>CM076569.1:899154259-899754259 GCA_034641835.2 Pinus albicaulis
CACTCTTCTTCTGTGCAGATTGAGGAGTCCTTTGGATATTCAGTGATGTCTTTATCATAGGTTCCTTAACCTGTTTCCTGGGCTTAAGCTTGAAAAACCTCCTTGATTTTGATTCTGCAGGTTTAGTAGTCTTTGATGAAGATGTTTCTTTGACTTGAGGGCTAGAACCTGTTCCTTCAACCCCTATTCCACTCAAAAAGAGAAATGAAGACCATTCTCTATTCACTTTCTGAAGCTCATGCAAAACTATTAACTTGACTAAACCATGATGAAATAATGAGGTTTCACATGCCTGAGTTTTCATCTGAACTTTTTCTGCCATCTTGGCCAGACTTCGAAATAGAAAGAAAGGTAATTCTAGAGAGATTGTTCCTGTGAAATGCAATAAGAGTTTAAAGTGGTAAGTGTACACCTTGTGGTATCTCCCTTCGCAGGTGAAGTACCTTTGGATATTGTAGAGCAGATTGGAAAATGCATCCTTGACATAACTTCTTGGCATAGCTTTGTTCAAATTAGTATCCATAAACTCTGGTTTCAAAAATATTTTGCAAGGTTGCATTTCAAACCTAAAATTATTAAACCATCTCTCCTCCCCTCTTGGAATTTTTGTGACTGCTGATATAAATTCAAGAGAAATTGGCAAATTGAGAAAACCAACCTTTGTGTTTGACCCTGTGAAGTTGGTAGAAAATTCTTTGGTAACCTGATTATGCCCTCCTTGAAGCTTTTCATAGAACCTCCAGCAACCTACCTTCTTGAAGGCTTCTTCAATAGATTTATCTCTTGTGAGAGTTTCTAAACCTTCGGGTTCTATCCTCAGGTAGTGACCAGACTGATGATTTCTTTTTTCTTCTGTCATCTTCTTCCTAAAAGCCCTGTGTCTTCAATAAATCTGTAATCAACCTCCTTGTTGGATGAACTGGCTCGCTTGAAAATTTGTTTCACCCTCGCTTGATTGAAGTTCTGCCTCGCTTGATTAGAAACCTTGTTTCAGCCATCCATTCTTTTTAAACTTACTTGATTGGAAATCGAAATTGCTGACATAACATTCAATTGGGTTCAGCCTCACTTGATTGGAAATTCAGCCTCTCTTGAAAAATTTAAAGAGAGCTCTAGTTTCTCATCATGAGCTTCTCTTTCAACAATAGATATGCATGCATTGTTTCCTTTGCATGATATAAAATCAATGATAACCAATCCCCTTTTCAAATTTGCAAAGGAACAATGACAAATGACCGCTAATGAATCTCATAATTATTTCATCACTGCTTTGGATGGTTGCACGCGTGAAGGAGGATTCGTGGACTGACACCATAATCATGAAAATTTAACCTCAAGTTGATGGATGTGACAGCTAAACCGAAAATTCCGAAACCCCGATTTCGTAGCGCTGGTAGTGTGATTTCGGGATTTTGCGCTATGAAAATACCAGCGTTTTCGTAGCGCAGAAGAAGTTTTTTACACTGAGCGTGCTACAAAAATGTGGTTTCGTGGCTTATTCAATTTTTTTTTGAAAAAGACTTAAAATATGGTTTTCAAAACATGGCATGAGATTTATGAGTAAAGCAAGGTTTATGAACTTCATTTGGTGATGAAATGAAACTTGTAACCTATGACTTAGACCCTATAAAATATAAAAATGACTCAAACCCTATCTAATACCATGACTTAGGAACAAGTATGAATCGGCTGAATTTAGAGAATTTTAATAGTGATAACAGGCAACATGACATATCAAAATTACAAGAGAAAGTGCAACAAATTTCGCTCTCGCAAAGAGCAATAAAATATGACATGGAAGTTTTGAAGAAATGTGTGGAAACTAAGATGGATGGTTTGAAGAAAGGTGTGGAATCTAAGATGGATGGTTTGAAGAATGGCATGGAATCTAAGATAGATGGCATGGAAGCTGGCATGGAATCTAAGATGGATGACATGGAAGCTAAGATCGATGAGAAAATGGAAAACATGAAGAATGATCTAAACGCAGACATGGAAGGTTTGACAAAGTTGATACAAGAAATGTTTCCTAATGGTGAAAAGATAGTAGAGGAAACTCATGATGAGAACAAAATAAATGTTAATCGTGATTTCATAAACTCTAATATTGGAGGGAAGAACCACCATATTCCAAAAATGGATATGAGGAAGTTTGATGGAAAGGATCCTGTAACATGGATACTACAGATGGAACAATATTTTGATCTCAATAATGTGCAAAACACACAAAAGGTACGCATTGCAACTTTACATTTAGAACAAAATACATTTGTATGGTATCGATGGCTTTGCTCCCGTAAAAAAATTGTCACTTGGTCAATTTTTACGGAGGAAATGATAGCACATTATGAGGATACAAAGAGCAACACCTTCTTTCGCCAATTGATAAATCTCAAACAAAAGGGTTTAGTGGGGCAGCACATTGAGGACTTCCAAAAATTGAATATAAGGGTAACTGATATTCCAGAGGAACACAGGATTGATCTCTTCATAGGCACTTTAAAGGATAACATCCAACATGAAGTTCGCGTTTTGGAACCTGATTCATTGGAGAAGGCATTCGGGTTGGCAAGAAAAGTTGAATGTAAAATTATGGAGACAAGGAAGCCTACCACTCAATTCTATAAAGAAGGAAGTGTTGCTACACCTAGATTTCCACAACCTACAAGGTTGACACCACAACAATTGGAAGAAAAAGGAGAAAAAGGGCTTTGCTACAGTTGTGATAGAAAATACGCTAAAGGTCATAAGTGTGCTGAGAAGAAATTATTTTACATAGATTGTGAAGAGGAAGAAGAAAATGAACAAGAATCTTCAAAAGAAGAGGATATACACCAAGAACCAACCTTAGAAGAGGAAGAAATGAGTCCAACCATATCGTGTAATGCATTGGCAGGAATTACCACTCCTCAAACTCTCAAGATAGAAGGACATATGAAGAAGAAAAGGTAATAGTGCTCATTGATTAAGGTACTACCCATAATTTTATTCATTGTAAGGTAGCCAAGGAATTGAATTTTTTCCTATACCCAACACAAGAATGTCAAGTGATGGTTGCAAATGGAGGAAATATAAATTGCTTTGGAAAAAGCCATAATATCAAGCTAACCATGGGGGAATATGTATTGAATAGTCCAATGCTTTCCATTCCTATGAGAGGTGTTGATATTGTACTAGGAGTACAATGGTTGCAATATTTGGGGACGATAACTTTTAATTTTCAAGAACTTGTAGGTTTTAACCCTGTACAGAAATTATCTGCAAACGAATCTTAAAACAGAAAATAAACAATAGCGAGAGCATAAAACATAAAATAGATAATGAGAAGGCTCTTCCTCTTCTGAATCTTCTTCTGCTGTAGAGTTTGATTCATACTCCTTTAGCTCAAACTCTATCTTCTCAGGTTCCTTTGGTATGAATTCATGTTTAACAACATCTTTCACCTTTCTAAACACAACATCTTGGTTGTACACAACCTTCCCTGTTTTCGGGTTCCAAAGCTTGTAACCTTTTAAACCATCCTTATACCCAATAAAGATGCACCTTTCAGATTTATTATCCAACTTGGTCCTTTTCTTCTTTGGAACATGTACATATGCATCACATCCAAATACCCTTATATGTGAAAGAGAGGGTTTCTTACCAGTCCATACCTCATGTGGAGTCTTATCCTCCAATGCTGATGAAGGTGATCTGTTAACTAAGTAACATGCAGTCTCCACTGCCTCTGCCCAGAATTCTTGTCCTAACCCGGTACCACTGAGCATGCTTCTTGCCTTTTCCATCAGTGTTCTATTCATTCTTTCTGCAACTCCATTTTGCCGAGGTGTGTATGGAGTAGTCTTCTGCCGTGCTATACCACACTTCTTACAGAACTCTTCAAATTCCTTCTTGCAGAACTCCCCACCATTATTTGTCCTCAACGCCTTTATCTTCTTCTCTGTCTGGTTTTCCACCAGAGCCTTAAATTCTTTAAATTTGTCAAAGACTTCAGATTTCTTCCTCAAGAAATATATCCATGTTTTCCTTGAGAAGTCATCTATGAATGAAACATAATACACAGATTTTCCTAGTGATGGAACTGACACAGGTCCAAACACATCACTGTGCACAAGTTCTAATATCTTGTTTGCCCTCTTAGCACCAGAAGGAAAACTCACCCGATTCTGCTTCCCATATACATAATGTTCACAGAAATCGAAATCCAGAGAACAATTAGACATACCTTCTACCATACCATCTCTATGCAGTATCCGAAGGCCCTTCTCTCCAATATGTCCAAGCCTTTGATGCCATAGCATGGTCTTTTCTCCAGAGACAGCTAGGCTTTCCGCTCCTCTTTCAAGAACCATAGAACTGTTACACCCATCAATAACAGTGCTACCTTGTAGCTTGTACAGAGTTCCAGTCCGAACTCCCCGCATTAATACCAGTGCTCCCCGAACCATCTTGCAGACATCTTTCTCGAACACTGTTTTTACACCTGCATCATCCATCTTGCTTACAGAAATCAGATTTTTGGCCAATGCAGGAATATGTAGAACACTAGGAAGTGTTCTAATCCTTCCACCTTGCAGCTTCAGCTTGACCTTTCCATGTCTGATGATTCTGGCCCTCCTATCATCCCCTAGGAAGACATCACCACCATCATATTTCTCATACTCGCAGAACCACTCCCTATGGGGAGTGAAGTGAAAGGATGCACCTGAGTCAATCAACCATGACTCATGATCTACATGTGTGTTTGAAGAAGAAGCCAAATACACATCCCCACCTTCATCCGAGGTGGTTTTTTCCTCTGCAGAAGGAGCATAATCAGATCCCTTTCCTTTCTCAGGAGCTTTAGATTTGCACTCCCTTTTGTAGTGCCCTTCCTTTCCGCATTTCCAACATACCATTACAAACTTTCCAGGAGATTTAGATCTCCCTCTAGATTTGGATCTCCCACTCGAAACTTTATTCTTGTTTCTGTTTTGGGACCTTCCTTGTACAGATAAGGCATCTCCATTCTGGCCCTCCATATTTCTCCATCTCATTTCCTTTGACAACAAGGCTAAGACAATGTCATCAAAATTCAAGGTAGTTGTATTGCTACCTATTGCAATAACCAGACTATCCCACGAGTCTGGTAGAGAACACAAGAAACTAATGCACTTATCTTCATCTGAGATTTTAATATCAATAGATGATAGCTGACTTACCACAGTATTGAAGGCGTTCAGATGCTCTGTCACCGAGTCTCCATCCTTCATCCTCAGGTTATAGAGCTTTTTCCACAGGAACAAATTATTCACCAGAGACTTAGATTGGTACAAAGTCCCAAGTTTTTCCCACAAATTTTTTGCCATAGCTTCCCCAGATACATTCAACAATACTGAATCTGAGACACACAACCGTATTGTGCTCTTAGCCTTTTGATCCAATTTCTTCCAGTCTTCATCTGACATTGCCATTCGTTAGGTACCTAGATCTACCGCGATCCACTGATCTTTATCCACCAGCAGATCCTCCATCTTGAGCTTCCAAAACTCCAAACTTTGACCATTAAATTTCTCGATCTCGATCTTTCCACCGCTCACCATCTTCTTTCACCGCAAGAATCAATCCCGCAGATCTCCCACTGAACAGGGTCTACCTCAGGCCCTAGCAAAAAACCCTCAACAACAAAGGCATGCCCTTGAAGCCGAAACAGCTCTGATACCAAATGTAGGTTTTAACCCTGTAAAAAAATTATCTACAAACGAATCTTAAAACAAAAAATAAATAATAGCGAGAGCATAAAACATAAAATAGATAAACACAGAGATTTTCCCGTAGTTCCCAAATCAGGACGACCAACTTGATTTTTTTCATTATATTCCTTTTAGTGTTACAACAAATATATATACATGCCAAAGCATACATAAACCCTAATCCATTAACCATGGATTAGAACATAACCATAGTTCCCTTGACTGGATCTACAAAAATACCAGGGGCCGAAAACCATCGTACCCCAAAACCATGTGCAAAACCATGCACAAAACCATGAGCGCGGACTGCCCACCGGAAAGAATATAACACATACCCAACAGAAATTTTCTTGAAATTTTTTTCAGAAGGAAAGGAAGTCGAATTACGAGGTATTGCAGGGAAGCCAGGAAATATAATAAGCTCTAATGTCATGACAAAGCTTCTAAATAAGTAACAACGAGGCGTATTTTCACAATTATGCTCACTAGAAGTTCCAACATCAAAATCATCTATTTCTGTAGATCTCCAAAAAGTCTTGGAAAATCATTCCAAGGTGTTTGAAACTCCCAAAGGACTCTCACCTATTCTTGATCATGATCATGCTATTCATTTGATTCCAGGAAGTGTTCCTCCAAACATCAGGCCTTATAGATATCCTTATGTCCAAAAGAGTGAAATTGAACGTATGATTGCAGAAATGTTAGAGGCTAGTATAATTCAACCTAGTCAAAGTTCTTTCTCTGCTTCTGTAGTATTGGTACATAAGAAGGATTGATCATGGCGCATGTGTCCAAATTATAGGGAGCTCAATAAGCTCACCATTAAAGATAAATTTCCCATTCCTGTGATTGATTAATTATTGGATGAATTACATGGAGCAATATATTTTACCAAGTTGGATCTTCGTTGAGGATATCATCAAATTAGAATGAAGACTGAAGATATTCCGAAAACAACATTTCAAACTCATGAGAGTCATTATGAATTTTTGGTCATGCCTTTTGGCCTTACCAATGCACCTTCTACATTTCAAGGGTTGATGAATTCCATTTTCAAACCCTTCCTTAGAAAATTTGTGCTAGTATTTTTTGATGATATACTAATATATAACAGGTCTTGGAAGGATCATGTTCATCATGTTGACAAGGTGCTCAAACTATTGTAGGAGAAACAATTATATGCAAAAATATCCAAATTTTTCTTTGGAGTACAAGAGGTGGAATATCTGAGTCATATTGTATCTCACGAGGGAGTTAAGGTAGACCCTAACAAAATTAAAGCCATTAAGGAATGGAAAGTCCCCACAACCATAAAGCAGTTGCGAGGATTTCTCGGGTTAACAGGGTATTATCGCAAGTTTTTTAATAATTATCAGAGAATAGCAACACCTCTAACAACATTATTGAAGAAAGATGCATTTTCATGGACTCCTGAAGCAACTAAGGCCTTTGAACATCTTAAAGAGGCAATGTGACTAGCACCGGTCTTAGCTACGTCAGACTTCACAAAAACATTTATTGTGGAATGTGATGCCTCAGGAAATGGAATTGGTGCTATTTTAATGCAAGAAGGAAGACCCATTGCTTTTCAAATTCGTCCAATCAAAGGAAAGTATTTACAGAAATATATTTATGATAAGGAAATGTTAGCAATACTACATGCACTAAAGAAATGGCGAACTTACCTAATGGGAAGACACTTCAAGGTGAAAACTAATCATGATAGTCTTAAACACTTTTTGGAACAAAGACTATCTTTAAAAGAGCAGTAAAAATGGGTCACAAAGGTGTTGGGTTATGACTTTGAAATAATTTACAAAAAATGGAAGCTAAATGTTGTTGCAGATGCACTCTCAAGAAAGAATGAAGAGGTGGAAGCATTTCTTTGTGCCATTTGTATTATCCAACCAGATTGGATAACCGAAGCAAGGGATGAATGGAAGAAGGACGAAGAAGTGTGGACACTCATTCAAAAGTTGCAGTAAGATCCTAGTACATTTGATACATTTAGTTGGAAAAAGGATTCCTTATGGTACAAAGATCGTTTATATCTTTGTAATAATTCCCAACTAAAACAAAAGATTCTTTTGGAATTGCACACTTCTCCTTTAGGAGGACACTCAAGATTTTTAAAAACTTACCATAAGGTGAAGAAAGAAATTTTTTGGGATGGCCTTAAATATGATATTCAAAAGTTTGTGGCAGAATGTTTAGTTTTCCAGTAGAATAAAGTTGAGACAATTAATACCTCGGGTCTTCTACAACCTTTATCCATCCCAAGTTAACGTTGGGAGGAGATTTCAATGGAAATTGTCACAGGTTTACCTAAGTCCAAAGGAAAGAGTGTCATCATGGTGGTAGTTGATAGACTTACCAAGTATGCACACTTTTGTGCATTATCTCATCCATTTAAAGCAAGTAGAGTTGCTACTACATTTATGGACACAATTCAAAACCTACATGGAAACCCAAGGGTTATTGTGAGTGACAGAGATCCCATTTTTACTGGAAATTTTTGGACGGAGTTATTTTCTTCTTTGGGTACTCAATTAGCTCATAGCTCATCTTATCATCCTCAATCCGATGGTCAAACTAAGATAGTAAACAAATTTCTGGAAGGATATCTTCGTTGTTTTGTATCTGATAAACAAACACAATCTGTCAAGTGGTTACCTCTCGTTGAATGGTGGTATAACACTTCTTTCCATACTGCAGCAAAAATGACCCCATTTATGGCACTTTATGGAGATAGTCCACCATCCATCACATCATATTTAAGAGAAAATTCAAAGGTTCAAGTAGTGGAAGATCACATCGAGCATCAACAAGAAGTTCTCCAACTCTTAAAGGATAACATGAATTTGGCACAAAATAGAATGAAACAACAAGCAGATCAACATCGCAACGAGATAAGTTTTGGTGTAGGAGACTGGGTATTTTTATAGCTACAACCATACAAAGAAATGTCCCTCAAGCAAGATATGAAGGATAATAAATTATCTCCAAAGTACTATGGTCCTTACAAGGTGTTGCAAAATATTGGTACTATGGCATACAAATTGGAGCTTCTTGCTTCTTCACGAGTGCATCCAGTTTTCCATGTTTCATGCTTAAAGAAGGTTATAGGTGAAAATATTCCAGTTCAAACAATATTGCCATAACTTGATGAGGAAGGAAAAATCATATTGGAACTTGAAGCAGTCACAGAAACAAGAACTCGACAGCTACGAAATCAATCAATTTCAGAGTATCTCATCAAGTGGAAGAACTTACCCACTGAAGATTCTACATGGGAGGATGAGAATTTATACAGAAGCACCCAGAGCTACTCAAGCATTGAGGACAACACTTTTTTGAAGGAGAGGGGCATGTTAGCTCCCTATATTACTAGTATAGTCCCTTATTGTTGTTAGTGTAACCCCCTTATTATTATTATTGTACCCCTGTAACCCCCATATTGTTATTATTGTGCCCTTAAATTATTATTGTTAGGTCGGCTAGGATTACATTTTGACCCCATTAGGATTACATTGTGGCCCCATGGACTCCTTATTACACCATTTTTTGGTCATCAAACCTATTATCATTAGATGAACCCAAGTACACCATGTAAGACCGATTTTACCCTAACTAAAATTGCTTTCACTATGTGAAATAACTTAGTAAAACACCTTTATTAAGTTGTTTGTGGTATAAACATGAAGCCCCAAAAGGAAATAATAAACAAATATATATTTGTTTATATTTCCTGGTCATATTTAACCCAAAACAAGGAAATCAATTAAATAAATAAATCCTTATTTATTTGATTATTTCCTAGGAATAAGTTATTTAAATCCTTATTTAAATAATATTCCTAGTTAAATTTGACTAAATCATTTATAAATGATTAAATAAATCATTATTTATTTAATTATATTTCCACTATTTCCTTAAAATAATAAATATATCATTTATTTATTTATTATTTATAAATAAAGGAATTGACCCAAGTCAAAAATCCTTTTCCCTCCAACAAATATAATAAAATATTCCTAAAAGGTGGTTCTAGAATTTGATTGATAATATTTTATTCATGCACCAAGTTCTAGACCGCCCTAATATGTTCTTATAAATAGAAGGGTTTTCCCATTCATTAGTCACCTTTGATTGCATTAGATCACTTTGGATCTATACACTTGGACACATTTTCCCCATTTTTGCCTTGGGAGCTCCCATTGAGTTCTATGTTTGTCTGGGTTTTCTACACCAACAAGAGAGAGAGAGATTTTAGATTTGAAATGCTAAGGGCTTTCAAGAACCCAACCCATTGAGGAGAACCAGAAAACACCTTTCTTGTTTTCCTCTCAGGTGCCCCTTTTTAATATAATATAAAAATTCTTTCAAATACATCGTTCTTGTCTTGTCTATTGGATGCATGGAGCCACATTTTACTTTATCTGCTTAATGTCTTTTATGCTTAGATCTGGATTTGTGCAGCATTATTTGGATCACCTGATTACAGATTTAAAGATATTTGGCAGCCATAATTGATGTTAGAGTCGCTTCGGGTAAGAAGGGCAAAGCTTGCAAGGGGGCATCAAAGGACAAGGCTGCCCCAACAAACCCTACCCCTCCTCGGCCTTCAACGCATACCATCCAATCTGCTTTGTGTGATGTTGTCGGTCACGCCACCTATACTTGTCCGGAGTTGCCTCACCTTAAGTCCATGGTTAATGAGACGTTTCCAAAATCTGATATCCCTGAGGTCTATGTCACTATACCTGATTCAATCCTGAAACTCAAAACCTTGTGCACCAATCACCCTTGTGCTTTGTGCGATTTCCATGGCCACTATACTCACCTCTGTCCCCACCTTGAAGAGTATCGCTCATATTTGGAAGCAGTTCACCAATTCGAGGCCAAGCACAACGAGTCCACCACTCCCTTATTTGCGCATTTTGCTTCAGCAAAAATAGAGGACACGAATGATCCCATCGAAATTCCCCCTCCTCATGTCGAGATGACAGAGCCTTCGTCCACCATTTTCTACCTATCATCATCCATGAGACCCTCGGTGGAAGTCCCCTTGGAGACTTCCCCTAATGTTTTGCTTGACCTCCCTTCAGCGATCACCCTGGGCTCAACATTGTTGGATCCTTTATCTACTTACTCTTCTGTCACCCCTTGTGACGACGCGCATGTGAACCTCTCTTCTCATGATGATGAGTCAGGTAGCTTTGCCACATCAGATGGTCTTTCTCCCACAAGTCACCCCATCTTCTATCACAATGACGACAGTATGGCAGAAATCACCACCCCTGACTTTATCTATTCCCCCTTACATCAAACCCATGTGTTAGAACTACATACACCTTGTGGCCATTACATTGAAACCCAATGTTTGGGTAAGGGGGCACCCATATTAGAGAGACTAAGAGAAGAAATTCTCCACAACTCTCCTAGTGTGTCTGGTCGTGTCGACTCTAGTACCATTATTCTTCCACATTTAGAAGAACCTATAGAGTTCCATATCACTTCAGATCACTCTAGGGACGATACCCCTTATCGTTCCTTCATCTTACATCAACAACCCAGTCTCTTAGACATTGTTGTTGACCAACCTATCAGTTTTCTAAGAGAGCATCAGTTCATTATCTCCAAATCCTCTTTTTGGGATAGTGACACCAGGTATGCCAACCCAGAAACTTAAAGTCCATTTGATTCATATATGCAATACTAAAAGAGATTGGTAATCCTCCATTTCCTTTCTCAAGCTGCATAACCATAACGAAAACAAATGGCGCACCACATCATTAAAATGTGTTTAGATCCCCCTTTTCCTAAATACATTTTGGCATGACCACAACATGCTTGGGGGCACCTAGGCCCCTCAACCATAAAAATCCCAGATCTCAGCCAAAAACAACACTGAAACCCCCTTTCCCTGACAGGTCGCACTTTTCAGGTCATTTCCTGGGACAGGTCACAGTTTTCTGCCCAGTACCTGCTACCCAGGTCGCAGAACATACCTCAAAAAGTGCGACCTGGCATGTTCATGAGCGCTGGGTACCTGTTAGTTTTTAGTACCTTGATACTTCACCAGGACACATTGTGTCCACGAAGGGTCTATTCATCTCTCCTCAAAATCATATTTTCTCACTTACAACACTGTTCCTTGGGGCACCGCTTTGCCTCCATACTCATTCTTGTTCATGTCGATTTTCTTCATGAGATACCATTTTGTACTCATGTTTTTATGGTCCCCTTTGGATCTTCCCCCATTTCAACATCATCATTAGTGCCCGTCTGTTAGTCGCTCTACTATTTTCTCTCGTGCCTTAGTTGGGGATCCCTTATTGCCTCACCTATGGCGGACCTCCTTCTGTCGACATCAGCTCATTTACTCCAGAATATAGGTCTAGAGGGCAGTGTACCTTGGTTCGAGCTCTTTTCAACATGATTGTGATCCGTATACTTGATGGTCTAGTGATGCAGCAGTAGCTATTGGTGATTCCCGGGTGTGTGTGAGATGTCTCAACCCTCATGAGGGGGTGGCCCACTAGGTAGCCCCCCACATGCTCGGATGACTTCTTCATTTCAACTTTTGATGCAACTCCTTACATTTGATGATAGTCGGCCGCAGCCGCTTGCAGCGCCTTTTCGATTGGCATGTATCAGTCAGATTTTGCGATCCCTTCCCCGTGTATAGGGGGCATTTGGGTTGTATTTGTATCTCATGTACTAAAATATTATTGTATAAGTCATGGCTGTATGCGGGATTCATCATTCTATTTTCCTGGCTCGTATTTATGCCAACATGTACTTTATAGTTCGGTTCCTTGTTTACTGGACATACTATTCTTTTGTACTTTGTCTCGGCGGGCATAGGTATGCCTCCCCCGCCGCCTTTAGCACAAGTACCACTTCATAAACTAGAGACTTGTTGCACTTGTAAGTCTCGTCTCCTCAGGGTCTAGTCCTTTAGCACAGTAGACTACCTTACATTTCTCTCTCTGACTTCCCTTTTGATGTCTAGTGACCGAGTTCTTACAACGTACTTCGGTCATACGATTTGCTCCTAACACTGGTACGTTGGGGGGAAATCTGTTACACCATTTTTTGGTCATCTAACCTATTATCATTAGATGAACCCAAGTACACCATGTAAGACCAATTTTACCCTAACTAAAATTTTTTTCACTATGTGAAATAACTTAGTAAAACACCTTTATTAAGTTGTTTATGGTCTAAACAAGAAAACCCCAAAAGGAAATAATAAACAAATCTATATTTGTTTATATTTCCTGGTCATATTTAACCCAAAACAAGGAAATCAATTAAATAAATAAATCCTTATTTATTTGATTATTTCCTAGGAATAAGTTATTTAAATCCTTATTTAAATAATATTCCTAGTTAAATTTGACTAAATCATTTATAAATAATTAAATAAATCATTATTTATTTAATTATATTTCCACCATTTCCTTAAAATAATAAATAAATCATTTATTTATTTATTATTTATAAATAAAGGAATTGACCTAAGTCAAAAATCCTTTCCCCTCCAACAAATATAATAAAATATTCCTAAAAGGTGGTTCTAGAATTTGATTAATAATATTTTATTCATGCACCAAGTTCTAGACCGCCCTAATATTTTGTTATAAATAGAAGGGTTTTTCCATTCATTAGTCACCTTTCATTGCATTAGATCACTCTAGATCTATACTTTTGGTCACATTCTCCATTTTTGCCTTGTGAGCTCCCTTTGAGTTCTATGTTTGTCTGGGTTTTCTACACCAACAAGAGAGAGAGATTTTAGATCTGAAATGCTGAGGACTGTCAAGAACCCATCCCATTGAAGAGAACCTGAAAACACCTTTCTTGTTTTCCTCTCAGGTGCCCCTTTTCAATATAATATAAAAATTCTTTCAAATACATCGTTCTTGTCTTGTCTATTGGATGCATGGAGCCACCTTTTACTTTATCTGCTTAATGTCTTTTATGCTTAGATCTGGATTTGTGTAGCATTATTTGGATCACCTGATTGCATATTTAAAGATATTTGGCAGCCATAATTGATGTTAGAGCTATTTTTTATGCGTAGCTAAAGTGGTCTTTTACGACGAAAGATTCATACTAACACTCCTATATATAGAAAGGAGGTTTTGTAATTTGTATCATTCAAGAATTGTTCATTAATGTAATGTATTGGAGGTTGCCCCCTCGAAGTGGATTACTTCTAAGGTGTTGATATCTCATTTCTTCTATTTTTGGAGCTGGGTTCACAACAATATAGGAAGATAGATGTATGTATATATATATATCAAAGGTTTAAATCGTGTGCACCATAAGTTTCAAAAAATATGTGTGTTTTTGTTACATCTCGAGACATAATGTCTCTCAAAAAATATGCAGAAGTAAATCCTAGGTGTCTAATCAGCGTGATGATCATGATAGCATGTAACTTCCCATACAAGCCACCTTAGCAAGCGGTGAACTTGGCTTGACACCCCTGCAGTATGTCTTTGGTACACACGAGGAACATCATCAAATCACACATATTCCGGGACTCCACGAGAGATTCCCTCCAGGTTGCACATGATTTCCTCCTCCTCGCCTCCCTCACCATGAGGGGCAATATCAAAGTCGTGAGGGACTCACCTCACTATTGGAGACACGTCTACAGGTCTTTCTAGTCCAACATCTGCATAACACATGGATTTAATGTTAGAACTCACATAACAAAAAAGATCATAATACTCATAAAAATAAAAATGAGTCTTTCCAAGTGCTTCATCCCAATCCTCTCCTTCCAGGAGTGGGAAGTCTGGATCACCAGTGAAATCTGTGCCAGAGTAGGGCTAGTCCTCCACGAAAATCAGCTGTCAGCGGAGCCAATCAAAGAACTCCGGTCTCTATCACATTTATTGGCCGCCCCGTGACCTTGGCATCAGTGCTGCCCAACGGGTCATCCATGGCTCTTGTTCTATTGGTGTTGGGACTATCAGTTCCTGTCACTGGAAAATTGGTAGTCGTTCTAGGAAGAACGATAACAGGATGGATCCATATCCAAACTGTTTTAGTTTTCCCTTCTTGCATTTCGTCAGTTGACTTTTCATATTGATCGTCACTACCTCTGCCCAGTTATAGAGGATCGGTGTCAGACAGTCAGACAGTCTCATCATCTTCACTGTGTTCCCTTTCCTTCCACTTGATCACCATTTTGCCACTTTGCACTTGCAAACATGTTCATATGGACATTATTAGCCAAATCAAAACCTAAATTTGTGGAATTTGGGCTTTTAAGCTTGCATTTTGAGTTTAAAAAGAGTTGCGCATTTGGCGCGACTATTTTAGAAACAATTGCGCCAATGGGTGCGCCCTAGTTAAGAAAATTGGGTGATTGGCGCAAGTTCGTGCCCGAAACTCACTCCAATGGTCGTGCCCTAGTTTTCACAATTTCCCCCTCAAAAATCAAAATTGAAGGTTGTAGGTAATGAAAGAAGACTTAAAATGTGGGGAAGGATGTCGGCTCTTACCTGGAACTATCAGATTTGAGATTGGTCTGCCGAATTTTCCGTTATCGTCTCCACAAAATCACAGTATAAAATGGGTAACTATTTCTCCACAAGAGGTAAAAGCGAAAAGTAATTGTTTTTTACAATTTTTGGGCATTTTATAAATTTTCAAAACCCTAATTAGGTTTTAAGATATGTTTTTTTATTATTACATTATGTTATTTTGAGAAATGGGTTTTATGTTTGTTTCTTGTGTGGCGACAGGTTTTTAATGAGATAGTGATGAAGTAACGAGTTGTATTTTATACTTTTTCGGACTCGGTAAAAAAACGAAAAAGTCACCACTGGAGTCATATTTTAGCTCTTTTATGATTCTCTAAAACTGAAAATATGGTCGAGACTCTTGTCGTTTTGAACTCGTTAAATGGCCACGAAATGATATCTACCTAGTATACGTTTACCCATTTTTTGGGTTGGGATAGATTATTTATGAAAAAGGAATACCTTAGCCTATCGTGACTAAGAGGTTCTTTCAAATATTGTTTTCTACCTTTTTGGATCTAAGGGACTATTTACGAAAAGGGACATGCTAGAGTTTTCTTTTCTGCTTCTTTTCAAACTCTCTAAACATGAAAATATGTCAAGTTATTCCTTTATCAGACTCGTTAAAATCTGATGACATTGAACATCGTCACCATGACCTTCCCCGAGTTCCTCCTTCATAGGGCTCTTAAAATGTACTAGGATGGATTTTTCTGAAGGAAAAACTTATATTGCAAGCATATGCCATCACCTTCAAGCTTATTTTTAAAAAAATAATTGGGGTACTCGCCAGAAATGGTGGGGGAAAATGGAACCAGTCTTTAGTTGTGTTGGTAGTATGTCGCTCTTGAATATGGCACTCGTCTGCATTCGTGTCGGGTTGCGGACATCTCATTTCGTCATTTTTTCCTCCATGGGTTTGGGTAATCTGTTTTGACCTCTCATCTACTCTTTGCCACGTCTTCATGACCTCAGATCCATTTGATGTCAAATACTGCCAAATCTAGAGTCATGTCGCTGATATGTTCAAGAGAAGTTTGCCTCTGCAATTTTCAACCTCCCTCTGATTCTTTGTTGGTCCTGATTCATTATGTTCTTCTGTCTCGTGTCGATCATGTGGGAAACATTATGGCCCTTCTTCGACTGGATCACTTCCTATCGACTTCAGCTCATTATCCAGGAAGTTGGTCTAGAGACTCCCTACCGGTACCTTGGAGCCTGCATGCCTCAATGGCAAGTTCTTCGCATTTGATGACAGGTCCACATCATTGGCCTTCGATCGAGTGATTTTACGGGTGTTTGACGCCATCTCACTGTTCACATTCCGTGGATTGTACCTTTTGTACCTTGAGAGTGATTGTCATTATTGGTGGTTTCTCTCATGCCTGTTAACAAATTTCATCATTGGTTGATAATCAGGTGACTTTCTTGCATGTTTGACTTCAGCTCACATATTCGCATGCTTAAATTTGTACTTGTTCGGATCGAGATGGAGCGCAAGACCCTAGGTTTTGTCTGATAAGATCCAAGATGCGGGATATTATGTTTTATCATGACTTTATTACATGACTCATTTGATTGGATGGTTGCGACCATACCTAAGTCTATTTGTTGATCCTTACTGCTGGATGGCTGCGTCCATACCTTGGATCTCAATTCATATATGTACTCAATTATGGATGGTTGCTCCCATACCACATATTCATGTATCAGAAATATAAGTTGTATTTTTAATTGCAGGTCTTCTGACAACGGTGTTTGGTTTGAACGCGTTCTCATAAAGCATTTCACCCCTCCCTCTCTCTCTCAGACCTCATGCTTTAGGGCGCATCTGTTACACAACATTTTGTCACTGTCCCTGCAATCCCCATCTCGCACATTGGAGGCTCATTTCTGTGACCAAAATAAAGTTTCATGCCTTGAAAAGACCATAATTTCATCCCTTACCATGAGGAAAACACTCCTTCTGTTGACAATTTCCTGAACATACCATCATAAACACATGTTTTTGCCTTGGCGCTAGTATACCGTTATGCCCTCGCGCTGATTGGGAAATTAACACTGGGCCCTGTGCCCATTGGCACTCTGTCCTAGTGAGATACCCATGCCAACTTGTTTATGGAATTTAAAAAAAAAATAGAAGCGAAGTTTCCATCATAACAAACTTCGTGGGTGAGTCATCTGGAGTGGTTCGACTGAATAACCACGACCTCCCTCCTTTGACCTCTTGTTTCCACCTTTTGGGGAAACATCCCAAGGGATAAGGCCTCTCTTCCACTATTGTAGGGATCCCAACCTCCTCCTCTCCCTCTATAAATATAGCCATCTTCTATTGATGTGCTAGCTGAACTAAACATATTATAGCTGAAATGCTAAAGAGATTTCTGTACATTTTGTTAGAAAAGATAGAACGGAAGAGACCCTCATTGAGAGAGATTAGGCTTATGTCTTCATCCCATATGAATTCCCTGATGATTCATCGAGACTTGTTTCGACTGAACCCCGTTGAAGGAGGCTGCAACATCAAGGCTCGTGTTGCAACTCTTTCTTCTATTAATACATATACATGACTATTGTCTGGTTCCCATCTTGCATAAATGTGTTTTATTTGATACAATATGATTAACCCTCCTTGACTGGTTAGTTGATTATGAATGAGATCATTGTTTCATATGCTACTCTTGTTTGATGATCTTTGTGCAGGTATCTGAGCATTGTAGTAGAAGGATTGTGACTCGTCAAAGGAGAGATCAAGAGGCCATCACCACCATCAGCCACGATAGCGTTGGACTCCAGGTAGGTCTATCTACCTTGTCCTTTTCATTCATTACTTAAGGAAAATACACTTTAGCTTGTCCCTTTGTTACTAGACCCACTCTAGGGCTAGAGGGATCATCTCTAACCGCAGAGAGGATTTATCTGCATAATAGGGATGCTGATGATGTAGGCTCAACCTGTATTCTATAGATTTCAGCTTTATCTAACATCATATCAAAAGTGCAACAATGTTGCTCATCATGCCCTAATGATGAATAGAATTTAAAAAATGACTACTTCAAGTCGGGTTGATATTTTCTGATTCTTGGGCAAGAATCTATGTCATGTAGTCCATCAATTCGGTAGATAGTGCACCACACAAGATTCTTCAATGGACTAGGACTGCCAACATTTAGATAATTGTTGAAGACAGGACACTGATCTTTATGGTGCCCATAAGCTTTACATTTTATACACCAGACCTTTGCGTGGACTTCCTTGCCTTTGTCTTTGCGTAGGCTTTGAATTTCTAGATGCATGGCTTCCAACTAATTATGAATCTGTTGAGTTCCCAGGGAAATAGGTGTTGGAGTAGCTTCCAATTTCATTGCAACCTCCACAACCTCAACCCGTGTGGCAAAATTTTGTTGTCTTAAGGGTTAGCAAAAATTTGGGAACAACATGGCAATGAACCATTCCTTATGCTAAGTATCATCAATAACAAATCCACCATCTCTGATGGTGCACTTCAACCTTTGATTGGCCTCCCATACAGATCAATTAGGCTCCTGACGAATATCATTCATTTCTGTCACCAGCTGTGTGTATGACTTAGGATTCTTAAACGGCTCATTTAGGGCATCTTTTATTTCATTCAAGGTGGCATTAGGGTTTTCTTGAACGTACCTAATGGACCAATCTAATTTGCGACCTTGGAAAGGAGTAGTCAGTTACACCTTCCTAATATCAATAGTTTTAATCTATTGAGCCTGCCATACGGCCTCAATCACGAACCAAAAGTGTTTAGTATCCTCATTACCAATGCCTTTGAAATTAGGTAACTTCATTGATGCAACCATATCTACTTCAGAGGGAGGTGGAGGTGGTGGTGGATATGGAACGTGCGGTGGAGTGGGTGATCTGTGATGTGAGTGGAGAAGTGGAGTGGATGGATCAGGGAAAATATTCAAGGATTTCAAGTTTTCTTCATCAGAGTCACTTGAGCTAGCAGTTTCTGGTTCTGGTTCACTATCATATTTAGGCTTCATAGGGCTATAAATAAATTTCTCAAAATCTTCTCGGTAAATTTTTCCACTCCACGTAGTTGGACCTCTTTGATGTATTCAAGCAGTATGTTTGCATAGATAGCCTCATTCCAATAATAATATTTTCAGCAATAATTTCAATGAGCGCAAGAACTTACCTCTAAGTCCTTTGAAAAACCTTCTTTCTACTTCAGAATATGACACAAATTGATCAATGGAAAATTCAGTCAAAAATCCTCCCAAGAGGCAATCGATCTAGTGATCTACCATGCGGGTGATCTTATTGTCAAAATTCTCTACTTGTTGGATCAATTTAGGAGTTTAGTTAATGATTGCGTCATCTTTTATGAAATGATGGAATTCAGCTAAGTGGGACAACCACTCCTGTAGCTCGTACGCAAAATAACAAAATTATATTTCATGCACTTCTGTATAAATATATTTTTGTACCCACTTTTTGTTATACAATTTAGTGCTTCTCTTCTCCTGGAGTGAAAATTCAAGGATCTTTCTATCCATCCAATCTTGTAATTTGTTGCGCGAAGGATGCCACAACATCAAATCTTCCTCAAAATTATGATCATGGTCCCGAAAACGGAACTATTTGTTGGCTTGATGGGTCCTGACCCAAGTTCAGAGTTTATGGATAAACCAACAAACCCTCCAACTACTGGCCCTTTCGGCAGTGATCTACTTGTGCAAATCAAAGTATCACCTGAAGCAATATGGGGCGGTGCTGGAACCATGTTTCTACACCCTAAGGGGGAAATTAATGAAGTTGTCCTCATCAAACTGAATGCAAACTTATACCAACCATAAACAGATGTGCGCAATAATATACAGATGAATCACAGAGAATGCACAGAATTTAGCAGAGTTCACAAAGCCTCTAGTGCAGATACAATATAACAAAGCCAGATTCAGATCTAAACAATGTATATACTTAAATGAATCTATCAACCATCAACAGGAATTCATAATCATATTAGATGTCCTTGCGCAATATTCAATAAGTAAGATAGAATAAATGTGATCATAGACAGTAAACAATGCAGATTCATAACATAAGAAGTTTGCCAAAATATGTCCTTTCTATTAGCTTCAAATTTTTTCAATCAATACATCAACTTCCCTTAAAAACCCTTACAGACAAATAAAATTATCAAAACATAAATAATTCATCACACCATGGAACTAGTTAGCTTAGACATGATCTATCTATTTATATTCGCCTAACGAGTATACACTATGGTCTCAAATCATGGTTTGAGACCCACAGTTTACCCTTAAGCCCATTTACATCAAAATTGGGGACTTTGACCCACCCCAAAGCCCCTTGACTTCATCGTGTAGCATGCACATACAAACATATACAAAATTACATCAAAATTCTTGCCTCAGGGGACTCCTCTCCAATAGTATTGTTCATCTTGTTCCCTTTAGAAAAGGCATGGAATAATTTGGTATTATTATCCCCATTATCGAGTGAGATAACCCTGCTCTATAGTCTCCATTCCTCGTCGCCTTGTTTAAGAATAAGACTCTTTTTTCTCTCTAATTGGATGAAGGTAGATTTATTTTCCTCTGAGACACAGCCATCATGATCGATAGTATCCATAACACTTAGCTTATCCTCCATATATTTGAGTTCAACCTTATCTACTTTTTTCTTCACAAAAACCCAATCCTTGGTTTTTTGTTTGTTTTTTCAAAGGTTCCCAAAAAAAAAATTAACAATAGAGGCTTCAGAAAGAGGGTTTTAAGGCATCCATTTATTGTTTACCATTTCAATAAAGGACTCTTATTTTAACCATGAATGTTTCATATTATAAGGGTTTGCAGGTTTTTGGGAGGCCCCTCTAAGATCCAAAAATATTGTAGAATGATCCGTTGGAAATACTGAGAGGGGGGGTGAATTAGTATCTCTTATAAATTAGCACTTTTAAACATTTTTAGAACATTAGTTAATATTCAATTATTCTTGATGTTTATACAGTAACAAAAATAAACAATAGAACACAATATGCACACAAATTTTAGGTGGAAAACCCCCTCTGGGACAAAAACCACTGAACGCTTTTCTAATAAATTGTTTAATCTTTAGCCCCAACTGAAATAAAAGGTACAACTTCCTAGAATTATAGAAAATAATTCTTATCTACCTCCCACTGGAAGGATGCCCCAACGCCATGGTTTCTTCAGTAGTCAACTTAATTGATGCCCCGACATCCTAGACCAACCTACCACCCTGAATTGCTCACAGGATCCAACATGTAGATGACTTCATGCACCAACCTAGCACCTCCCTGCCACCCCATAATGATTAGAAATAAGATAAGAGTGTGGGCTCTGCCAAGGACAATGATCCACGATACAATATGATTCCCAATGATTTTCTTGAGCTAGACCAATCACCCAATCACAATATGACCTGAAACCCAACCATAACATTATCCAACAATGACACTTATACCTCCCAACAATGTCTCTCCAACTCTAGGAAAATTAACTCTTTTACAATTTTACAATGACGATTTTTACAATACTGACTTTTGACACAACATGATACTTGACTTGACACTGCTTCTTTGAACACTAGCAATTGTTGAGGTATTGTTATGCTTGCTTCAAGTAATGGTACTTTGGCGTTGCATTGTCCTACTAGTATGTGTCTAAGTTGTTATATTGTGTCCTCCTTCCTATGCATGCATTAATGAACAAGACCCAAACCAATATACAAACAGAATACTTACACTATCCTGCAAACCATATGTCAGAGAAATATTCAAAATTAAAATGTAAATGCGTTCAACATTTATGAAAAAAACCCAATAAAACATACATACAAAATACATACACTATCTTGCAAAAACACATGTCAAAGATGATATTAAAATTAAAATTCAAATACTAATCATACATACCTTTTTTTAGCAGACTTACCCTTGACTATTGATGTGGTGTCCTTACTACAATGTTCCTTAAATGCATACTAATTCTTGCCTTATAAAAGCTCGATATTGAATCTGTTGTAATTTTGGATCTCCAAGGTCTGAAATTATGCCCTATGGTAGACCTCTGAGTCATATTTCTAACCCCACAGGTCTAATTAATATTTGATTCTTCAAAAAATATTTATGCCCAATCTCCCACAATGACCTTATTATAGACTGGTTCAGTAGAGCGAACTTGTACGAAGTGCCACGTGTCATTGTTTCAACCTTTGGTCCTGAAAATGATATCCAAAAAACTGCAATTATTTCTTTTTCTATCAATTTTTATGAATTTTGAATCCAATTTTTAGAGAGAAAGTTATGATGATTTTCCCAAGGTCACCTGTTTAACCTGAAATTCAGGAGCCTACAAAAACCCTAACTTCCTCAGGTCATATCTCCGAAAATATAGCAAACCAATATCTAAAATTCAGACATGAGCTTCATCAAAATTTCGGCTCAAATGAGTCTTTTTTCAGCATCTAAAGCTTTGCAAAAAAAAAATTATAGCGAAAATGTCTCGATGACTTGTTTTAAGTAGTGAAATCCTTACCTGAGGAGGATATGAGGGTCACAATTTGTATAAATGCTTAGGTTGAGAGGGTCTTCTACAAGTAAACATCGGAGGGATTTTATAAGCTTAAAAAATCATTAATCATTTACTATTCAATGACGACAACCAATGATTAGTGTCATGCCACAACCCCATGGGGTTTTAGCCCACTGACTCAGGTTACTAAATTCAAACACGAATATCTCTAAAACCGTGAAGAATTACATGGCATGCCATATATCAACGTAAACATATCGATAAGAATAAACCATCTAAAATATCCTTCACTCAGAATAGAGTAAGTGTTCAAGTCAAAATTCCCATGCAAGATCAGGGTAGCCCCTGGTGTTGCTTGCGTTGACATCAATGACAACCACTGATTAACAATCTCCCCCTTTGGAATTGATGGTAATACAAGTACTCCCCATGCGATCATGGCACCTCTTCCTACAACATTATCTCCCCCTTTGTCATCAATGGAAAAGGGTAAACCACCCTAAAAAACGTCATCTTGCTGACCTGTACACACCTTTATTAGCCACCGATAAAATTTTGTCATACCAAATGGTGGCTAAATCATTTTTGGAGCCTTCAAGGAACAAATTTTACTGCAAAAAGTGTTGTCTCTTGAAGACTCTTGAAGGCTCCATGCCTCTGTCCGAATCTTCACTACTGTCCCCATTTCAATACTCGAAAATTCTGCTAAAAATTCCAAGAGAAAGACTGCTGCAAAACCATCATTTTTTCCCCTTTCCCCCACTCAAAACTAACCTTCATTTTCTCCCCTTTTTCTCCATATAATTCCTCTATTTTTCATGATTTCTCCTTCTTCCATTCATGAAAAACATTTTTCCATATTTTAAGACTCATTTTTAAACTATTCTAAAACCCCCGTTTCCCTTGAAAACCATGAAAAAATCTGTAAAAAACAAAGTATTATGACTATGGGTTTAAAACCCCCTTGAGCCAAATCCTAAACCACTTCCCCCATATGCCCACACCACACAAACCAAGCGCCGACCCATCGAGCGCTTAATCACAAATATTCCGAGTGGACAAGTCTTTGTACCAGGCCAAAAGTTCCGATGCGATTAAGCCCTATGCTTTTATCCTCCGATCATATTATTTTTTATATATAACCCATGGGCCCACCTTTTGTGCTTAAAACCTTTTAAAAAATCCTTTCTGATCACCTTTTTCCTTTGTAAAACCCAAAAAACCCATTTTTCCAAAGTTTTAATCTAAAAAACCAAAGTCACGTGCTATATATAAAAAATGGTTAGATTGAAAAGAGTCGATCGCGTAATCGCATCAGGAAAATTCAAAATGGGTTGATTAAAAAGACCGCATCGAAAATTTAGATGTGATTAAGTCTTATATATATAAAACTCCGCCCCTCCGATTGCGATGGCCCGATCACATCGGAAACCTTTGTAAGGCTCCTTCGATTGTGTTCTTTTGAAACTTCCGATTGCGATGGCCCGATCGCACCATCGCATCAACCCTCCCCGATCGTTCAATCGCATCACAAATTTTGATCACTGCATGTGTTTGTTCCCTTTGATCATCTAGTCCCTCGATTCATTCTCCACCGTTGATCTAATCCTTCGATCCAACGGTCCGCGCAAAATCACATCGCAAGTTTTATTCAGTGCATTTGTTTGTTCGCCCCGATCGTCGACCTCCCGATTTAATATCCCTCGTCGATCTCTATGGGTCTAGTCGCATGCGACAGCTCATATTTTACCCGAAACCCATTTGATCTTTGATTCATTCCTCCCTCCGCCTAAGGTTTTTTACCTTTTTTTTTCCTTTGTTTTTTCGCTATTTCTCCATTATGCGTCCCATATCGCTCCTAACCGTCGATCTCTGTAGATCGAAGGATCCGACTCATATATCCTTCCACTCTCCTTTTTAACCTCTTCTACACAGATCCACACCGTTGGATGAAGCCATCCAACGGCCACGCTCTCTCCCGATGCCCTCTGAAGCAGTTTACCAAATAAATGCAAGATTTTGTAATTTTTGTGTGTTTTTTGCAGAATCTAATGGATTTCAAATGTTTTAAAGGAGAAATTAAGACAAAAGGATAGCGATCCTCCTGGATTTGTTTATTAAAAGGATCCATTTAAAGGTTTCAACACCATGCTTAGTCGGCGCATCATGAAGCGCTGATACCATAAAGAGACCTTTGCGGATCTGCACATCAACAAGACACCATGAAGAGAGATAATTAAAGAGTATCAGACCGACAGCAGAGAATCAAAGTGGAAAATTATTTAAAGAGTGTTAACACATTTTAGAGGAATTAAGAAATAAATTTGACTGAATCAAGCATCTGATTCACGTTTAAAGGAAGTTTGAAGACCAGAAGACAGATATTAGGCTTAATTAAAGCCTAAAACACAGAATTCAAGTATACAACAGGAATTTTAGGTTAAAATAAAATATCTGTCAGTTCAAATAGCCTATGCTGCCACATCAGGGGAAAATTGAATCCTCCAGCTACTGCAGAGCCACCTACAGCCTCAAAGTAATCAAAGGGAGATCGAGTTATTACCATACCAAAAGAATTTGCATCAATGCAGCCGCACAGTTAATTCCACCAAAGGAATTTATTATAAACTGTCAACAGAAGTTATGTTAAAGATAACGCAGAAGCCTTAAAGTCAAGAAATTATTTCTAGCAAGCTTAAATAGTTAATGTAACTAATTAATACAGGAGAAATATCAGAATGTTCTCCATCGAGCTCCTCAAAGGCCGAGAGACAACGAACTGTATTAATTCAACTTAGAAGATATTTATCCCTTTCCACCTCCTCATTCTTCTATAAATACTTCTGTAGAAGATGAGAATTTGTTGGTTGTTGTTTGATCACCAGTTGTAATACTGAAACTCTCTTAAATAAATACATAGTCCGTTGAAGTTAAAGAAGAAACTGAAGTCTTGGAAACCTTGATGATGTTGTTGCATGCTTGTTCCTGAGAAGGCTCTATCATTGGATCCATGAGCTTGGCTGTTGGTGAAGTATTCTGAACTGTTTTATGTTTTCCCCTGTTTTCATTATGTTCCATAATTTCTTACTAGAGTAGGTTGAAATTTTTAGGCTAAGAAATGATTCTTGGAAGCACCTTAGACCTGTTCATCCTTCACTGTTTCATGTTTTCTTCTGCTGAAGTATCTTAGAGTCTTTAATCTCTCTCTTCAATCTTCATGCTTGTTTATTTCCTTAATAGTTCGACAATTGGTTTCAGCATGATTTATGGTTCTCCCCGCTTGTCTGCTGCCACTTAAAAACTGTTATTGAAGTCTCCCTTTGAAGTTCTTTGCTTACAGTGAATCAAAGAGGTTTGTTTTGATCTTGCCCTTTGTCCTCACTTAAACAGTTGGCTTAAAGGTCGTTATAATTATGATCATAGATGTTTTTAGGTGTTCCCTCTTCTATGACTGTAATTATCAGTAAATATTTTATGTTTCTAAGTCCTTTAAAATAAATCTTTGAGGAAATAGGGTGTTCCCCGAATCTTAGATTTCATTTTAAAAGTTGTTTTGAAATCATTATTTGCTTAATGGTGTGATTTGTAGAATTTATGGTTAACCCTGTCTATCAAAGAGCTCTTTATTGTTCAAATTATGCTTTCTAATTCCCTTTGTTGAGAATTAAACCTCTCTTTCCAAATCATTAATGTTCATCTCATTCCAAAAACAAAAGGATCCTGTGGCCAAGTTATATTTTCCCTTTGATATCCCATATCCATTGATGAGTTTGTTATGACCTTTTCTTGACTCCATTTCCCAATGAACCAAATATTTCTCTATCCTATATATCTTTCCTAGGCCTTTCATGTTCTGCTGTATCATTCCAATCAAACAAACAAACAAAAAAACACCTGCACTTAATAACTAGTCTAAAACCAATACTCAAAGCACACAAGATAAACCTTTGCAAATTTTTTTTTGAGAGATCCCTCTCTGAGAACAGATGAACTAGATCCTATAACTCTAAATATTGGTTCTGTTGTTGCCTTGTCTTTTGATTTTCCAAACTATCAAAACACGGGACACCAACATAATGGCGATCACGGTGGGACACTAAGTAAAATATTCAAAACAAAACACTCAATGTCTAAGTATGACATAAGTAACCTCCCTCAAGCACTACCTGACAAATGGTAATCATGATAGGACTTAATTGAATCAGTGACAAACTAAGTAACCCTTAGGATTCTTGTAAAGCCTTATCAAACCTTGAAGGATTTAGTTACCAAGCCATAAGAGTAAGCTCTGTTTGTTTTGACACCCTAGCAAAGTGTTAAAGTCAAATTTAGGATACTCTCTTAACCTATAAGACCGAAATAACTCATAAAAACCCAAAACATTCTAGTTTGGCTTCATAATAAGCATGGTGGTGGAACCATCCAATATCTTACCTTCATAAAAAACTAAAAGTTTCCACCTGGCGACTCCACTAGCCCCAGTAGGCCTATTACTCATCTAGGTTCCCAAATCTCTTTAAGATTGTGTTAACCAGCCTTGAAGACAGTTTAGAAGCCTAGTCCCATTTTAGACAAAACATCCTAAGAGGTGAAGCTTCCAAAAAACAGTACCTAAAACCCCCACCTCTCTCATTTTTGAAAAGGAGTCTGGCTTCACATAGGATCAATACTAGTTCCCATCCAGACCCAAATCCTCCTTTAATCGTTGACAATCCTGAGAGAATTTTGTGGTAGACTTCTAACTCTCGAAATTCAGCTGCTAATAGGAGCCTCTTAAGAACAAATTCTGTCCCTAAAAAACCTTGTGGTCTTAGAGGATTCACACTTTGATTTACATCATACAAAGAAAATCTTTAGAACCAAATCTCAAGGTGACTTAAACCAAACTGACCTTGATATTGCAGATTTGCAACAGAGCTTCAGTAGAGAAGCCTCACCTTCCACTCCTCCTAATTCCAAACCTCTTTATCACTTTAGCCTTTTTCATAACAAGTCTGCTCAAAATCAGTTTGTTGACCCAAGTTTTTCTTCCACTCCAATTCATACTACCACTGTGAAAAACACTCTTGTTCAGCCCACTTTCACTACTGTAAATCCACCCTTATTTCCAGCCATGGCAACATGGTATGCCCCATTATTGTTACCACAACCTCTACTTCCCTTACCAAATGATTACCAATCTAAAATCCCTCATTTCACTAGAAAAGATTCTACAACAACTCAACAACATGTAGATAGGATGGGAGATGCATTTGATTACATGGAGATAGAGGAAGAAACTGTGAAAATGAGGATCTTTGCTCAAAGTTTAGGAGGAGATGTAAAGAAATGGTTTAAAAACTTACCTCCTAATAGCATAAATGATCTCCCCGCCTTGCATCAAACATTCATCAACAAATGGGAACTCAAAAAGAATCCTCTCCAAATACTAGCAGAATATAGTAGCCTCAAGAGAAATCAAGGAGAGAGTGTTCCTGACTAATCCACTAGGTTCAATAGTGTTTATAACGCGCTTCCAACTCACATGAAGCCTCCTTAAGGCATGGCCTTAGTAAGATATCCCGAAGGCCTTGATGTGGACATGATGTATCAGTTAAGGGAGAGGGACTACTTAACCTTAGAAGACATGCAAAAAGGAGCTATGAGTGTAGAAGAAAACATAATTGAGAAAAGAAATAGGTTGAGATCAGAGAAGAGGGTAACTTATAAATATGACACTGCACCCTCCACATCTAGTTCAAAGACAGAACAGATGTTGGAAGAGATCATGAAAAGGATGAGCATACTTGAGAGAACACAACCAAGAGACAATCAGAACAACTCCCAAAACAGAAATAGAAATTAGAATTATAGAAGGGACAACAATCAAGATAAGAAAAAATAAAGTGACCAATAGATTAGACCTCCCTTTCAACAGAACTATGTAGATCAATATGAAGAAGATAGGGAGTTGGAAAGGTTGGAATAATATCATGTAAACTTGATTAGATCAAAGAGTGGGGATGATGTTTTCCTCACTAAGGAAGAACAAGATTTCTTCTCTTATGATCAAAATACAAATACCTATGAAGATTCTAATGACTATAGATTGGGTTTTGAAAATGAAATCATGGAGGTACACAAACATTATGATCTTAGGAGCAAGGGAAACATACATAATTCAAAGGATAAGAACACTAGCACTACTGTCAAGAAAAACGCAGAAAACCAGCCCAAAAAGACAGAAGAGAAAACCAACATTTTGGCTAAGAAACCAGACTTAAACAGAGATAAAGGTGTCCAGCCAAAGGTTGAACAGAGTACCCGTAGCACTTCAGCTAGTGGTCCTAATAAAATTGTCCCAATTACCAGTCCAAACAAGGATCATAAAATCAAAGTTGCTGAAAAGAATTCAATTGAAAAAATAGATGTAAATACAAACAAGTCAATTATTCCTTTCAGCCTTGAGGGAGAGATTGCTAAGATAAAAATTAACACCCCCCTAGCTGAACTAGTAACCCAAGCGCTGTATAAAAACCAAGTTTTGAAAGCTTTGAACTTAGGAAGTGATATAGACACTTTAAACTTGATAGATGACAAACCTGAGTTGTTGTTTGGTCCAAAAGTTGAAGGAAAATACCAAGAAGGGGCTATCCCTCCCTTCTATGTTAGCTTGAACATACATGAGAAAATTTTACACAATGCTATGTTAGACTCAGGAGCTTCACACAATATAATTCCCAAAGTAGTGATGGAAAGCTTAGGCTTAGAATTTACTAAACCATACAAATATTTGTATTCCTTTGACTCAAGCAGAGTCAAATGTTTGGGTTTAATCAAAGATTTGTGTGTTAACTTATCCCAAATCCCTGCTAAGAGTTTGGTCATGGACATAGTTGTAGCTGACATTCCCCCTAAGTATGGCATGCTCTTATGAAGATCTTGGGGAGCCAAAATTCAGGGGAGCCTTCAAATGGACATGTCTTATGCCACTATTCCTGTTTTTAATCAAAACAGAAGACTATATAGGGAATCTCACATGAAGTTCATGGTGAGCAACATAGGAAAACCAAAAAAATCTCCAATCTATTCTATTCAATCAAGTTTAGATTCCTTTATCTTATGTAACGAAGATAAAATCACTCAGCCAGATAAGGAAAACATGGACCCAATCAGTTCACCTGAACAGTCAAATCTTCCCTTCAATCAAATTCAAAACATTACCAATCAACAGCAACAAGAAAATGAAAATAGGAATGACATACTTTGGACCCTAAAATTTGATGGATCTTGTAATAAAACAAGTGTAGGAGCAGGTGTGTGGATTCAAAATACAAAACAGATTTTTTCATACAAATTGGATTTCCCATGCACTAAAAATATTGCTGAGTATGAAGCACTTCTCCTAGGCTTACAACTGCTTAAAAAATTAGAAGCCCAGAGGATATCAATCTTAGGAGATTCTGAACTTATCATAAGACAAATCAAAGGAGAATACTCAGCTAAAAATCCAAGACTTAGGGAATATCAGAACGCTACCCTCGATTTATTGAAAACATTTGAAAAATTCGAACTCGTTTTCATTCCTAGAGCATTTAATCATTTAGCAAATGAACTCTCTTTCAATGCCATTAACTATAAAATACCTGAGATAAATGAACAACTTAGCGTAAAGGTAAAACATAGGCCTGCAGTGCCTGATAACGAAGATCACTGGCAAGTGTTTGATTTTGAGCAACACATAGATGATTTCTTAAAGTCAGAAAATGATTTCACCATACCAACATCAGAATCTAGCCACAATGAAAACTATCCGTATATCGAAGAAATCCCGAAAGCTGAAATAACACAATCTGCTGATATAAATCATTATGAGAATCTGTTTGAATCAGAGTGTTACACAGTAATTTGTCACTGTCCCTACCATTCCCCATCTCACACAATGGAGGACCCATTTTGTGACCTGTGAACATTGTCATGCCTTGAAAACATTATCAATGCATTCCTCTAAGCATGAGCTTCATTTGCCCTAAAGACATCTCCTTGCAAAAAGTGATCTGCCGAGGCTGAGGAACGGGAACGCTCTCTTCTTCAGATCATAGCATTGGATTCCAGGTAGGCTTCCATCTTTAGTCTTTTCATTCGTAACTAGGAACTTGCGTCGTAACATTTTTTATTGTTGCTAGACCCCTGCTGGGCTAGTAGGGATCGCCTCTGTCCGCAGAGGGGATTTACCTCCTCAACAATTTGGCGACTCCACTGGGGATCGTCTAGATTTCACTGTCTCATTTGTATTGTCTCGTTTTGATTATTTTATGTTTTTCCTTGCTTGATGAGCCTTCTGGGTTGGGTTCTTTTGCTGTTGTTTACTTCTTGGTTTGCTTAGTATGCATTGATCTGCTTCTGGAGTAGTTCTTTTTTGTTTTTGGCTGAGAAACTCGACTGGCGCGCTTTTTAGCTCGACAATCATGCCAATTGGCGCATGTTGCTTTTTTTTAGCCCACGCCAATTTCTTTCTGGCGCCAGTTGCAGCATTACAGTTGCGCCACTCTTGTAAGGTTTTTGAGTTTCCTCATTTTTGAGCTCTCTGGGTTTGGTCAGTGTTTTTCTTCTTGATTTTCCAACTACCTGAGTGTGTTGGAGTCCTGTTTGACTGGGAATTCACCTCTGTCCTTTGGTTGTTTGCTTTTATCTATCGATTTCACGTTTTGAGCCCTAGGGCATCTAGTGGCTTAGTGTATCGAGCCCTCCTTGGGAGTTTTGGTGTTTCGTTTGTCCGGTCGACTTTCTGATTGATCCTCCGCATCCTCTTAGTAGTTGTTCATTGTTTTGTTGCGATTTTTGGGTGATTGCTCATTCCTTCATTCAAATTTCGTTTGGTCTCGCATTGGGCCTAGATCACACAGCCCATTGGAGCCTTTGAGTCTTTTCTTGGTTTTGAGAGACTTTGGTCGATTTGGGATCTGATTGCTTGCGTTGTTGAGTGAAATTTGTTTGTTTTTCTCTCTCGAATATCGTTTCTCAAGTTGTTCCGTTTGTTTTCAGTTTGTTTAGTGCATATTAGCTATCAAACGTTGAAAATTACAAAAAAAATCTCTTGTGCTTTTGGTTGAATTAGTGCAAATTGTAATCTTTTCGATTTTGCTAGTGATTAGTGATTTGAATGAAAAGTTTTCAATTTCATTAGTTGCATTAGAGATCTCATTGTTTGTCTTCCGATCATTTCGTTTGTGTAAAAGCTCTCAACTCTTCTATAACTAGTTTTCATCGAACGAAATGTTGGATTGTGGCATGTAGCTTTGCATTTAGGAGTCTTTTAAGACACTACATACGATAGGGCCTGAAAATTGAAACTTAATCGAAGATCAACTTTAAAATCTATCCAATTAACCTAAGGCAGCATTGAAATTTAACGAAACATTTTTAGAGGTCTAGGCTAGAGACGTGTTCCGGCGTCTTTAAACCTAGCAGCTGTCGTTCGCCTTTTGGCTTTAGACAGCGCTAGTACGGACTTGTGCTCCCCGTACCGTCGCGTATATAAAGGGAGACCCCTCTAGGTTTTCAATCCTTTATCCACAGGAAGCCTAGTCTTCCGCCCTATACCTGTGATACACCGAACACAGCATTCGGGGAGATTGCCCGCACGTACGGAAAGTCCTTGGTCGATTTCTGTTTCATTATTGAAACCAAGGTGTATATTGCAGTTCACGGATATTTGGTACACCCTTTGTGCCTAGTTTTTTCCTGAGCAGTCATTTGGTCTTTTCTGACTCCCTAAACTTGAAAATACCGTCGAGCGCTTGTCCTTTCACGCTTGTATCAAATCTGAAAGAGATAGAGTCATATTTCTATTGTTTCTCGACTCTTAAAATATGAAACGATAGAGTTTCTTACTTTTCAATGTGGTAAAAATTAATCACCCACGATTATATGCCTTGTTAGAGATACACGTATCTTGACTCTTTTTCGGCCCGTGTGTGGTTTTGAGTTGATGGCAACTTTTTCAGAGTTTACCAACCAAGGAATCCCCTCAGAAGGGAATCCTAGTCATTTTCCTCCTTTTGGAAATGTTGGTGCTCCTTACATGGCGACGTTGTCCCTTCCTGGGTTAACTGTTGGGTTGCCTGTTTGGTTGTTCTCAACCTCTGTAGTCCCGAATGTCTCCACTACTGTTCAATCAGTTCCTCCGCCTGAACAACATCATGTTGATTCTAAGGTGGACCTCTCCCCTTCTTCGCCTGTTTCTGCGTCCTCCTCTTCTACTTCGCCTGGTGAAAGCCTGGATTCGAGTAACCAGGTGGTTAAGAAGAAGAAGAAGAAGACAAAGAAGAAGAAGTTTGATAAGCGAGAGGCTAAAAGTGCAGCCACTGTTTCTGAAATATCTCCTCCCGATAAACCTTCCAACCCTCCACAGAAAGTCAAGTTCCCTTGCCTGTTGTGCACGGGAGACCATCTTCTTCGAGACTGCCCTGGCATCCCCAAGGTGCTCGAAGCATGGTCCGATGGCCATCCACCGTTGCCTTTGACTTCCGGGAGCCAAGTTGGGGGCATGTCTTCAACTGGTACTGATAAGGCTCCTAAGAAGCAGGGTAAGATCACCAATCCCTGTAAGTTGTGTGAAGGGCACCATGCCATTCACCTTTGTCCTTATATGGATGAAGCCAAACTAGTTTTGGACAACCCAACCAGTTCTACACCATGCCTTCCACCTGGTTATAATCGGCTTTCTTCGAGTCCTCCGCCAGCTGATCCTACGATTGGTCAAGAGTCATCCTTGGTCGATCCCACTCCCCCAGAAATTCAAATTCATGAATCCGTCCCTGACCAACCATTGGTCGTAGGATCGGTTGAAATGGCCCCGTCCGCGGTGCACCAGGTCTTTTCTGTCGAGAGTGGATCTCACACCCCCCATGTCCTTCTGATCTCTTCAGATTCTTCAGACTTGGAGAAAGATTCTCCTGTCCCTGTACTTCAAGAAGCCCCTCCTCCACCTCCCATGATGGAGGCTCCAGAGGATATTCCTCCCGCCTTCGAGATGGAGGTCATGGAGGAGGCTTCTGCTTCCGTAACATCAGGGGAAGACCTTCACATTTCGATGGTAGCCCCTCCGAGTAGTTTGGTCGCTTCCTTTGATTGGAATCGATTTGCAGGATTTCGCCTTCCGTCTTATGTGCCTTTCGAGATCACAGTACAGGCTCTTGGTCTGGTTGTACCCAGCACCATTATAGACGAAGGTGCCTCTGTTAGTATTCTATCCTCAACTACCTGGCAAGCTTTCGGTTCGCCGCCGCTTGCGCCTGTTACGCAGAATCTGTTGACTTTTAACAGAAGGACGAGTCAACCGTTGGGGATCCTTCCAAGGTTACCGATTACTTTGGGAGGCAAAACCGTCCATATGGACGTGATGGTCGTTCCAGGCCCCTTGGATTTCAATTTTCTCCTGGGGCGCGATTACACCTATGCCATGGGAGCGCTCGTCTCCTCCCTTTTTCGTGTGGCCTGTTTTCCACATGAAGGACGGATCGTGACCATTAATCAGCTGTCGTTCTTTGGTCCTAATGTGGCAACTGGTCCGCCATCACCCCCTCCTGGTTTTTATCCACCCGTTGTATCTGCTCCACCGCAGGTCAACTATGTGGCTACCTACCCCGTGCCTGTGCTCAGTGATGATGCCATTGTACATAGTGTGCTGGGGGCATTGGGTCCTGACTTCCAGGATGTTTTCCTTCCACCGGGAGTGGAACTCTTGGAAGCACCGTCTTCTTGTTCATTTCGATGAAGGTCGGTTGGAGCACAGTTCGTTGTCTTGTGTCAAGCTCCTTAAAAAATGAAACAAAGTTGTCGGAGCAGAGTTCCTTGTCTTGTGTCAAGCTCCCTAAAAAATGAAACAAGATTGTCGGAGCAGAGTTCCTTGTCTTGTGTCAAGCTCCTTAAAAATGAAACAAGGTGTCCTGAGGATAGTTCTTTTAATGTGTCAACCTCGTTAAAATAATGAAACACGTTCCCGTTCAATTCGAGTCTTTGATAAGATCTCGTAAAATCCCAGTCGAGTCTTTCTCATGATCTCGTATCTTGAACCTTCACTCCATCTTCCTTTCATATGGACTGAAGCTTGGGGGGCATGTACCTCGAATTGAGTCACCATGCTGGGGGCATGCTTACTTTTTCAAGCATAGTTTGTTTCCGTTTCAAGCTTGTGTAAAAATGAAACCGGTTTCAAGCATAATTTATCTTTGTTTCAAGCTTGTGTAAAAATGAAACCAACTTCAAGCAGAGTTTCCTGATTTCAAGCTTGTGTAAAAATGAAACCTTTCCCATTTTACCCCTTGTGATTTCCATTTTATTAGCCTGTTTTGCCAGATGAGCCTTGGTTTTCTCACTCCATCGTCACTATCTGCTTGGCCGATCATATGCCTTCACTTGGTTGTTTTACCCGTTCCTGAGGAACCGCTGCGATGAGTGGTTTTGTTAGCCAGCCTCTTGACCTTTATCTTGTTTTGAGCAGTTCCACCATTACCGGAACCAGTAGCTACCCTTTATACCACTCGTTCCTCCAGGAGGAGTCATCTTTCAGCTCTTTTCTGACTCTCTAAACATGAAAAGATTGCCGAGTCCCTTGTCGTTTCGATCTCGTTAAAATGGACACGAATCGACATTCACCCAGTATAAGTTTAACCCTTTTTCGGGCTGGGCTGGATCGATTACGAAAAAGGAATACCCTAGCCTATCGCGACTAGGAGGTTTTCCCGGATATTGTTTTCTACCTTTTCTGATCTGGGGAACTATTTACGAAAAGGGACCTGTGGAGTTTTCTTTTCCGCTGTCTTTTCAAACTCTCTAAACATGAAAAGACGCCGAGTTCTTCCTTTGTCAGACTCGTTAAACCCTGATGACATCGGATCTAGTCGAAATGACGTTCTCCGAGTTTCTCCCTCCTAGGGCTCGTTAAATGTACTAGGATGGATTCGTCCGAAAGACGGATTTATATGACAAGCATATGGTATCCTCTTCAAGCTTGTGTAAAAATAAAGAGGTACTCACCGAAATGGTGGGGGAAAAAATGGAACCATCGTCGTTGTCGTCGGCAGTATGTCGCTCTTGAACATGGCACTTGTCTGCATTCGTGTCGGGTTGGGGACATCTCATCTCGTTTCTTCACTTTGCCTCCGTGGGTTTGGATAATCTCTTTTGACCTCTCATCTGTTCACTGCCTCGTCACCATGACCTCTGATCCGTTGATGTCAAATACTGCCAAGTCCACTGTCGTGCCGTTCATGTGTTCAAGAGAAGTTGGCCTCTGCAAATATCAACCTTCCTCTGTTTCTCATACGATCCCGATTCACAACAAAACATCATGTTCCTCTGTCTCGTGTCGATGATGTGGGAATCATTATGGCCCACCTTCGATCAAGGTCACTTCCTGTCGACATCAGCTCATTATCCAGGAAGCTGATCTAGAGACTCCTTTATGGTACCTTGGAGCCTGCATGCCTCAATGGCAAGTTCATCGCATTCGACGTGAGGTTTTCATCATTGGCCTCCGATCGAGTGATTCTGCGGGTGTTCGACGCCAACTCATTGATTCACACGCCGTAGATTGTACCTGTAGTACCTTGAGGGCCATTGTCATTATTGGTGGTTCCTCTCGCGTCTGTTAACAGCTTTCATAATTGGCTGGTAATCAGACGATGTTCCTGCATGTTCGACTTCAACTCACATATTCACATGCTCGAACTTGTACTTTGTTTGGGTCGAGATGGAGCGCAAGACCCTGGATTGTGTCTGTTGTAATCCAGGCTGCGATTGTGGATTATTATCATTATGTATATGACTTATTGATTGGATGGCTGCGACCATACCTGAGTCTATTTATTTGATCCTCGCTGGATGGCTGCGCCCATACCCTGGATCCAGATTATAGTGTACTCTGTTTCGGATGGCTGTGCCCATACCACATATACATCATGTACTTGAGATATCAGTTGTATTTTTCTGCGCAGGTTTTCCGACGGCGGGCCTTCAGTTGAACATGTTCTCGTAAAGCATTTCACCCCTCTCTCTCTCGGGCCTCATACTTTAGGGGGCATCTGTTACACAATAATTTGTCACCATCCCTACCATTCCCCGTCCCGCACAATGAAGGACCCATTTTGTGACCTGTGAACATTGTCATGCCTTGAAAACATCATCAATGCATTCCTCTAAGCATGAGCTTCATTTGCCCTAAAGACATCTCCTTGCAAAAATCATGAAAAACATCTCTTTTTGCATTGGCGTGGGCAGACAGTTCAGCACTCGCGCCAATGGGGAAAATCCTGCAAAGAGGCCGCGCCAACTGGCGCTCTGTCCCAGAGCAGTAGTCGCGCCAGCCAATTTAAGGAGTGTTTTTTAAATAAAGATGGTGGAAGTTGAGTTTCAACAAACTCAGAAACCATTGCCTATCTTGAGTTGGGAGGTTTGGCTGCGGGAGTTCTATGGAAGGGAAGTGGTTTTTCCACCTCCCATGGAAACTTCCTTGTTGATAGGGCCAATCCCATAATAATAGGGATCCCAACTCCCTCCTTCCCCATCTATAAAAGCCTGCTCAATCCCATGGCAAGCTAGTCTTGAAGTGCCTAAGCTTTGAATCTCCAAATTCCCAAGAGCCTTTGTGCTGTAAGAGCCCTCTTTCCTCCCTTAAGGCCGACTCAAGTAAGGAGACTATTGTCAAGAGACTCAGGAGAGGTTTGCCCTTTCCCTGGCGAGCTTTGCGAGACGTGAACGACTGGAGACCCATCCGAAGGAGACCACGACGTCAGAACATTGGTTGTAATCTCTTTCGATTGTTATTTAATGAATGATTATGATTATGGTTCCACTCTGTTTTCGATTATGTTAATATGAGTAGTATCCTTTCTGACTGATATTTAGTTGCGTATGCTGGATTTTATGCTTGTATATGTTTGTTTCTTGCATGTGCAGGTGTCCATCCGCGGAGATCGTGGAGGATCATGATCTGCCGAGGCTGAGGAACGGGAACGCTCTCTTCTTCAGATCGTAGCATTGGATTCCAGGTAGGCTTCCATATTTAGTCTTTTCATTCGTAACTAGGAACTTGCGTTGTAACATTTTTGATTGTTGCTAGACCCCTGCTGGGCTAGTAGGGATCGCCTCTGTCCGCAGAGGGGATTTACCTCAACACAAGGATAGGGATACATGTCGATAGTTCTTCAATATTCCATCTTGAATTTTGGAAAGAAGGGTTAGAATTGGATTGAGTCATAGGTTGGATTGGAAAGAGGTGATGAGTTGGTACGAAGTCGGTGGGGAATTTTGCACCGTTAGAGCTACAACACAATAACAGCCATGGCACATTGATGCATGTTGGCGACTTCACTTCATGGGGCAGTAGCTATAGCTAGAGGCAGTGTGCAGTCCGAGCCAGAGGACTTGGGCGATGATTGGCCATGGTGGCGTTGGGATTTGGGAGGATTTATTGATGATAGGTGCAGTGAGAGATCACTTTGGGATCCCGGCATTGAGGGGTTTGTTTCTAGTGACTCGACTCAGGAGCATAGCAACACCCATGGGTTTATATGGGATCTGGGCATTAATTCTAAGTGGCATCATGCTAACAAGGTGGCTCACATATTCGGATTGCTTGAGGGAAGATAATATTGGGGTGGGAGGTCTGTAATATATCTTTTTTTGGTGTCAACTATGACAGGGCTAGGATGTATTTCTAGAGTTAGAAGCAGATAGGTCACAAATATAGGTTGGTGCCATCAGTGGGCCTAGGGGATTTTTGGAAGAGTTCTGAGGAGTTTCTGTCAGGATTGGTGGCATTTGCTTGATATATTCCATCATCCAGACTGTCTTCCTTTCATTTCGGTGCATTCCAAGAAATTTTGGAAAACTGAGTTATTTTTGGGCTTAACTCAATTAATTACCGTCAAGGTGGCATTTCGAGAGGAATACATGATAGAAAACCTTAGTTTAATATCTCGTTGGAACCGAGATGAGAATACCTACATGATGGGGTAGTTGGACATGAGTTTCAGTGACCCAAGGAGGCATGGTAGCCCATTTACTCTTTCAGGCATTTAAAAGGAATACTTTAATTATAAAATAAGAGGGAAAAGTGCTCCATGATTAAAATAATAATAAGGCTCTAGAAGGATCCATGAGATATATAAATAAAAGGAGGAGGTCATTGAGGTATAACTTGGATTTGATATATTTTTTTTTATGTGAGGTTGAAACCCGATTCTCTTCTCCATTGGTAGTCTCAGGATGGAAACCCTCGGGTGCGTTGACTGGTGTTGGATAGAAACCCATATATCTTGAGGACACTTTTGTATCACTCTAGTAATTCTTAAGTTGTGTAATTTTGGTTTTTAGTCAAATAATTATAGAGGTAATCACAAACCTACTTCAAACTCTAGGATCTAGCCTTCCTAGGGTTCAGAGAGGGCTCTCTCTTTAAATTTTAACTTTGTTTTAATTTATGAATATTAGGCTTGTTATGAAAGTGCAACCTTGGTTTGGTTTTGATAGATTTGGTTGGAAACAATCACTTGAAAGGATGGATAGTGGAAAATCTATTTGTCCATTGGGCTATGGAGTCAAAATCAAGTAAAGAAGACTAGGATCAAGGGAAAAAGAGGTCAAATGTCTTCAGGGCAAGATAGATAACACTTGGAGATATTGGAAAGTTGTTGTTGTGAGGTGGTATGATTGGGATAAAGGGCACTTAAGAATCCTTAAATCTAGAAAAGGGAAGTAGAAGGAGAGGTCAAACGAGATAGGGAGAAATTAAGAATTCCCTACACTAGAAATAAGAGGAAAACATATAAATGATAACTAGTTAAAAACAGGGTGCTATTAACATAACATGTAGTAATACTCCTAGTTATACATTTTGATTTAGCATAAACATAGATGGATGCATGTAAGAGAGAAAAGAAATAATGAAAAGTGAAGAAAATACTTCACTCCAAATAGCTCATCACATGAACCCTGAAGTATGATGCCAATTTTTTTGATCCAACCTGCTACTCAAAGTTTTGACACACAAAAGATTTAAAGTACAAGAATAAATGACTATAAAAGTCCCAAAAATTTTATTCCACCCAAAATACTTCAAAGAGTGAAGTATTTATACAAATTCTAAACTAGAATATCTTGAAAAAATATCAAGATTGGTTTACAAATATATCCAACTGTTTTACATAAATAGAACTTAAGTAAAGGACACTCAAAACTAATGCATCTATTTGGCACTATTTTTTATGGATAGGTGATGACAAAGAGGAGAATTTGAATTTGATCTCAACTCTTAGTTGATGATGAGGCATCCAAGTCACTAACTGTCTCCTTTCTTTGTGCATTCTGCTCCAACAATTCTGCAAACTTGGGGTCCACTGATACCTTTGTATTTCTCAATTTTAAAAAGATATGTAAAAAGCGAAAGAGATTATTGTATATAAATATTTTTCTAAGATAAAACTCTCTCAGTTCCCTAAACGTCTTCTCTAGCTATTCACAATAGGCTCTGCAAAAAGATGTGTAAAACAGAGTTTTCCACAGTCTGAAAAATAGGCTATACATATGTGCATGTATCTCTCATTTGGTAATACTTGTGGAAAAAGTGAGATATGGTTTTGTAGATGGGTCTTGTAGGAAAAAAAACCTTCTTTAGTTTTATAAGACGTATTTCTGATTGACCACAATATTCTCTGCAAAATGATGACTTAACAAGAATTTTCTGTAACAAGTGCTTTCACATATTGTTTAATATTTCCAAACCCATAATGCCTGTTAGAAAAGTGAGAGAGGTTTTTGTAGTTGGAGATCTTAGGAAAATAAATGTCCTTCAGTTTTGCAAAATTCATTTTGGATTGGTCACAATAGTTTCTGCAAAACAATGACTTTAAATATGAAATTTCTGCAAAAATGTCCCTTTCTTGCTCTTTTTTCATCTTTTAACCGTACTTTTCTTTTAACTGTTTTTTACTTTCAATTTGGATAAAATTCATTGGTGTTGAAAGTATTTTCATATTTATTTACCATTTACTGCCTCTGTATTTACTTTTATTGTTTTACCTTGACTGCTCTGTAACTTTGTTTTAACCTTTATTGTGACTTTCATCTGATACACTTTAGCTCGGATGCTCTTTGACTGTTATGTTTTCAATGTCACTGTGAATTCTTACTTTAATTTTACCATTCACTGTGTAAATTTATCTCTCTCTGCATAAATGACTTCTTTCTGTTCTTCTACCTGGAATATTTTGTTAAGGAATATCATTTAAAATTCTTTTCTTTGTGAACTTTTGCTAATGACCTGCAAAAAAAATTAATTCTTAATGAAACCCTGGCTGCAGGGAGGTGATAATGACTTTAAGTGGTCAGAGTACTAGATTTTATTTTGGCACTTTGGAACCTTCTGGATTGCTTGCACTCTGCTTCTTAGGCATTTTGATCTACTTCTGCAAGTCTAGACAATTTGCAGAAGCAATTTACTTTAGCAGAGGGTTTATTGGATAAATTTGGAAAAGTATAGCTTTTTCTTTGGGATTTCTTCTCAATTGGGTTTGTGAAAGAGTTTTATAGGATTTTAACTGATTTTAGAACAAGAAACAAGGGTTTCTTGAGTATTTTAATGGAAATTTGGGCTAAAACCTCTTTTGAAAAGGGTTATCAAGGCTTAGGATACCTACAGAGGTTTTCTGGTTTGATTTAAGCTTGAAATAGTTCATCAAAGTGTGAAAAACTCACAAATTTCTTGAAAAAATATGTGCAGCAGAAAAACAGGTTTTCTGGGAAAAAATTGATAGGGTCTAGCCTGTTTTTGGGGCTTCTTGGTAGTTTCTTTTAATCGATTTTTAAATTTTAATTATGATTTTGTTCTTTAAAGGTCTTTTAAATCGATTGCAGTTTCAAATTTTAGAAAAATACCTGTAATAGGTAGGTATCAGGCTTTGGAACAATTTCTGAGGTTTTGACTGAATTGATAACTTTTGTAGGTTTTCTAGAGCAATGTAAGGCTCCTCGGTGGTCTTCAATGGTTTGCAGGGAAAATTATACAGACTTCTGGGCATGAAAATGGTGGGAAATGGTTCTTTTAATGTCGAGGAGGCTGTGCAATGGGTTTAGGTTAATGCACATAAGATAAAGGGATGAATGCATTTCCAAGGTTAAATATGTATTTTGGTAATATTACTTAGTCATTGAGTGATTGTCACATCGGCGGGGAAGGTGGTTTCGAAGTTCACGGGATTAAAACCATAGTGGTTATCATGTGGCCTTCAGGTAGTAAGCGGTTCTGTCTTGAACCCACATGATCCAATAGGAATCACCCATGTGGTGGAGAGATAAAACTACAAAACAACCATTTTGCGCAACTTTTATGCGCGATATTGGATGTCCGTCGTAGGATTTGAGCTTTGGAAGCGAACGATCCAGATCTGTTGGGAAGGTGTGTTGGAATGGGAGTGGGGTTAGGGTGTTTGCATATGCGCGATGGGTTATAAATTTTTAGAAATAAGCATGTAATACGTTTAAACCTTAGTTAATATGTTGGCGGGGAATGATTTTAAACTTTATAAAAATGTGTTTTTAATAAAGTTTAAAGTTCGGGCATTATATAAATAGGTGGGGGATAATTTTTTATGCGTTAGATAAAACATTTTAAAATGTTTTAATTATACATATGAGCGTTGTATTATATTATATAGATTTTCCAAGTTGAATAGTTGTTTTAAAGATATAGGGGAGGGATATTCGTATATAGATATGTTTAGACCAGTGGGAAAAATCGGGCAGGGTTTTTATTTTGCACACACGGGGATATTAAAATTTGGTCTAAAATTAAAATAATGGGCTTTGTGGATTTATTTGAATATAAGGGAATTAATATCTACGAGTAGATGTAGTTTTACGGATTTAATAAAATAGGTTAGGTGTTAATATGAAAAAAGGGGTAGTGAAAATGGAAATGAAACATATGTTACCTCTAAGTAAAGTATAAAAATAAATCCTTTTTCATCTTTATTGTATTATTTCACTTATACTTAGGATAAACTATTTTTGATGGTTTTATGAATGATTTTGAAGGGAATGAAGTTAATTATTTTAGGGTTTCAATTTTACTAAGTAAAAATATGTCTTCACTTAGGAAAAAAGAGATTAAGATGTATGGATGAGGGGTAAATGCTGATAAATGTGGGTTTAAGGTAGGAACTCAATATTTTTAACTAACCAGTCATCGAGCCTTGGGTTCGGTCCCAAAAAAATTCAAAGAAATGCTCTGAGCCTTTTTTACTGATAGTTTAGAATACTGAATACTTATGGGGTAGGGGAAATTAGTGATTTTTCCCAATGATGCTTTATTACATGATTGCTCAACTGCTTTCTACCTATCTATTGATTTATCAAGTTTAAACTATTTGAAAAATCTTTATTCTCTATCTAAAACATGAAATTGAAAGCATGAAAAGTTAAGATTAAACTGTTTATCTCATTATGGATTATGGCATTTATTGACACTTTGCACATAATCATTATTCTTGCACTAAAAAATAAAAGTAGTGGCATTTGGACTTGCTCACTTTCAGGTCTCATTTTCATCTCTTTTTTATTTTGGGGTCTATATTTTTCTAATTCCTTTGATCCTTATTTTAGGAATTTTTACCCTCTTTTTGGCTTTTTTATTATTTTTTCATTTTTTCAAAATATGGGAAAACAACTTGCAGAAAGTAAGGTATGTAGATATTTACAAGACTATCAAAGTAAATTCAAAATTTATGAACCCTATTATTATAGGACCCTAACAGTGGCTCCACATGGGGATGACATTTCCTGGTTAAATATCGAGAACTTTGAGACTAGTAGCCTTTTGAAATTTTACTGTGATGACCTATAAATGTCTTCTGATAACTACAACTTATTCATACTTATGATATTCACCTCTCAAAGCTTAGGGCCTTCTCTTCAGGCTTCAACTTTGTTTGGGAAACATCCAATCCAATCTAAACTTTGTAATGTATATGTACAATGATCAAGGTGAATAAAAGCTAACTATTTGTTAACTCAGGAGAGTAGTAGTGCTTCAGCATTCTGCCATTTATTGGTCCTTCTTGCAAATCTATTCCATCCATTTCTTTCAAGAAGAAAGAATTATTACCTCTATATCCATAAATCACATAAGGTCCTTTCCACAGAAAATCAAATTTTCCATGTTTTCCTTTGTCTTCTCTTCTAAAATCCCACTTTAACACTTTATCTCCTATGTAGAAATCATCTTCTTTAGTCTCTTTATCAAAAATTTTATTGATTTTATCCTGCATGAATTGAGATTTGATATAAACTTCTTCCCTTGTTTGTTGCAAGTGAATAGTTTGATTGATCCTTCTTTGAAAGTCATTTGTTTCCACTTGTAACTCTTGGATAATTTTCATTACTGGTACACCAAGTGAGGTTGGAAAAACAACATCCATTCCATAGAAAAGTTGTTAAGGGGAAGTACCAATGGATTTTTTATTAGTAAGTCTATCTACCCATAATACATTGACTAAATTTTTATTCCATGTTGTGAAACCAGCTCCAAAAAGAGAAGAAAAGAGATATCATCACCTTAGAAATAAGCCACTTCGAGGGAGCAACCTCCAATACATTACATGAATGAACAATTCTTGGATGATACAAATAACAAAACCTCCTTTCTATATATACGAGTCCATGGGGCCACAATGTAATCCTAGTGGGGTCACAATGTAATCCTAGCCGACCTAACAATAATAACGTAAGGGAACAAAATAACAATATGGGGGTTACAAGGGTACAACAATAACAATAAGGGGGTGTTACACAAGCAATTTTTCACCGTCCCCGCAATCCCTATCTCGCCCTTGGAGGTCGTTTATATGATCGATAAGTAGTGTCATGCCTTGCGTATACCATCATTGCATCCCTTGCCATGAGGACAACATTCCTTTTGTTGATCATTCCTGAGCAGACCCCTAAAAGTACCTATTTTTGCCTTGGCGCTGGTAGCCCGTTATGTCCTCGTGCCAATGAGGAAAATTAACACTGAGCCCACACCAGTTGGCGCTCTTTCCCAGTTAAGCGCCCGCGCCAATCTGCTTATGGAAATTTTTTTAAAAAAAGAGGTGAAGTTTCGATTACAACAACTTCGTGGATGAGTCATGAGGAGTGGTTTCGACTGAATAACCATGGCCTTCCTCCTTTGGCCTCTTGTTTCCACCTTATGGGGAACCTCCCAAGGGATAAGGCCTCCCTTCCACTATTGTAGGGATCCCAACCTCCTCCTATCCTCTATAAATATAGCCATCTTCCATTGATGAAGGCGCTGAATGGTTGAGCCTTAGTAGCCTTAGTAGCCTAAATAGCGCTGAATCAATTGTAAGGAGATTATCTTCAGACAACCAAAGAGAGAGAGACTTGTCCTTTTCCCGGTGAGCTTTACCAAGACGTACTCCTCTGTCGACCCACCGAAGGAATATCCAGCATTAGAGCTCAGGTTGTATCTTTCTTTGTTCTGATTAATAATGAGCGACTTCGATTATGGTTCCACTCAGATGTTCATGTTTCATGTTATGAGTTGTATCTTCTCTGACTGATACATAATTGCATGTATTAGGTTTTACGCTTGTGTGTTTTTTGTTTCTTGTACGTGCAGGTGTTCGATCGCATCGAGCGGGAGAATTGTGGATATGTTGTGTTTTCATGACTAAGCACTATCTATTTCTTTTTCAATTAGGAACTTGTGTTTTAGTGTGACTTAGTTGTTGCTAGACCCGATCTCGGGCTAGTAGGATCACCTCTGAGTAGGATTTCCACTTCCAACAACCGGCGACTACTGGGATTTGATTGGAGTTTGTCTTGTCTCTTTCTTTGGGCTTTTTGGCATTTGTCCGGTTGATTTGCTCTTCTTGTCCATCTCCTTTTGGTGTAAGACCCTGCTCAGCCCTGCAGGATCGTATCTTACCTCTTCTTTCCGAATTTTTATGTTTTTATGGTTGGCTTGATCGCGCTTCCACCGACAAATTTACGGCGGAGCTTCAGCCTTCATCACTCGTACCATCCACCGTCTAGTGCGTGACACATACCAGACAATCGCGCTATCTCCGTAGGTGCGGGTTTTCCGTTGTTTGGAAGTTTCTTTGGTCGGCGTACTTTGCTTCGGGTTTGTTTTAGATTTTTCATGGTGAGTCTGGTCTTGGTTGGGAGAATTTTTTTTTTTTTTTCATTTTCAGGCGTTGGCGCTTGTTGTCAGTTAGCAACCCACGCCAATTGGCCATTGGCGCTAGTTGTCAATGTGAAAGTCGCGCCAGTTGGCGCTAGTTGTCAATGTACAAGTCGAGCCAATTTCAGGGTGTGTGAAAATTGAGACTTTTTCCCTGAATCCTTCACCAGTGTGTCTTTCCCTTCCGGTCTTTTCTCTATATGAGCATAGATTACATTGCTCATTGTTTGAAATATCTTCTCTCCATGATTGCTTGATGTAAAAGGGAATGAATGCCTTGTTTTGATCTCTTGCTTTGGAAGTCCTCTTTGTGTTCGACCTCATATGTCTTGTCGCCTTTTGAGGGATTTCGTGACAAAGTGTTTGAAACAACGATTGCATTCTTAGTGTTTGTTTACATCTCTTTTGCATTCATCCTTTCATTAAGGAGATTTGTGTTCATTTAGTTTTCATCTCATAGTTTTCTTTTCGTTAAAATGCATTAGATCACATTGCATTGAAAAGTGTTTTTTGAGATCCATCATTGAACTTAGATTACATTGTTTAATGATTGAAAACTAAAAATCGCTTTGATTGCATTCTCTTTTATTAAAAGCATGCATTAAGTAGATTCTCATTTCATCGAAAAATGCATTGAGTGCATTATTATCATTTGAAAAGGAAAAGGAAATTGTGCATAGATTACAATTGCATAGTTTTCGAAAAAGAGGATTTTGCATAGATTACATTGCATTATTCGCATCGTTGAATGTTTGAAATTACTTTTGGATAGTGAAATTCATCTAGTTTGGAAAAGATTTCGTTTGTAGTGTTGTTGTTTGTTGCATCATTGTTTGAAATTCTTCCCTTAACTAGATATAATTCTTTGAATTGAAAATATTTCTTTTCTCATATAGCTACATACAGGATATTGTCATATGACATATGGTAGGGCCTTGAAACCGAGACATAATTGAAGATCAACCATAAAATTTATTCAATTCACACTAAGGCAACATTAAAACATTAACGAAGCATTTAGAGGTCTAGGTTAGAGACGTGTTCCGGCGTCGTTAAACCTAGTAGCTATCGTTCTCCTCTTGGCTTTAGACAGCACTAGTATGGACTTGTGCTCCCCGTACCGTCGCTTATATAAAGGGAGACCCCACTAGGTTTCTAACCTTTATCCATAGGAAGCTGAGTCTGCTGCCCTATACCCATGATACACCGGACATAGCATTCGGGGAGATTTCCTGCACGTATGTCAAGTCCTTGGTTGATTTCTCTTTCATTTTTGAACCAAGGTGTATATTGCAGTTCACGGTTATTTGGTACACCCTTTGCCTAGAATTCCTGAGTAGTCATTTTGATCTTATCTGACTCCTTAAATTTGAAAAGATCACCAAGTTCTTGTCCTTTCATGCTTGATTCAAAACTGAAAGAGATAGAGTCATCTTTCATCCATTTCTCGACTCTTAAAACATGAAATAGTGAAGTTTCTAAGTTTCAATATGTTAAAATAAATCACTTGCGATCACACACCTTGTTAGAATTTTCTTGTTGGCCATTTGATTGTGTGCCTTGGTTTTTAGCCCGTGTGCGGTTGTGAGTCATTGATGGCAACTTTTCCAGAGTTCACCAACCAAGGAATCCCCTTCGATGGGAATCCTGGTCATTTTTCTCCTTTTGGGAATGTTGGTGCTCCTTATATGGAAACGTTGTCCCTTCCTGGGTTAACTGTTGGGTTTCCTGTTTGGTTGTTCTCAACCTCTATGGTCACGAATGTCCCAGCTACTGTTCAATCAGTTCCTCCACCTGAAAAACATCATGTTGATTCCAAGGTGGACCTCTCCCCTTCTTCGCCTGTTTCTGCATCTTCCTCTTCTACTTCACCTGGTGAAAGTATGGATTCAAGTAACCAGGTGGCTAAGAAGAAGAAGAAGAAGGCAAAGAAGAAGAAGTATGATAAGAGAGGGGATAAGGTTGTAGCTACTACTTCTGAAGCATCTCCTCTCGATAAAACTTCCAACCCTCCATGGAAATTCAAGTTCCCTTGCATGTTGTGCATGGGAGACCATCTTCTTCGAGATTTCCCTGGCTTTCCCAAGGTGCTCGAAGTATGGTCCAACGGTCGTGCGTCATTGCCTTTGGCTTCCTAGATCAACTGGGGGCACATCTTCAAATTTCTGTGCTCATAAAACTTTAAGAAGCAGGTAATCTTGCCAACTCGTAAGTTGTGTGAAGGGCACCGTGCCATTCACCTTTGTCCGTATATGGATGAAGCCAAGCAAGTGTTGGACAACTCCTAACAAGCTTCTGCACCGTGCCTTTCGGCCGGTTACAAAGAAATTCCTTTGAGTCCTCCCCAGCGAATCCTACGATTGTTCAAGATTCATCCTTGGTCAATCTCGCTCCCCCAGAAATTCAAATTCAGGAATTCGTTCCTGACCAACCATTGGTCGTGGGATCGGTTGAACTGGCCCCATCTGTAGTGCACCAGGTATTTTCCATGGAGAGTGGATCTCACACCCCCCATGTTCTTCTGGTTTCTTCAGATTCTTCGGACTTGGAGAAAGATTCTCCTATCCCTATACCTCAAGAAGCTGGTCCTTCACCTCCCGTGATGGAGGTCCCGGAGGATACTCCTCCTGCCTTCGAGATGGAGGTTGTGGAGGATTCTCCTTCTTCTTTCGTAACACTAGGGGAAGACCATCTCGGTTCGATGGTAGCCCCTCCCAGTAGTTTGGTCGCTTCCTTTGACTGGAGTTGATTTGTAGGATACCGCCTTCCGTCTTATATGCCTTTTGAGATAACGATACAAACCTCTGGTCTGATCATACCTAGCACTGTTATAGATGAAGGCACGTCTGTTAGTGTTTTATCCTCAACTACTTGGAAAGCTTTTGGTTCGCTGACGCTTATGCCTGTTGCGAAGAATCTGTTCGCTTTTAACAGAAGAACTAGTTAACCGTTAGGGATCCTTCCAAGGTTACCTGTTACATTGGGAGGTAAAACCGTCCATATGGATGTGATGGTTATTCCAGGCCCCTTGGATTTCAATCTAATTTTGGGGTGCGATTACACCGATGCCATGGGAGCGCTTTGTTCCCCTTTTCCATGCGGTCTTTTTTCCACATGAAGATTCGATCGGACCATTGGATCAGCTGCTCTTCGTTCCGATGGAAACTAGCCCGCCATCATCCCTTCTGGCGACCTATTGTATCTACCCCGCCGCAGTCAACTATGTGGCTACCTACCCCGTGCCTATACTCAATGATGATGCCATCAGGCACCATGTGTCAGCATTGGGTCCTAATTTCCAAGATGTTTTCCTTCCATCGATGCGAACCTCTTGGAAGCCATGACCTATTATTCATCATGATGAGTTCTCTTTGGAGCAATGTGCTTCGTTTTCTTCTTGTGTCAAGCTCCTTAAAAAATGAAACAAGCTGGTCGGAGCATAGTTCATTTTCTTGTGTCAAGCTCCTTAAAAAACGAAACAAGGTCATTGGAGCAGAGTTCCTTGTCTTGTGTCAAGCTCCTTAAAAATGAAACAAGGTTGTCGGAGCAGAGTTCCTTGTCTTGTGCCAAGCTCCTTAAACCATGAAACAAGGTGTCCTGAGGATAGTTCTTTTAATGTGTCAACCTCGTTAAAACAATGAAACACGTTCCCGTTCAATTCGAGTCTTTGATAAGTTCTCGTAAAATCCCAGTCGAGTCTTTCTCGTGATCTCGTAATTTGAACCTTCACTCCATCTGCTTTTCATATGGACTGAAGCTTGGGGGGCATGTACCTCGAATTGAGTCACCATGCTGGGGGCATGCTTAAAATTTTCAAGCATAGTTTGTTTCCGTTTCAAGCTTGTGTAAAAATGAAACCGGTTTCAAGCACAGTTTATCTTTGTTTCAAGCTTGTGTAAAAATGAAACCAACTTCAAGCAGAGTTTTCTGATTTCAAGCTTGTGTAAAAATGAAACCTTTCCCATTTTACCTCTTGTGATTGTCATTTTATTAGCCTGTTTTTTCCGGATGAGCCTTGGTTTTCTCACTCCATCATCACTATCTGCTTGGCCGATCATATGCCTTCACTTGGTTGTTTTACCCGTTCCTAAGGAACCGCTGCGATGAGTGGTCTTGTTAGCCAGCCTCTTAACCTTTACTTGTTCTGAGCAGTTCCACCATTACCGGAACCAGTTGCTACCCTTTATACCACTCGTTCCTCTAGGAGGAGTCATCTTTCAGCTCTTTTCTGACTCTCTAAACATGAAAAGATTGCCGAGGCCCTTGTCGTTTCGATCTCGTTAAAATGGACACGAATCGACATTCACCCAGTATAAGTTTAACCCTTTTTCGGGCTGGGATGGATTGATTACGAAAAAAGAATACCCTAGCCTATCGCGACTAGGAGGTTTTCCCGGATATTGTTTTCTACCTTTTCGGATCTGGGGAACTATTTACGAAAAGGGACTTGTGGAGTTTTCTTTTCCGCTGTCTTTTCAAACTCTCTAAACATGAAAAGACGTTGAGTTCTTCCTTTGTCAGACTCGTTAAACCCTTATGACATCGGATTCAGTCGAAATGACGTTCGCCGAGTTTCTCCTTCCTAGGACTCGTTAAATGCACTAGGATGGATTCGTCCGAAGGACGGATTTATATGACAAGCATATGGTATCCTCTTCAAGCTTGTGTAAAAATAAAGAGGTACTCACCAAGATGGTGGGGAAAATGGAACCAGCATCATTGTCGTGTCGGCAGTATGTCGCTCTTGAACATGGCACTTGTCCGCATTCGTGTCGGGTTGGGGACATCTCATCTCGTTTTTCACTTGCCTCCGTGGGTTTGGGTAATCCCTTTTGACCTCTCATCTGCTCTTTGCCTCGTCACTATGACCTTTGATCTTTTGATGTCAAATACTGCCAAATCCACTGTCGTGCCGCCAATATGTTCAAGAGAAGTTGACCTCTGCACATATCAACCTCCCTCTGATTCTCATCCGATCTCGATTCACAAACATTATGTTCCTTTTTCTCGCGTCGATGATGTGGGAAACACTATGGCCCACCTTCGATCAAGGTCCACTCCCCGTCGACTTCAACTCATTATCCGTGACGCACCCAGAGACTCCCTTTCGGTACCTTGGAGCCCGCATGCCTCACGGGCAGGTTCTTTGCATTCGACGCAAGATTTTCACCATTGAACTTCGATCGGATGATTCTACTAGTGTTCAACGCTAGCTCCGTTCACATTCCGTGGATTGTACCTATAGTACCTTGAGGGCCATTGTCATTATTGGTGGTTCCTCTTGCGTCTGTTAACAGCTTTCATCATTGGCTGGTAATCAGACGATGTTCTTGCATGTTCGACTTCAGCTCACTTATTCACATGCTTGAACTTGTACTTTTTTCGGGTCAAGATGGGGCACAAGACCCCGGATTTTGTTTGTTAAGAATCCAGGCTGCAATTTTGTGGATTATTATGATTGGTTACATGACTCATTCATTGGATGGTTGCGACCATACCTGAGTCTATTTATCGATCCTTGCTGGATGGATGCGTCCATACCTTGGATCTTGATACTCTGTTATGGATGGTTGCGCCCATACCACGTATATATCATGTATTTGAGATATCAGTTGTACTTGTCTACGCATGTTTTTCGACAGCATTGTTTTCAGTTGGACACGTTCTCGTAAAGCATTTCACCCCTCTCTCTCTCTCGGGCCTCATGCTTTAGGGGGCATTTGTTACACAGTAATTTGTCATTGTCCTTGAAATCCCCATCTCGCCCATTGGAGGATTGTTTCTCTGACGAATAAGCAATGTCATGCCTTGCAAATACCATCATTGCATCCCTTTCCATGAGGACAACATTCCTTCTATTGATCATTTCCTGAGCAGACCCCTAAAAACACCTGTTTTTGCCTTGGCACTGGTAGCCCGTTATGTACTCGTGCCAATGAGGAAAATTAACACTGAGCCCGCGCCAATTGGCACTCTGTCCCAGTTAAACACCTGCGCCAATCTGCTTTTGGAAATTTTTTTAAAAAAAGAGGCGAAGTTTTGATTACAACAACTTCGTGGATGAGTCATCAGGAGTGGTTTCGACTGAATAACCACGGCCTTCCTCCTTTGGCCTCTTGTTTCCACCTTATGGGGAACCTCCCAAGGGATAAGGCCTCCCTTCCACTATTGTAGGGATCCCAACCTCCTCCTCTCCTCTATAAATATAGCCATCTTCCATTGATGAAGGGGCTGAATGGTTGATCCTTAGTAGCTTGAATAGAGCTGAATCAATTGTAAGGAGATTATCGTCAGACAACTGAAGAGAGAGAGACTTGTCCTTTTCCCGACGAGCTTTACTGAGACGTGCTCCTCTGTCGACCCGTCGAAGGAAGATCCAACGTTAGAGCTCAGGTTGTATCTTTCTTTGTTCTGATTAATAATAAACGACTTCGATTATGGTTCCACTCAGATGTTCATGTTTCATGTTATGAGTTGTATCTTCTCTGACTGATACATAATTGCATGTATTAGGTTTTACGCTTGTTTGTTTGTTGTTTCTTCTTGTACGTGCAGGTGTTCGATTGCATTAAGCGAGAGAATTGTGATCTGCCAAAGCAGGGGATGAAAGCATCATCTTCTCCACAAACAACGACAACGTAGGACTTAAGGTAGGCCTCTTGTCGCATCTTGGTCTTTTTCAATTAGGAACTTGCGTCTTAGTGTGATTCATTGTTGCTAGACTCGATCCGGGCTAGTAGGGATAGCCTCTATCCGCGGAGGATTTACCTCCAACAAGGTCTCCCACTAACAACAATAAGGGACTATGCTAAGTAATATAAGGACCTAACATGATCCTCTCCTTCAAAAAAGTGTTGTCCTCAATGCTTGGAGTAGCTCCAAGTGCTTCAGATAAAATTCTCCTCCTCCCATGTATAATCTTCAATGGGTAAGTTCTTCCATTTGATGAAATACTCTAAAATTGACGATTTCGTAGCCAGCTCAGAATCGGAGGTCCGTGATCGGCGGTTCCAATATGATTTTTTCTTCCTCATCAAGTTCTTTCAATATTGTTTGAACTGGAAGATTTTCACCTATAACCTTCTTTAAGCATGAAACATGGAAAACTGGATGTACTCGCGAAGAAGCAGGAAGCTCCAATTTGTATGCCATAGTGCCAATCTTTTGCAACACCTTGTAAGGACCATAGTACTTTGGTGATAATTTATTATCCTTCTTAGCTTGCTTGAGGGACATTTGTTTGTATGGTTGTAGCCGTAAAAATACCCAATCTCCTACATCAAAACTTCTCTCGCTGCGATGTTGATCTGCCTGTTGTTTGATTCAATTTTGTGGCAAATTTAGGTTATCCTTTAAGAGTTGGAGAACTTCTTGTTGATGCTCGATGTGATCTTCCACTGCTTGAACCTTCGAATTTTCTCTTAAAGATGATGTGATGGATGGTGGATGATATCCATAAAGTGCCATAAATGGGATCATTTTTGCTGCAATATGGAAGGAAGTGTTATACCACCATTCAGCGAGAGGTAACCACTTGACCCATTGTGTTTGTTTATCAGATACAAAACAACGAAGATATCCTTCCAAACATTTATTTACTATCTCAGTTTGACCATCAGATTGAGGATGATAAGATGAGCTATGAGCTAGTTTAGTACCCAAACAAGAAAATAACTCTGTCCAAAAATTTCCCGTAAAAATGGGATCTCTGTCGCTCACAATAACCCTTGGGCTTCCATGTAGCTTTTGAATTCTGTCCACAAATGTAGTAGCAACCGTACTTGCTTTAAATGGATGAGATAATGCACAAAAGTGTGCATACTTGGTAAGTCTATCAACTACCACCATGATGACACTCTTTCCTTCGGACTTAGGTAAACCTGTGATAAAATCTATTGAAATCTCCTCCCAACGTTGACCTGGAATGGATAAAGGTTGTAGAAGTCCTGGGGTCTTAATTGTTTCCACTTTATTCTGTTGGCAAACCAAACATTCCGCCACAAACTTTCGAATATCAGATTTAAGGCCATCCCAAAAAAATTCTTTCTTCACCCTGTGGTAAGTTTTTAAAAATCCTGAGTGTCCTCCTAAAGGAGGAGTGTGCAATTCCAGAAGAATCTTTTGTTTTAGTTGGGAATTCTTACAAAGATATAAGCGATCTTTGTACCATAAGGAATCATTTTTCCAACTAAATGTATCAGATGTACTAGGATCTTGCCGCAACTTTTGAATGAGTGTCCATACATCTTTGTCCTTCTTCCATTCATCTCTTGCTTCAGTTATCCAATCTGGTTGGATAATAGAAATGGCACAAAGCAATGCTTCCACTTCTTCATCCTTTCTTGAGAGTGCATCTGCAACAACATTAAGCTTTCCTTTTTTGTAGATTATTTCAAAGTCATAACCCAACATCTTTGTGACCCATTTTCGTTGCTCTTCTGAAGATAGTCTTTGTTCCAGAAAGTGTTTAAGACTATCATGATCAGTTTTTACCTTAAAGTGTCTTCCCATTAGGTAAGTTCGCCATTTCTTTAGTGCATGCAGTATTGCTAACATTTCCTTCTCATAAATAGGTTTCTGTAAATACTTTCCTTTGATTGGACGACTTTCAAAAGCAATGGGTCTTCCTTCCTACATTAAAACAGCACCAATTCCATTTCCCAAGGCATCACATTCCACAATAAAGGTTTTTGTGAAGTCTGGCGTAGCTAAGATCGGTGCTAGGCACATTGCCTCTTTAAGATGTTCAAAGGCCTTAGTTGCTTCAGGAGTCCATGAAAATGCATCTTTCTTCAATAATGTTGTTAGAGGTGCTGCTATTCTCCCATAATTCTTAAAAAACTTGCGATAATACCCCGTTAACCCAAGAAATCCTCGCAACTGCTTTATGGTTGTGGGGACTTTCCATTCCTTAATGGCTTTAATTTTGTTAGGGTCTACTTTAACACCCTCGTGAGATACAATATGACCCAGATATTCCACCTCTTGTACTCCAAAGAAACATTTGGACGTTTTTGCATATAATTGTTTCTCCTGCAATAGTTTGAGCACCCTGTCAACATGTTGAACATGATCCTTCCAAGACCTGCTGTAGATTAGTATATCATCAAAAAATACTAGCACAAATTTTCTAAGGAAGGGTTTGAAAATGAAATTCATCAACCCTTAAAATGTAGAAGGTGCATTGGTAAGGCCAAAAGGCATGACCAAAAATTCATAATGACCCTCATGAGTTCGAAATGTTGTTTTTGGAATATCTTCAGTCTTCATTCTAATTTGATGATATCCTGAACGAAGATCCAACTTGGTAAAATATATTGCTCCATGTAATTCATCCAATAATTCATCAATCACAGGAATGGGAAATTTGTCTTTAATGGTGAGCTTATTGAGCTCCCTATAATCTGAACACATTCACCATGATCCATCCTTCTTGTGTACCAATACTACAGGAGTAGAGAAAGAACTTTTACTAGGTTGAATTATACCTGCCTCTAACATTTCTGCAATCATACGTTCAATTTCGCTCTTTTGGACATAAGGATATCTATAAGGCCTGATGTTTGGAGGAACACTTCCTCGAATCAAATGAATAGCATGATCATGATCACGAATAGGTGGGAGTCCTTTGGGAGTTTCAAACACCTTGGAATGATTGTCCAAGACTTGTTGGAGATCTGCAGAAATGGATGATTTTGATGTTGGAACTTCTAGTGAGCATAATTGTGCAATTACGCCTCGTTGTTTTTTCTTTAGAAGCTTTGTCATGACATTAGAGCTTATTATCCTTCCTGGCTTCCCCGCAATACCCCGTAATTCGACTTCCTTTCCTTCTGAAAACAATTTCAAGAAAAGTTCTTGAAAATTAAAAGCTACCGTCCCCAAAGATTGTAACCATTGTACTCCTAGTACAACGTCAGCACCTCCCATAGGAATGGCAAGCATTGGACTAGTCAATACATATTCCCCCATGGTTAGCTTGATATTATGGCATTTTCCAGAGCAATTTATAGTTCCTCCATTTGCAACAATCACTTGACATTCTGGTGCTGGGTATAGGAAACAATTTAATTCCTTGGCTACCTTACAATGAATAAAATTATGGGTGCTACATGAATCAATCAACACTATTACCTTTTTCTTCTTGATATGTCCTTCTATCTTGAGAGTTTTAGGAGTGGTAATTCCTACCAATGCATTACATGATATGGTTAGACTCATTTCTTCCTCTTCTAGGGCTGGTTCCTGGTGTATATCCTCTTCTTGTTCATTTTCTTCTTCCTCTTCACAATCTATGTAAAATAATTTCTTCTCACCACACTTATGACCTTTAGTGTATTTGCTATCACAACTGTAGCAAAGCCCTTTTGCTCTTTTTTCTTCCAATTGTTGTGGTGTCAACCTTGTAGGTTGTGGAAGTTTAGGAGTAGCAACATTTCCATCTTTATAGATGTGAGTGGTAGGCTTCCTTGTCGCCATAATTTTACATTCAATTTTTCTTGCCAACCTGAATGCCTTCTCTAATGAATCCGGTTCCCAAACGCGAACTTCATGTTGGATGTTATCCTTTAAAGTCCCTATGAAGACATCAATCCTGTGTTCCTCTGGAATATCAGTTACCCTTATATTCAATTTTTGGAAGTCCTCAATGTGCTCCGCCACTAAACCCTTTTGTTTGAGATTGATCAATTGGCTAAAGAAGGTGTTGCTCTTTGTATCCTCATAATGTGCTATCATTTCCTCCGTAAAAATTGACCAAGTGACAATTTTTTTACGGGAGCAAAGCTATCGATACCATACAAATGTATTTTGTTCTAAATGTAAAGTTGCAATGCATACCTTTTGTGTGCTTTGCACATTATGGAGATCAAAATATTGCTCCATCTGTAGTATCCATGTTACAGGATCCTTTCCATCAAACTTCCTCATATCCATTTTTGGAATATGGTGGTTCTTCCCGCCAACATTAGAGCTTATGAAATCACGATTAACATTTATTTTGTTCTCATCATGAGTTTCCTCTACTATATTTTCACCATTAGGAAACATTTCTTGTATCAACTTTGCCAAACCTTCGATGTCTACTTTTATATCCTTCTTCATGTTTTCCATGTTGTCTTTCATTTTTTCATCGATCTTAGCTTCCATGTCATCCATCTTAGCTTCCATGCCCACTTCCATGCCATCCATCTTAGCTTCCAAACCATTCATCTTAGCTTCCACGCCTTTCTTCAAACCATCCATCTTAGTTTCCACGCCTTTCTTCAAAACTTCTATTTCATTTTTTGTTGTTCTTTGCGAGAGCAATAGTTAAAATTGGTGCACTTGCTCAGGCTTGTGATATCTCATGTTGCATTTCTTCGTCTTCATGAGTTATAGTAGAGCCTTCTGAAGGCTTAATGGGTGTTGAATTATTTTTAGGAGGCATTTGAGAACCCAATACTGATATATATGCTCAATAGGCCTTTGGAATCACCTAGAATTGATTTTTCAAACAAGACTTATGAAATTTGAAAGAAATACACACATTTTTCTTAATTTTGAAGAGCTCGATATTGAAACTGAATTACCTTTGTGATTTTAGATTTTCAATATTTGAAATTCAGCCCTGAAGTAGCCCTCTAAATCTTATTTTGAATGCCACATTTCTGACCTGATTTGGATTCTTGAAGACAAATTTATGCCCAATCTCCTACGATGACCTAGTTATGGATCAAGTGTTTCGCAGAGCCGAACTTTACAACCCGCCACGGCCTCACTGGCTTCCTTCGCGCTCTCGAAATTTATATAGAAAAAAACTAAAGTCTATGTACTTGTGGCCACTTTTTACAGAATTCCAATCTGATGCTCGGAGAGAGAGTTATGAACATTTTTCCACAATCACCTCTTTGAGATGAAATTCGGTAGCTTGAAAAAGACCTAACTTCCACAGACCATATCTTTGAAAATATTGCGACCCAAGCTATGAAATTTTGCAAAAAGATTCCTCAGGATCTCTTCTTCGTTCCCTAAACATTTCAGGTTTTGAAACTTCGTGGAAAACATGTTATAGCAAAAATGCCATGATGACCTATTTAGGTTAAATTCAAGGGCCTACAAACAGACCTAAATTCTAGAGATCATATCTTGGAAAATATTGGGAAAAAAGCTCTAAAATTTTGCGATGATATTCCTCAGGATTTCTGATTCATACTCTAAAAATTTCAGCTTCTGAACATTCGTAGAATAAACGTTATAGCAAAAATGCTACGATGACCTGTTTGGGGCAGCGAAAACCTAGAATCCAAAGTTCCGATAGCAAATGTTGTGAAACGAGCTCCAAAAAGGAAAGAAAAGAGATATCAATGCCTTAGAAATAAACCACTTGGAGGTGGAAACCTCAAATACATTAGTTGAATGAAAAATTCTTGGATGATACAAATGACAAAACCTCCTCTATATATATAGGAGTTCATCGGGCCACAATGTAATCCTAGCTTACCTAACAATAATAATGTAAGGGCACAATAATAACAATATGGGGGTTACAGGGGTACAAAAATAACAATAAGGGGGTTACACTAACAACAATAAGGGACTATACTAGTAATATAAGGACCTAACATTCCAAGTGTTTTTATTTCCTTCAAGTAACTTCTTGATGATATTTACAAGGCTTTTGTTTGAGGATTCAGCGAGGCCATTACCTTGGGGGTAATATGCAGTAGAATGACCTAAGGTAATATGGTATTTTTTGCAAAATTCAATAATTTTCTTGGTTTTGAATGTTGTTGCATTATCAATAATTATCTTTTGGGGGCATCCAAATCTTGAAAGAATGTTGTTTTCTAGGAAAGAAATAATGACAGTATCTGTGGCTTGTTTGGATGGTATGTCTTCAATCCACTTAGTAAAATAATCAGTGGCTGTTCAAATCCACTTATGTTGGCTTGAGGAAGGAGGATGAATTTCACCAATGAAGTCTATACCCCATTGTTGAAATGGGATTTCAGTTGAAATAGGATTTAAAGGGAGGAGTAATAATTTCTTCTTACCCTAAAAAAATTGGCACTTAGGACATCAATTTACATATTTTTTGACATCAAAAAACAAGGTAGGCCAGTAAAAATCCGCTCTCAGTATCTTATCTGTTGTAGTTTTCAAATATAAGTGTCCTCCACAGTCACCTGCATGAAATTCTTCAAGTATTTTGTCATCTTCTTCCTTTAATAAACAATTTAATAAAATCCCACTATGATCTCTCCAAAAAAGTACATTATCTAAGATGAAAAATCTTACTGCTTTAAGTTTTAAGAATCTGGATTTGGTTCTTGATAATCCAGGAGGAGCTTGTAAGTTTTGGAGTAAAAATATGATATCTGTATACCAAGGTGAGTCTGAGAAGGCTTCACTGATTGATGGAGTCACCATCTCTTCCTGATCATCTACTTGAGCAATAAAATTTATGTCTAGGGCATTGCAGTTAGTTTCAGCCATAAGTTTGGCTAATCCTTGACCTTTGATGAGTTTTATGGGTTTTATCTCTATGTAATATTCTAAGATAGTGGCAATCTACTTACCTCTTCTTCCATCAGGACCATCCTTAGTAAGAATGTCTTTTACTACAAAATTTGAGACATAGGCAATGATATGAGAGTAGAGAATATAAACTCTGAAGTCTTTAATGGCCTTAACCAAAGCTAAGACTTGTTTTTCCATAATGTTGTACTTCAAAGGGGCATCTCTAAGGGTCTTACTGAAAAAAGCTATAGGTTGTTCAAATCCTTGGTCATTTTTCTGCAGTAAAACTGTAGCAATGGTGTGCTCTGAAGCAAATGAAAAAATTATGAAATCTTTCTTAAAGTCAGGAATTATTAGGACTGGAGTTTTGGTTAAGGCTCTTTTCATAGATTCAAATCGTTGTTTAGCCTCAACAGTCCATTTAAGAACTAAATATTTTTTTTAGCATGTTATTTAGTTCTCTGATTATTTCAGCTAAATTAGATATGAATCTTCTTAAAAAATTTATATTACCTAGAAAGGCTTCTAATTCTTTGATTTTTCTTGGTAGAATGATGTTCAGAATTGCTTCTATCCTAGTAGGATCTATTCTGATTCCTTCTTTTGAAATTATGTGTCCAATTAATTTACCTTCTTCAAATCCAAATAGACTTTTCTTAGGGTTTAAAGAGATGCCATATTTCTCGTACTTAATAAAAACTTTTTCTTAGGTGGATAAATCATTCTTGTGGACAAGAAAGATCTCCCTAGTATCACAAGGATAGCTAGAAACAAACAGGACAGATGTAAACTACTTTCTTCTGATTATATGTAATTCAGAATTTTCTATGATGAAGAAAGGACCTAACTGTGATCCAATGCTAGTTGAATTCTTCTTTCCCATCGCTTCAAGCAGTTACCTCTCAAGATCTGCAAACAAAGACATGGAGGAGAATCAAAAGCACCTGCAACATATACTAATTCAAAAATCACAAATCTATCTTAATGATCAAGGAATTTAAGAAATAAGTCATTAAAGTAAACACATAAACAAATTATTGAGAAAACAGGATCCAATTGTATTATCTTTAAATAAAATAAGGAATATTACAACCGCATTTTCATTGATGTCGTACAGATCCTTCTGGGGTCTGGAACAAGAATTTTACTTTGGTCTGACAAGCCCTTCCACTCTTTGAACTAGGCTAAATACGAGTGTGTAATCATTCTCGAATGGATAACGGCTAGCAAAAGAGTATATTTCTTCAACAATTCCATTCTCTATCGTAGCTACCAAGTACAAAGCAAGTACTAAGTGTATACAAAAGGTATAGAGAAGTTTTACATCTATTAGCATCTACCCTTGAGACTGAACCAAAGCTTCAATTTATAGGAGAAGGAAAGTGGTTACAACTCCAAAATGGAAGGGATAGAGTCCTCTTATCAAGGTATTAAGTTCCAAAATACAAGGAATAGGATCCTTTTATGAAGGAATGAATTTTCATGATAATGGAGGGAGTAAGGCTTCGACTGGATAACACACTCTAGAAGCTTCTAGCTGGGATAATATTCGACCAGCTGGGCTTCTAGAATGTACTTTCGCCTTCAATTAACATTTTACAAGGGTCCGCACTTTTAATGAAGAAAAAGTGTAGTCAGCTCCACATTTTTTAGAGAAAAAGGGTGTGGTGCCATAGGTAAGGCTAAGGAAAAGTGCGGTACAACTGTTTTTATGATTTTTACAAGCTTTTCTTGTTTTACTATTTCAACCTCATTAAAAAATGAATCAGTGGGTCATGAGGATAATTCCTTTTACTGTGTCAACCTCGTTAAAAAATGAATCAGTTCATCATGAGGATAGTTCCTTTTACAGTGTCAACCTCGTTAAAAAATGAAACATGTCTTAGAAGAGGAAAGTTATTTTCCTGTGTCAACCTCATTAAAAAATGAATCAGTAGGTTATGTAGGTAGATTGTAGAGAGTAGATATGAGGACAGTTCTTTTACTATATCAACCTCATTAAAAAATGAAACAGACCCATGAGGAAAGTTCTTTTCCTGTGTCAACCTCATTAAAAAATGAACCAGTAGGTTATGTAGGTAGATTTTAGAGAGTAAATTGATAGATTCCATGAGGATGATTCTTCTCCTGTGTCAACCTCGTTAAAAAATGAAATAGATATCGAGAGGAAAGTTCCTTTTACTGTGTCAACCTCGTTAAATAATGAATCAATGGGTAACATTAGGGGAATTTTGATGTCTAAAATGGGCCTCCTAAGGAAATTATAAAATAATAGTGGAAAAAATCTAATAAGATTTGATGACATCATCAAATTTTAGAGGGAAAAATGAAAAAACTACTTTTTCAATTCATATTTTCAACTTATCTCCCAAAGTTTTTACTCAAATTTCGAGCGGGAGTACTCGTTGGATGCGGAATTTAATTCCCCATCCAGGGAGTACCCATGTTGCATACTTTCGATGGGTCCTACTACACGAAAAATGAGAAATACATAAAAAAACGTGATTACAATCACGTTTTTTATGTATTTCTCATTTTTCATGTAGAAGAGTTCATCGAAAGTATGCAACATTGGTACTCCTTGGATGAGGAATTAAATTCCGCATCCAACGAGTACTCCCGCTCGAAATTTGAGTAAAAATTTTGGGAGATAAGTTTAAAATACGAGTTGAAAAAGTAGTTTTGTTATTTTATTATTTTTTAATATTTTTACTTTTTTACTCCAAAAATGGTGAATCATCCATTATGGATGACATCATCATCTTGAATCCTATTGGTTGTTATAAAGTTTATTTTTGTTGTACATTTTTCTTATGAGCCCCATTTTAGACCTCAAAATTCCCCTAATGTGAGGAGAGTTCAGCACTATTGTGTCACCTTTTTAAGAAATGAATCATGCATGAGGATAGTTCCTTTTACGCTGTCTACGCTATCAACCTCGTTAAAAAATGAAACGGTACCAATAGGAAAGTTTCTTTACTATGTCAACCTCGTTAAAAAATGAATCAGAGGGTCATGAGGATAGTTCCTTTTACCGTGTCAACCTCAATAAAAAATGAAATAGGCCCTTTTGAGGAATGTTCCTGTTACTGTGTCAACCTCGTTAAAAAATGAAACCAGTCCTTGATGAGCATAGTTATTTTCTTGTGTCAAGCTCATTAAAAAATGAAACAAATCCTCTCCTAGTCAAAGTCGAGTCTTTCATCCGATCTCGTAAATGAACCTTCATTCCTTCGAGCTTTTAGTAACCAGTAGTCTGCTTAGTTAAATGAAATGAAGCTTGGGGGGCATGCGCTCTAGCAAGTTAAACTTGGGGGGCATTGAAACTTATCTCAAGCGTTATTTTTCCTTTGTTTCAAGCTTGTGTAAAAATGAAACAAACCATTCTCAAGCATGATTTTTCTCTATTTCAAGCTTGTATAAAAAAGAAACAAACTTTATCTGAAGAATAGTTTTTCTCTATTTCAATCTTTTGTAAAAATGGAAACCTATCTTGAGTCGATTTGATTTATTATTTTCAAGACTCGTTAAACTCATGAAAATCCCAAGATTATTTTGCTGTATCTTTCATTCTCGTAAAACACATGAAAATGCGAGTTCTTTCCGTCTTTCACGCTCTTTAATTAGATTGAAATTCGACCATATGAGTACATTTTTATCCCTTTTTTGAACTCGTTAAAACTTACGTAAAAGAGAAAACTATCAGTACATTTTTATCCCTTTTTCAAACTCGTTAAAACTTATGAAAAAGAAAAAGCTATGAGTACAGTTTTATCCCTTTTTCGAACTCATTAAAACTTACAAAAAAGTGAAACAGATGAGTATAATTTTATCACTTTTTCGGACTCTTGAAAATTACGAAAAAGTGAAACCCTAGAGTTCTCTTTTAAGCCCTTTTTAGATTCTCTAAACATGAAAATATTGCCGAGTACTTGACTATTTGAACTCGTTAAAGGAAATGAACAATCATCCCTTTAGTATAAGTTTACCCCTTTTCCGGACTGAAATCGACTATTTACGGAAAAAGGTATACGTTGACTAATCATGGTCAATAGAGTTCTCTCCTGTATTATTTTATCCTTTTTCGGGCTTGTGAGACTAAATTTACGAAAAATTACACCCACGGAGTTTCCTTAAGTTTTTCTTTTGACTCCCTAAAATTGAAAAATACCTTGTTTCTCCTATATTGGACTCATTAAAACTAAACAATAAAGGACCTGTCGATTAAAAACAAGAACGAACCACTCCTTCTTAGGGTTCGATTTTATACTAAGTTGGAGTCATCCAAAGGATGAGCTTACATAACAAGCAAATGTTATCATCCTCAAGATTGTCAAAAATAAATTGGTACTTGCCAAAAAGGGTGGGGTAAAAAGAGAGAAAATGGATCCAGTTGTTTAACTTTGATTAAAAGAAGTATACCACTCTTGAATAGGACACTTTTTGTCACACTTCTACCTGGGTTGGGAAAATCCTTTGCCTATCAGTTAATCAAACCACATTGAAAGTATTCAGTCGGTTTATGGGTGTTAGCTTTAGGTCAATTGTCACCAAACCATCTGCAGTGTCATTATGTGTTCAAGAGGACAGTTCAAACAAACCATTCATTTGCAAACATGTCTCCATTCGCGTTGACCATCCCTGAGTCAGTCCTTGCAAATTATTTCTACAAAAATTGATCTAATGGTTTCGTGTCGTGGGCCTTCCTATGACGGATCACTTTCTATCGACGACAACATATCATCTAGGAAGTTGATCTAGAATCCTTCAGTACCTTGGAATCTACATGCCTTCATGGAATATTTTTCGCCTTCGACGACAGGTTACATCATTGACCTCCGATCGGATGATTCTATGAAGTGTTTGACTTCAATCATTTATTCACACTTCATGGATTGTACTGAGTACTTTGAGAACCATTTTCATTATTGGTGGTTTCTCTCACACTTGTTAACAGTTCACATCATTGATCAATCAAGTGGTTTCTACCATGTTCGACTTCGACACAATCAACTTTCATGGATAGAATCATACTAGTTCTAGCAAGTAAATCAAGACCCCGGATCTAGTTTCCACCATCTAGACTGTGAGGAATTTTTTATTATTCATTATGCAAGATACTATTCATAATGATGGTTGCGTTCATACTATGTCTACTATTGATGCAATACTAAAATCATTTCGTATCGTAACATTTTTTTAGTTAAAGTTTTGATTTAGTTAGTTGTTGTTCTAAGTATGGGAATGCTCACCAAAGATGATATATATATATATATATATATATTCTTGGTATTTAAGTATGAAGTAACCCAACATCTCAATTCCTATCTCAGAAGAACTACATTGGAGATATTTTGAACACTTTTGGCATGGGTTAGTGCAATCCATTGACTACTTAAATTGAACATAGCTTAAATCTCACATCCACTAAAGGAAAATAATTTTAGGATGCAACAAAGTACAGATAGCTAGTATTAAGTCTCAACTACCTAACTACTACAAGACCAAAAATTTCGTTTGTTGTTGGAATTATCTCCAAGTTTATGCAAAAATCTTGTGAGGGTCATTGGTCTACTGAAAAAAGAGTTCTAAACGACTTCAAGGGAACTCAATACTTTTTACTTTGGTAGACACAGGTGGGTGACTTTAGCTAGATTGGATACTCTGATTTAGATTTTGACGGAGATAAAGAAATATGGGTATATACTTTAGTATATGTTATGAGTATTGGATGATGAGTTGTATTCTGGAGGTCACACAAACAATCAGTTCCAATAGATTGCGAAATTGAGGTAGAATACATGACAGAAGTTGAAGCAACAAACAAAATTGTGTGGCTCAGGAAGATACTCGAATATTTGCAGGAGAAATAAGTGCATTCAACTCCTATTTTGATTAACAACCCTTTTGTAGTAAATTTGGCCCAGAACCCCAAGCTCCATGATCGAACCAAGCATGTCAATACAAAACATCATTTGATTTCACATCATGTTGAGGCAGAAACAATTCACCTACTACATTGTTTCACAAATGAACAGATTGCAGACATATTCACCAAAGCGCTTAGAAAGGAAAATTTTGAAGGATTCTGAATGATGCTTCGACTCACAAATATCCCTTAATATTAAGGGGGGAATGTTGAATGCCTAACCTCGGGATTAGGAATCCTATGTAAATGTTGTAAATAGAAAAATAATCAAAGTTGGAAGAGGAAGAGATATTGGGAGATGAAACACAACAATCATGCTCTCCTTGTATATAGTCATATTCTATCTTAAATAAAATGCAAAAAATTATTCGTGTAATTACTCTTAGTGTCACAAAAGAGAACTTCAGAAGGATAATAGAAAAGTTTCCATATGCAAAAAGAAAGCCATAACAGTATTTAAATCAAATTGGAAACATCTAATAAGGATAGAGTACCTTCTGACGAATAGGCCTTGCATGCGGAAAGGATGGCCTTGATCATGGCCAACTGACGGTCCATGTGCCTATGTTCCAAGGACATTTATCTGTTTTCTGCATGAAATACATATAGTTGAAGAGAAAGCTCCCTTTTGGTGTCATATCCTTCCATAATAGTTTTGTTGATAAAGGATTTGATATGCCTCTATACTTCCATGGTATAAAGGTATTGATTCTCTATAACCACTGCTATAGCTAGGATCTAAAATAAATTTAGAAAATGATTTGAGGATTTGTGCATCCATGTACTTGTTTTCATTGGCCATGGTTGATATAGGTGGCTCCAGACACAGTTAGGAGTCCAAGAGGGGTCATAAATGGTCAAAATTCAACATGGTTAGAACATTCTCAAACTAGGAAAATATCGTAGTGCTCATCTCCTTGATTCCAATGGAGTGAACGTCACTCAAATCCAAGCTCGTATGAGGGAGATAGAGCTCTTAAAATTTTGACATGACAGGGAAAAAAGGGGGGCCCACGGTGTGCCACATGGCATCCCTATCAACAAGTGCAACCCACATGGCATACTTCCAAACCAAGACACTTGGTGCTCTTTCATTAGTCTTCTTATCCCTACATAAAAACACCAACACAACACATTAACCATATAAAACAAAAAAACATATTAAGAAAAGGAAAAATATTAACAAAACTTAACCATCTATAAAACAAAGTAAAATGTGGTTATTTTATTAACCATATACCCATGAATATGATAGCAAACAAAACCATATATTAAATGAAATTATATGGTGGATACATCATATATTAAAAATATATGAAAGAAGTTAATGTACGAAAGGATATGGGTATGGTGGTTATGGAAATATGTGCCAACACACAAAACATACCATATAAAACAAAACCGTATGCCAATAAAATTATAGAAAGCATAAATCGGGAGGTGCAGTATTTGAACCCCCAACCCCTCCTTAACAAATTCCCAAACTTAAGATGACGCCAATGACTAGACTTAGGTAAGTCTGCCTAGCAAAAAAATTTAACCTCAACCATTCACCCCACAGATGCGAGAGCGACAAATGAAATGATGAAGGGAGGAACTCTGATTTTCAGAACCTGAAACATACCAATTGGTGTGGAACCATGACGCAATTCCAGGAGGCATAACCTTTCCCAAATGCATGAGTGGAACCATGAACTGAAGAAGTTTCCTAAGGAGGTAAAAATTCATTTTATCATAATGGTATCAAATTTATAGTAAAATTTCATGAAATTTCACAGGGAACACAATGGAAACACTAGATTCTCCATTTGAGCAGTGGATTTCCAAGTAGAACATGGAACAAAATATTTGGAGAATCATGGGGAATCTAATAGATTCCTGAAGGCCCATATTTTGACTGTCAGAATTTGATGTGTGGATAAACAATTTTACACTACTCGATGCCACAAATTCATCGGTGCAGTCATATTCAGCAACTAAACATTCCATTTTCAGCCAACTTCAGAAGTGAAGGTACATGAAGAAGTCATGCATTTTTTTCTTTCATTACTCCTCAGATGATGTATTATTTTTCAGATCCCTATTTGATGTTATGTTGTAGGATCATTATTTCCACATTTTTTGAGATGTCATTAGCTTTTCGTGCTATGTAGTTTTTTTAGATCTCTGTGTAACTATGTTGAGGGGATACTCATTACCACATTCTGTGAGATCTTGTTAGTTTGTCATGCTGGCAGTAAACCATTCTTGAGTGAGAGTTCCTATAAGAGAAACGTCTCATGGAGATACAAGTCGCTTTATTTGAGCGTGTATGACATTGTTATGACAAAGAGTCGTCCGTGTACATCATCATCTCTTACAACATTATATGAAGTGGCCTAGGCCATCTTGACATTGGGCTCGAAGACGTATCCCACACTCGGAGAACTCCATTATCAAATGTCTCTTGTTCTTGTGTTGTTGATTGTCGTCATGTTCCTGTTTCTTAAAGCATGCATATGTGTTCTTTTGGGCTCTTTCAAAATGAAATTCTAACAACATAACATAAGTAAAATATCATGGGTAAATCCAGTAGATGGAGAACCCGAATCAATGGCCTAAGATTATGCATGGTCCATGGCAAGATGAATATAATCACTGGTACGTTTGTAATATCTCTATGCAATAGAATGAGCCCTATAAATTCCTTCACCTTGGATACATGAGCATGTTTATCTTCCCATTCAATGTCAAGGAATAATGAGAAAATTAGAATGAAGAAGGAGATCGAGAGGAGAAAAGTGGAGACATAAAATAAAAATAGAGTATGCTAAATCATGGAAGGAGTAATAGTTGACTAAGATAAACAATGTTGAGTGGGAGGTGATGAGGTGAATGTAGCACTCGAGAGATAGAGGTGTGGTCCAAATAGGTAGTGAGAAATAACAAGAAATACAAGGAAAATTCAAATCAAATGGGGACCCTACTACATGGGTAAGAATAGGTCGACAATGAGTTATATAATATGAGAAAAACAATAGAGAAAATAAAGGATATGACCCTGTAAGCCAAATAAAAATTCTAGATGGACCAAATCGACAAAGGATAAGAGTATCCCTAAAGAGCACGTGATGCGGATAGTAGCGTAGAAGAAGTTAAATATGAGCCTCATTACTCGAGCACCTAAACCATGAGTATTTATTGTCATGCCGCATCCAACGTATCCCCATGAACATTTCCTCCTACCTTTCCCCACTATATTAAAGAGAACACGACGTGAGTCATTTTTCACAACAACATGGACCCACTCGATCTCTAAATAAATATGCATAGAGGATTTTAGGTCAGGGGAACTTGTGCCTTCTTCCCACTACAAAATGGAAACAACTACAAGGCACAAAACACCAAGGTTCAAGGTAGCAAGCTATCTCTACCACTACTCGAAAATGGGAATTTTCTTCTTTGCTTCAATACGATAATAACTATAAAAACCATAATTAACTCGTAATCAGCTATCAAATCCAGTAATGGAAATAATGAAAAAGATCTTACAAGTTTCATGGTCGATAGATTTTTCGGGGCAAGTGGAGGGAGCGATGACCATGCCTCCTCCCTGTGTGGAACAAGGTGATGATGATCAACCTTTTCCCCTCCTCATAATCTATCTCAAAATCCTGATAATACTTCCACCCCTATTAGTGGTAGTTGTACAATTCAAGTATTTTTATAATGTTTCGAAAGATTTTTTTAGATATTTACCATGATATATTTAAATAAATAATTAAACATTTTTTGTAATAATACATTCTTTTGGATTTTGTTAGAATATCTATTTTCACATGCTTTTTAAAAATTACTACTATTATTATCTTTAATCCTCATCATTTAAACATTTATTAAATTAATAAATTTCATTTTATCATACCTTATTTTCATTTTCACATTTTAACAAATGTCCTTTCCTTTTATTTATATATTTGCTATACTTGTGATTTGTTTGTTATTTTTTCTAATTTTTAATAAAAATAAATGAAAATTAGTTTTAAATATATAAATATATAATCTAAATTTTGTTTTATTATTATTTATTGATCATTATCAAAGTAAGACTATTACAATCCATTCATTCGATAATTCTCATTAATTTACTTATATGTGTGAAAAACAATTTTCTAAACAACTATTTAGATAATAATGTCATGTGTATTTGAATATACTAACACCTATCTAAAAACATTCCTCACCATGTTAACAACAAAGTTTGAGATGACCACGTACAAATCTCCATTACTCTTTCAATGTTCCTACCGCAATTCATGTCTATTCGAACATACCAAGACCTCAGTAAAATTTTGTCTTGCCGTATACAACTTTCGATTACCCTTTCAATCTTTCCGCCACTACTTAACCAATATGACTACCAGTTGCAAATATTACAACACGTGCCCTCCTCCTATACTCATTACAACATCTAAGAAAGTCAAATTACTATATTTGTCATGACTATATCCAAATCCAACGTGCTAGAAGAATATTCAATACATAAGATGGCTTGAGGTATGTTGTGAAACCAAAACTCACAAAAATAAATAAACTTTCAAATCTTTACCAACTTGAGTTGGTAGTTAGTCCCCTGTTTCTAGGGTGGCTGTTAGTCTAAGTGGTCGATTCCAAGAGGTATAGTTGTTAGTCCAACACCTTGTTGATATGATACTGGTCTTACCATTATCTTGACTTGGAAGTTAGTCTAATGTTTCCAAGGAAGTGATTATTACACCTCAGGGATTCTTACAAGGGTTGTTACATCATACGCTATGACTCTATAAGTAAAGGAAGAATATGCATATTGCTATTTGTAAGAAATTTTTTTATATATCATCACACAAAGGTAAATAACGTCATCCATGGATAACTCTCAAGCATATATCTAGAATCCTTACATTGTAATTTTCGAAGTTTGGATCTTGAGCACTCACAACGTACTTTCTATGAAGACCAATGATGGGAAGGGCATAATAGATGTTTACAATGTTGTGAAATATGGACATGAATGGGTTAGTATAAAGACTTTTTTTTGGTTGATATCTTGAATTTAAAATGTAATAGAAAATTAGTCGCATCATCATTATTTATTGGTCATAGGAAATTGACAAAAGAAAGAGACATTTCTAACCCTTTAATGTGGTTTATCCTAAAGACTAAGATTAAGAAACTAACCTCTCCTTAGGATTAGATAGCTGAAATGCTTCATGTTCAATAATTAGTAATTAAAAGTAAAAATTAATCAACATAAAAACATGGAGGTACAATTTAAGTCAATATTTAATAAAATATTAGAAATAGTATGGTCACTAAATTTTTTTAATCAAAATAAAAACATTTTAGGTAAATATTTAATAAATAATATGATCAATATAAAAGAAAAACTAAAAATACCAAAAAAAATTAGGTTTTTCACAATTGTTGATTCCAGAGAGGCTAAAGGAAAATACTCAAAAATTGGTGAAAGCCAAAATTAATATATTATGAAAACTACTTGTATACTATCTCATAAAAATTAGAAGTATGTATCTACAAAGGTTGCAAATAAATAATCTACAAGATTTGGTAGGATGTTTCAATCATTGTGAGTAATGTATTCAATTATTAATTTTTAAAGTAATTTTATAATTTTTTATCAAACAATTAAAACCTTATATATTCATCCCACTTCCATAATATATCTAGAATCTTGAAAGCATATATAATTATCATTATCAAATACCTATTCAATGAAGATAATTTAATTTATTTTAATCTCTTTTCTTTTATTTTATTTTTTTTATAATTATCCTTATTAAATAGCTATTTAACTTAAAATAATTTAGTTTATTTTGATCATTTTCTTTTAATTTATTTATTTTATAATTATCATTGTCAAATACTTATCCAACTAAGATAATTTAATTTAATTTTATCATTATCCTCTTCGGATCATTCTAGGCAATGTGTTCAGCTATTATTTTTTAAAGTAATTTTGTACATCTTTATGAAACAATTACATCTTACATATACATCCCACCTCCACAATTATTCTTGAAAACATGTATAATTATCATTATCAAATACTTAATTAATTAAAATAAATTTATTTATTAGATAACTTTATTATTTTTTAATATTTTAATTGCCACATTAAACTTTGGGAGAATTCCATGCCTCATATTCCAATAACCCCAATTTACAATCACTTTCCTCTTTTTTTATACATAATATTTAAACGATTAAAACATAATATTTAAACGATTAAAGATATATCCTTTCCCTTCTCATATTGAGATAACCCCAATTTACAATCACTTTCCTCGTTTTTACATATAATATTCAAAGAATTAAAGATATATCCTTTTTATAATACTCTTCACCCTGGTTTCAAATTTTGAAGTCCTAAATAATGGGTTAAACACATATCACTTTTCACGTACTCTTAATTAATGGATTAATACTACTATTTTTATTGGCTGCAAAAGCTGGCTAATATTTTTTATATTTAAGTGGTTGCGAAATTGATGAGAACATAATGGGTTAAAGTTATTTTAGTCATTTATAAATATCACTTCATGGGCTTCTACTGGAATTCCACCATTTATCAACTCACAGCTTACTTCACTTATATGTAAAACACCTTTCTCCATTTCAAGGGCGTGTACTCTTCAAAACATGGGGCTGTGGTATAGTGTTGCTTGACGCATATTAGTGGTATGGCAGGTCGGATATCCATATTACTAGGATCTCTACGGGACTAAGGAAGTGCTGTGATGACACGCACATGACTACAAACGCTATTGGAGAACATTGAAACAAGCCATCTTGAGCTTCAGGGGCTTCATTTGTTGATTATATCGTGCTGATCCTTGAAATTGAGTATAATAATTTTTAGCAGCTTTCATGGCCACGTATCTTCAAAGTGCGGTTGTTCATTTACATCTGTTGCATTTCCATTTCTTCACCCTGACGACATGAAAAACGGTCCATAAACGCAAACATGGCACGTTCTAAACTCTGAAATTGCTACCAATAACCTCACGATATATTTATTTAAAGAGACAGTTTGATACGTTCTAAATTACGTTGCAAACTTCAAACAAGTGACATTTACAATTTCACTATTTAAACTAGCTTGCTCATCCATCTCGTTGCAATGATTTACACTCTGCAAAATCAACTACATTGATTAGTTGAATTGAAAGAGCAGGTATGAGCTCATATGAATTGTTATGTAATTTTTATTTCTTCTTTTGCTACGTTGCAATGATTTAGAGTTTTGGAAGTTGTTGCCATTGTGTTCGAGGAAATTGAAGGAGCGGCTATTAACTTATCTAAATTGTTTGAACTACTCATAAAAAAGAGTTTTGAATATAACTTTAGATATGGCGAACAAGCTCAGCTGGGTTGCGATTTCCAGCCTGGCGTTGCTCACTAGTGTTGAGTTTGTTAAGCTGGTAATGTTGCCTGGCCTTAGTGAGAGCCTGATCATCGCTGCTAAAAAAGAAGGTAAGGCCTTCGCTAGCAGCACTGGGAATATTTTTATAATATCATGTTGAACAGTTTGAGGCATTGACCAATAATAAATTGGAAATAGGAATCAGAGGGCAGGAAATGGGAGCCGTAAAAGAGAGCCCTGAGAGAGTTGGGACTCATGTTAGAATTCCGCGTGATGTTTCTGTTGAACACAACGAGTAAACTATTGTTATTGAGATTCTGTCTACTGTATTCGTCCGTCGAGATAAATGATACCTAATTACTCAATAATTATAATGCAGGTTCGCCTGCATAACGGTTATCACCGTGTTGCTCTGCGCGAAGCAAAAGTAGATGAAACTGAAAGCGAAAATGGAGAGTCGAGAATGTCATTCGGAGAAGGAAAGGTCGACACGGAATTCGAGTCCAAGAGAGAGATTCCTGGGGACCAGATGGCCAACACCGAATATAAATATATTGGACACGGTGACATGTCGTTTATCTGCGTTGCGATGAACCATAATCATCCAAGGATAAATACTTTTGAATGGAAAAGCTCAATCAATAATATGTAGGGAATATTAACCATTATCGAAGAAAAGGGCAACTCTATGTTGTGCTAAACGGCTGTCTAGTTAGATTGTCGATTCAACTGTGTACATTTATCATTTATTTTTTAATAGATATATGAGATAAATGATGCGGTTCTTCTCGAATTCTGTTTGTCCATATGTGCAGTGCAGAGATCTATATATATATATATATATATATAAGTAAAGCTATGGGATAACATATAATATAGGAGTAGTTTTTAGTGTGAATTTTTAGAGTTTCTGGTGCCGAAATCTGGTGAAAAAATTGAGTTAAAATCTTGAATTTTGTTATTTAAATTAGTTTTTTTACTGTATATATAGATTCAGCATCCTAAAAAATTCTTAGGACATTTCGATTGTGAAAGTTACCCATCAATTTTTTTCAATAAATTCTTGCCGGATTTTAAAGAAATTAGACCAGAAAAATCCACTTGAAAAATCTTCAAAAAGTAGCACTAAAGACAACTCCTATAATATAGCCAAAATAAAACTTTTTCCGTATTGGAGTATGATATTAGAGTTGGTGTGCTAAAATTAATATAAAATTAAAATTAAATTAGCTAGATAAATTAGAGGCTTTCCGCATTTTAGTATGAGGAAAATGTTTATATTTAAAAATAATAAAATAATATTTATATTAATAAATTAGAAAATATTAATAACAATAAATTATTTAGATCAACTAAAAATATATTTATATCAAACTTTATATAGTAAGATAAAAAATTGAATGTGAAAAATAAAAAGTTTACTTTTAAATATGAAAAGGATATATAATTTCTTTATTAGTTAGTATGGAGATGATAAATGATATGTAAAAATAATATTATTCACATTACAAAAAATATGTTTCATTTTATATATAGTGGAGATATAATATTTAAAATAAAAATGTATTAATAAAACAATAAATGATTATACTATAAGTTATAAATAATATAGTTTTATATTAATGTTATATAAAGAAGAATAAAATAATTTAAATTAAAAAAAATTATATTGTTACTTTCTATTGCAATGGAGCTCTGCAATTTATTCCATTCTCAATATGGAGTTCATACATACTATTTAAATAATAATAATAACCACAACAAATCAAAAAGATTTAATGTGAGTAATAAATCAAATATTTCAATATGCATATTGAGTTAAAAAATTTATTAAGGGAGAAAAAAGTCTAATATTTAAAAAAATATTAATAAAAAAAATAATGATATATATATATATATATTAAAACTTTTTTATCAAGTTTTGCATTCAAAAATAAATTTTCATTTTGAAATATTTGATTCCTCTATTCTTTATAGATCCTGATTTAAGATACTTTTTGATAATGTAGAGAAAAATCAATTTATGTATTAATATTTTTTTTAATAGTTTATTAATATGATATGATGAATATTGTGTTATTATTTAGTACTGAATCTTATGTTAAAAGTCATTGATGAAAGAAATTATCATAATTTAAACTTGTGAAAAATGGCAGGTTTTATCATTTTGTTAATCACAAATTCCAATCCTAGGGTTCAAAATACAAGATGCTCGAATATTTTCAAAAATGGCCACGACATAAATGGATAGGATTAATGAACATAACTCTCTTGAATATCTAAATCAAGTGATTAAACCCCACTTAAATATTTTTTTTACCAAATTATAATTAAAATTTTACCATGCCATTAACTACTGAACACTTATGAAGATTAATGCAAATTAAATTTACATCTTTGAAGTATTGGATTCTCAAACCTCCAAAACATTTTTTGAAACAAGCCGCCACTATTTCAACCACCATAAAACTATGAAAAGTGTCCTAGCCAGACCATAAAACTATGAAACATGTTATATAGACACATGTTGATTGTCATTCATAATAGTTCATGTTGATTTTCATTCATAACTGTTCAAAACTTATGTTTTCTTGGTATTATAGAATTTATTATGTTTTATTGCTATGTAAAAATAGAATAAGGGACAAATGAGTTATGTTTTCTAAGTGTTATTAATGGATATCATTTAAAAATAATAATGTTGATTGACTATTTTAATAATTTTTGTAATGTTTTAATGATCATTTATTGTTTTAATACTTGTAAGTAATGTAAATTACAATTAAATGATGGCATGTAATGGGGGGCAACCATTGGAGGTGTGCTTGCCTCATGTTCCATATTCTTTATTTAACACACTTTTTTTAATTAAAAAGGTTGTCATTCAAATTCACAAAACAAATTCAATAGAAAAATAAACTAAGCTTATTTAAAAAAGGAAATCCAACAAATCGTGACATGCAAGTTTCTGATTCTAAGCATGGTCTGTTGTGCGTGCTTATTTTTTCTGAGAAATTTCAATTTGATATCCGTGTCACTACAAGTTTATGGTTCATTGGTTTATTCCAAAATTGTAAGAGATTTATTTCCTACATTTAATACATTTGAATGGTATATATTAGATTGACCGGGTGGTAACCAGTACGCAGAGCTTCTATTTGATAGAGGAGGTTAAATGCCATGATATCTCACTTTATAATGCCTTTATTAAATAGTTCGAGCCTAAATAGAAAGTGGGAGGTATGTAAAACTCAGGCCCTCTTTGTTTTGATACCATAAAGCGTTAAAATTTTGATTTCATCATGAGTATCATGAACATGATAGATAATTCACACAAACATGTGTTATCCATTTCATCTTCTTTTTGCTCCTCCAATATGATCAACTAAACCCTTCTTTGTGATCCATTCATTGACGCACCATTATGAGCCAAACTGAATTTTGATCTTGTTGTTTAAATTTTACTGAATTCACCCATTCTCCAACAATGATCTATCCCTGCATTGGCTTGTTAGTAAAGAGCCATTTCCCCAAACAAGAATATTGGCAGTGTTCTCTTTAGCCAATCTTTTGTTCCCAATTTTGGCTATTCTGATTGTCTTAGTCTTTGTTGTATGCATTGTTGGGACTATAGTAATATTTCAGGACCTTTACAATAGATAGATACGAGGATGACACAACTAGGATTTAGAATTTGATTGCTCCTTGCTCGCACTTTAAGATGTCACAGTAAAAAGATCTAAAATGTATCTTAACAAACTAGGATTGAAACCTCTCCACCCTCTGAATTTCTAAGGTCTGATTTGACAAAGCCACTTCACTTTTCAAGTAGCAGGAAAAAATACCCCTACTTTTGACCCATTCTATGATAGCCGAGATGTTATCATTAATACATTGATACATGTTTTTCTCTTATAAACATATCAATTTATCCATGCTATTATTGCCATAAGAATAAGTGTAGGTGAGTGACAATGAAAAGGGGTGGACCTTATCAAACTCATTTTGTCAAAGGACTAAATCCCTCTCACACCTAGAGTCCCTTTCAACCTTTCCCCTATGAGATAATTATGTTGTGCCTCCTTAACCATAGTTTTTGGTAGCCCACATTTTACTTCCCATTGTTTGCAAATTAATATGTTTCAAAATAAAGACATGTAAGTTTCCAGAGTAAATTATGTCTACATGGTTTAAGTGTTTAAGTGTATTGTTTTATAATAATTTCTCTTTTTACATCGTTTTAAAAATTGATATAAATAACATAAATATAATTTTTTACAAATTCACACGAGCACAAGAGATAAAATTTTCTTTTATTATTGACCTATGTTAACCATTTATAGTTAAGTCCAAGTTAGGTGTTGCAGGTACGTTCAATGTTTTTCCTATATAATACAATGGACTTAACAAGCAGCTCAAGGTTATTATATGGAATTAAATGGTTCATACTAGAAATGATTTATGCTTCATCCTAGGGTACTCAACATTGTACAATGGACTTAAGGAGCAACTCAAGTTGATTAGATGGACTTAAGTGGTTCTGATTAGAAATGATTTATGTTTCATTCTAGGGTATTCAACATTTTTGTTTGATACTTTTAACATAAATTATAATCAAATTATTAATAGTTTTAATTTTTTATTTATACTGAAAAAATCTAGGAATTTTATAAAATATTTATAGTAGAGAACTTTCAAAATATTAAAAAATGTAAATATTAAAACATTAATGATTATTTTTTATGATTCAGAAATATTTTAAAATCTACAAGAATTAAATAAGTAATAAATGATATTAAAAACAAATTATTTTATTACATAAAATATTAAATTGTGTTGTTTTATAATAATTTATCTTTTGCGTTCATTTTGAAAATTGAGATAAATAACATAAATACAAATTATTACATTTACAAGAGAAATTTTGCATGATTCACCCAATATAGGCTACTCCATGAAAGAATGGCTAGACCTCTTATCATGTCATGAGAAAACTCTTTGGAATTTTTACAATGTCCTGTATTATTGATATATGGTTTATGTGTGTTGTTTTATAATAATTTCTCTTTTTCCATCATTTTGAAAATTGAGATAAATAACATAAATACAAATCATTACAAATTCACATGAGACAAATTTAAACTCTTTGGCATTTTTACAATGTGCCTTTATAATGATCTATTTTAACCATTTATAGTTAAGGCCAAGTTAGGTGTTGCAGACACTTTCAAAGTTTTTCCTATAGAATAAAATGGACTCAAGGAGGAGCTCAATTTGATTAGATGGACTTAAATGGTTATCAAAAAGGATTTCAACTTCATCATAGGGTATTCAACATTTTTGTTTGATATTTTAAACACAAATTATAATAAAATTATTAATAGTTTTAATTTTTTATTTATACTAAAAAAATATAAAAATACTATAAAATATTTATAGTAGAGAATTTTTAAAATATTAAAAAATATAAATATTAAAACATTAATGGTTATGTGATTCATAAATATTTTTAAAATCTACAAAAATTAAATAATTAATAAATAATATTAAAAATAAATTATCTTATGATATAAAATATTATAATGTGTTGTGTTATAATAATTTCTCTTTTTCCATCATTTTAACAATTCAGATAAATAACATAAATACAAATCATTACAAATTCACCACAGACAAATTTTGCATGATTCACCCAATATAGGCTACTCAATGAAAGAATAATTTGACTTTTTATTATGTCATGAGCAAACTCTTCAGATTTTTTACAATGTACTTGTATTGTTGATCTATGTCAACCATTTATAGTTAAAGACAAGTTAGGTGTGTTCAAAGTTTTCTCTGTAAAATACAATGGACTTTAGGAGCAACTCAAGTTGATTAGATGGACTTAATTGGTTCTTAGAAAGGATTTCTACTTCATCTTAGGGTACTGAACTTTTTTTTTGATAAGTTAAACACAAATTATAATGAAATTATTAATAGTTTTAATTGTTTATTTATACTGAAAAATATAGGAATATTATAAAATATTTATATTAAAGAATTTTAAAAATATTAAAAAATCTAAATATTAAACATTAATGATTAATTCATCTAATTCAGAAATATTTTTAAAATCTATAAGAATTAAATAAGTAATAAATAATATTAAAAACAAATTATTTTATTACATAAAATATTAAAAAATAAAATTTATTTTCTTACATTGCTAAATTCAATAGTTTCTCTAAACAAATATAAATCATGTTAGTATGTTATTTGCTAAATTTCCAATCTAAAAAATGGGGACTCTATATGACATATCCAAGCATATCACAATGCTATCACCAAGGCAATCATATCAAATTTATAATAATTTATAATAAAACTATTTTTTTCTTCAATTGTAGATTTGTGCATATTATATAATTAAATTAGTAATTTTAATAATAAATAAAATTAGTTGAAACACATATCAAAAGTTTACTTTAATAATGATTATATTTTTATTAATATTTTTATTTATTAATATTAATAATTCATATAATATAATTAATACAATCCATATAATTATTATTACTTAAATTATTTCTAGAAAGGATTTGTGATGCATGCTAAGGTATTCAATTTTTTTGTTTGATAAGTTAAAGAAAAATTATAATCAAAATATTAATAGTTTTAGTCTTTATTTTTACTCAAAAATTTATGAATATTATAAAACATTTAAAGTAGAGAATTTTAAAAAAATATTAAAAGATATAAATATTAAAATATTAATGATTATGTTTCTTTTAAAATTTACAAAAATTATATAAGTAATAAATAGTATTAAAAATAAATTATTATATTACATAAAATATTAAAAAAATGAAAATATATTTTGTTACATTGCTAAATTCATTAGTTTCTCTAAACAAATATAAATCATGTTAGTATGTCATTTGCTAAATTTCAAATTTAAAACATGGTGACTCTATATAACATATCCAAACATATCACAATGTCATCACCAAGTAAATCATGTCAAATTTATAATAGTTTATAATAAAACTATTATTTTTTGAATGGCATATTTATGCATATCATATAATTAAATTATTAATTTTAATAATAAATAAAATGAGTTGAAACACATATCGAAAAATTTGCTTTAATATTGATTATTTATTTGTTAATATTGACACGATTAATATAAAATAATTAATACCATTCATATAATTATTAATATATTAATACTATTAATATAATAAATATAATAATGTAAATATACTGATACTGTTAATATAATAAATTAATATAGTTAATATAATTTATATGATCATTGTAACCTATATTAATAAAATTTCAAATATTAATTATTTTATATTTTTATATTTATATTATTTTTTACCATTTAACTTAAAAAAATAAAAATTATTAATATGAAAATTATAATTGTAAATATTTATTTAATATCATAATTAAATTATCATTTCAATTACTAAATAATAAATGAGATAAAAATTTATAGTATTAATAGTCGATATTTTAACATGGGTGTTGAAGGTTTGATGCAAGGTTGTAATAAGAAGGTTTGATAAAAAAAACAATTGGTGTAGAATATCAATATGAAGATGGGCCAAAATAGGTAATTTTCTACTTATTTTCTTTCGTTGTCAATAACTTATTATGATTCTAATTTTCTTGTCAATGATTTAATATGGCTTGAATTTGAAACTCGTATATTTAGAGAATGAGATTAAATGTTCTAACTATAAATAGTTGAGCTTTCTCCTTTCATATTAATTTTTTTGAATATAGAATATTTCTTTATTTATTAATATTATAAGTTTTTGAAATGTTAATATAGTTAGTGTATTAGTGTGAATGTTATATAAACAAACCATGTACCACTTATATATTTGGTCAAAACATCAATGCTTATTTTTTTCGATTCAAAAAATATTTTTAAAATTTACAAAAAATTAAATAAATAATACATGATATTAAAAATAAATTATTCTATTATATTAAACATTAAAAAATGAAAAATTAATTTGTTACATTGCCAAATTCATTAGTTTCTTTAAACAAATATAAATTAGTTTAGTATGTCATTTTCTAAATTTCACATTTAAAACATGGTGACTCTATATGACATACCCAAACATATCACAATGTCATCAACAAAGCAATTATGTGAAACTTATAATATTTATAATAAAACTATTTATTCCTTTAATTGTAGTTTGGTGCATATTATATAATTAGATTAGTGATTTTAATAATAAATAAAATTAGTCGACATACATATCCAAATTTTGCTTTAATATTGATTATATATTGATTAATAAGTTTTATTTATTAATATAGTTAATATTGATAAGTTTAATATAATATAATTAATACAATTCATATAATTATTATTACTTAAATGATTTTTTAGAAAGGGTTTTTGCTTTATCCTAGGGTATTCAAGTTTACTTTAATATTGATTATATATTTATTAATATAGTTAATATTGATAGGGTTAAAATAATATAATTAATACAATTCATATAATTATTATTACTTAAATGGTTCCTAGAAAGGATTTATGCTTTATGTTAGGGTATTTAACATTTTTTGTTTGATAGGTTAAACAAAAAATTATAATCAAATTATTAATAGTTTTAATTTTTTTATTTATACTAAAAAGAAATATAGTAGAGAACTTTAAAATATTAAAAAAATATAAATATTAAAAACATTAATAATTTTTTATTTTTAAAATCTACTAAACAGAGATAAATAATATTAAAAATAAATTATTTTATTATATAAAATATTGTAAAATGAAAATTTATTTTGTTACATTGCTAAATTCATTATGTTTCTCTAGACAAATATAAACTATCTTTGTGAGAATATGAACATCGAGGATGAAAATCACTTCCTCTTAGAGTGCCTCCAGTACAACCACATTAGAGCTCAATTTCATAATCTTTGTACCAATACTCGACCTTCCTAGACTTTTAAGTTCTCAAAATTATAGTGAGTCTGGGAGGCTTCTTTCCAAGCTTATTGAGCATAGGAATAAAATCATAAATCAAACTAAATAACTCTTTTCTTTAGGTCACCAAAGATTTGTCTCGAGTGGACGTTAACCACCACCACCACCATCATCATCATACGTGTTAGTATGTCATTTTCTAAGTATAACATACTCAACCATATCACAATGCCATCACCAAGGCAATCATATCAAATTTATAGTAATTTATAATAAAACTTATTATTTATTGAATTGTAGATTTGTACATATTATATAATTAAATTAGTAATTTTAATAATAAAGAAAAACTAGTTGAAGAAAAGTTTAATTTAATATTGATTATTTATTTATTAATATTGTTAATATTGATAAAGTTAACCTAATAAAATGAGCACAATTCATATAATTATTATTAATATATAATACTATTAACATATTAATATGTTGATACCATTAATATAATAAATTAATACAATTAATATTATCGATGCAACCTATATTAATAAAATTTGAAATATTAATTATTTTATATTATTACATTTATATTATTTTTTATCATTTAATTAAATTAAAAGGCTAATTATCAATATCAAATTACAATTGTAAATATATATTTAATATAATTATTAAATTATCATTTCAATTATTAAATAATAAATTGTATAATAAATAGTCTAGATTTTAATATGGGTGCGTAAAGTTTGATGCAAGGTTGTAATGGGAAGGTTTTATAAAAAACAATTGGTGTAGAATTTCAATATGAAGATGAGCCAAACTATGTAATTTTCTGCTTATTTCCTTTCCTTGTCAATAGCTTACTATGGTTCTAATTTCCTTGTCAATGACTTAATATGATTTGAAGTTGAAACTATTATATTTATAGAAATAGATTAAATGCTCTCACTATAAATAGTTGAACTTTCTCTTTGCATATTTCTTTTTTTTAATATTGATTATTTATTTATTAATATTATAAGTTTTGATAAGGTTAATGTGATAATAGAGTAGTCTATAGTGTGATTTTTGAAAGATTTTACTCGTAGTTTTTTCCAATCTAATTTCTCCAAATTTTTTGTAGGAATTTATTGAAAATAGAAGTTTGATTGGTAACCTTGCACAATCGAAGTGCTCTAGGGGGTTTTTTTAGGGTCTTTGAATCCATATACACAATCAAAAAAAATGGGTGTTGAATCCATATATACGATCAAAAAAATCGGTTTAAATAACGAAAATCAAGATTTTACCTCAATGTGTTTCACCTTATTCCGGAACTTGAAACTCTAAAAAGGTCGCACTAAAGACAACTCCTATTACAATTAAAATAATTAGTGTATTATTACTGAATATTAAATAAACAAACCATACATCACTTATATATTTGGTCAAACTGTATAAACTATATTTTTAATTATTTGTGGATTCAATATAACTCTCAATTTGCTTCCTTTATCTAGTATAGACAACATAGACTATGTTATTTCCGATCTCCCTTTATACAATGAAATAATAAATTTTGACATCTTAGACAACCACGAGCTTGACTCCGATCATAGGCCTTTACTCATAACTCTCAATTTTGTCATGCATAGAGATCCCATTGAAGATAATCCTTATAGTCAAAAGAACTTAATCTTTGGTAGAAATAAAAACGATCTATTTCTAAATGTATTAAAAACTAATTTGCTTCCTTTATCTAGTATAGACAACATAGATGACTCGTATCATAATTTAATACAACCCTCTCATATTCTATTAAAAGTTCTCAATTGAAGTCTCAAGTAATAAAAGAAATAGCAAAACCAACCCATGGTATGACAAAGATTGTAATAGTGCGAGGAGAGAAATTAAGGAAGCTATTGATGAATCTCTCAAAATTAACAAGATACAAATATACAAAGCCTTAACTAAAAGGAAAAAAAAGGAAAAATATTCGTAAAAGACAAGAGAATCTCTTACACCTCTCTAAGGTGGCTCCTAAGAAATCTCGGAGGCACATTCTAACTAGGAAAACTAAATATAATAATAAAATTTCTTTACATGATTGGAATTTCTACCTTAAAAAGCTTTATGAATCTCCAAATGCCAGGGGATAACTTTGAAACACTCAGCTCACAACGAAAGAATTTTTCTCACTAGAAGACATTGATTTTGGAGTTAAACGCCCGGAAAATGGGAAAGCTAAAGACATTGAAGGTTACCGGGAGGAAATCTTAAAATTTGGAGGTCCCTGTCCTCATCCCCAACATCCACAAGCTTTTCAACCAAGCGATCGAAAGCAAGGGTTCCCTAAACCTTGGACTCGGAACCTCATTATCCCTATTTTTAAAAGTGGGGATACAAATAACCCCTCTAATTATCGGACAATTATGATCGAGCCCTCTCTTAGCCAAGTTATATGGTGTTATTTTGGAAAAGAAGTTGAGCATTTGGCTTGAAAGTGAAGGTAAGCGAGGCTAAAGGCCAAGCGGGTTTTAGAAGGCAACACTCAACGAACGGACCACCTCATTACACTTAGGATCATTGCGGAGGAATTCCGCAATGATAAATCCAATCTCTTATATTTCTTTATGGACTTTAGAAAGGCTTTCGATACGGTTCCTAGAAACAACCTATGGAATAGATTATAAGAGCTAAATGTTCCTTTCGAGCTAAGAGCGACTACTATAAGGTTATACGAGAATGTAACTGCCAAGTTAAAGAGCAATGATGGGTGGTCGAAAGATATTAAGTGTGATATCGGAGTTAAGCAAGGTTGCCCCCTCTCCCCTACCCTCTTTGGCATTTACATCGACAAGCTAGAAGGTTGTTTAAAGGAAGCGAGGATATCTTTGACGGGATCTTAGCCGGGATAGTCATCATCCTTCTTCTCTATGCTGACAATATTGTTCTTCTCGCAAGGTGACCATATGATCTTGATAAGAAACTTAGACTTTTTAAGGATTTCTACTCTACAATGGGTATGTCTATTAACACTAACAAAACAAAACTTATGATTATCAAATCCAAGAAGGACACTTACACTAATTTTATGTATGACAATAGTAACTTGGAGGAAGTGTCTTCTTACAAGTACCTAGGAATTGTTATTCATCACAAGGTCAATCGGAACTATAGCATTAAGAAAAGGATTAATGGGGGGTGGAAAGCTTTTTTTGGTCTTGAAAATAATTGTAAAACGACAAACCTCGTAATGTGGGATAGAAAGAAGTTCCTCTTTGAAAATTTAGTCACTCCTATTATCTTATATGGATGTGAGGTTTAGGTTGCGAGCATCTCTAGAGAATCCCGGAGAAAGATTGAGCAAATCTAGAAGTGTTTTATAACGTATAAACTTAAAATTAAAAAGCAATACACCATATCCTATTCTCCTTATAGAAGTGGGTCTTTTCCCCTATCGAGAGCCTAGCTATGACTAGGCTTCTATTGTACAAGCACAATATCAATAGCATAGGAGACCATAGACTTCCTAAGCTAGCTTTAAATTCCATCCAAAACCACCTAAGACTTAAAAGAGGTTGGTATAAAGACACCGGGGCCTGGTTAAACCATTGGGATATTGATGATAACATTGCATTACAAAACATTAATAACAATAAAAAAATTGTTACTTATAAGTTCAAAGAAAAAAATGTTTTGTGAGAAAGATCTAGCTGATTAAAAGAAAACTAAGATATTATAAGGAGGTCATCAACCCCACCCTAGAAGATCAAAAGTATCTCTCGTTTTAACTAGCTCAAAGAATAAAATTAATATAGCCAAGATTAGAATGAACTCTCATGAGCTCCATAGTGAAACAGAGTCGTTGGGACAGTTCCTAAAACACCATGGATGGAAAGGGTCTTCCATCTCCCGTGAGAATATGGACATCGAGGATAAAAATGACTTCCTCTTAGAGTGCCCCAAGTACAACCACATTAGAGCTAAATTTCATAATCTTTGTTGCAATACCGACCTTCCTAGCCTTTTAAGATGTCAAAATTATAGTGAGATCGGAGGCTTCTCTCAAGATTTTCGAGCATAGGAATAAAATCTTAAATCAAACTAAATAACTCTTTTCTTTAGGTCCGATAGTCCAAAGATTGGTCTCAGTGGACATTAACCATCATCATCATCATCATCATAATATTTTTAATCTAATAGTGTTAACTCTATAGAAAGTTTAATATTTATGTTTGTTATTAAGTTCAATATTTATGCTTTTTTATTAATATTAATAAACATTAATAAAAGTAAATGTTTAAATTTAACATATAAATTATTAATATTAATATTAATATTATTATTATTATAAATATTTTGATGATTAATATTATTATTGTAGTTTAGACCTTATCGAATCCAAGTGTAATATGATTGAAGAGCTCTTCAATCATATTAACCACATACTATAAGCTCTAAACTACATTATGTATTGACTATGGAAAGGTTCACACCTTAATATTAATATTATTATATTTTTTAATATTAATATTAATATATTTCTATTATATTTCGAGTCTATATTTTTTGGCTAAAATGTTTACTTCTACACTAACAACATCTTTTTTGCATTTTTATTAAGGTATACAGCATCTCTTTCCCTTAATTGGTAAGCCATATCCGCATCAAATCCATCAGGGGAATTTGAGCAGTAACATAATAAGGAGTAGGTTTAAGATTTGCGGGGATAGAATTATGGACACTATTATATCCGGTGCATGTAATCATGGACTCGACTCATTTGGAGCTCTTTTCATGGAATCAAATTCGGACAATATTTGGAGGGGATTATTTTTCTTTTACCATTTATTTAAAAATAGTCTATGAAACACGCACTAAATCGAGTTACACTACTAGAAGCTAGGTCTTTAAAACACCTCTTAACTTCTCCCTGTCAAAGTTTGTGAAAACATGACCTCATTTGATCATCCGAGTCATTAATCTCATAAATTTCAAAGAAGTATGACATCTTAGTAATGTGTTGTTGAGCAGAGTATATTGGGTAGTGCCATCTAGCGGTGGTATTTTATTCCGATAGTCTTGAGGCATGTCATGAAGGCTCGTTGTGGTAGGACTAGGGGAGCATATCTAGAAGCCATATCTTGAAGCTTAGCTTGACTAGGAGGTAAAGTAGAACTCGCTTGGAGCTTGTCTTGGAAATGATAGCATATGAACTAAAGGTTGTAGTTGTAGTCTCGGGAAATGAAACTAGAATATATATGGAACTACTAGGAAATAAGGATTATGTGTTTAGGAAATCAAAAGGTGAACTAATGGATATAGTGGATGAAGTGACAGGGGGAAATAATACTCTAGGTTGTAGAGGTAGTTTAGGGATAAATGGATCTGTAGATGAGCTGGTAGTGGAATTTATAAATGATGTAACAACATATAGAGATGAATCTCTAGCTAGTATTATTGTGATATGTAATTGAGAAATTAGAGTTTTGTTTGCATAAGTAAAAAAATTGAGGTAATTCAATAGCTTCATCAATATCTTTGAGAATAGTAAGATTAAGTTCTTCAATTTTAGTCGATATTGAACTTTTCGTGTCTTAAAATTTGTTGTAATATTTTTTTGTTTTGTAAATCACTTTGAAATCACTTTTAGATTTACTTTTAAATAAAGACCGTTCAAATTTCGGATCAAAATTAATATCTTGCAGACTTACTAACTCTTGAGGTAATGACTTCACTCTTTTTAATGATACTTCGACTTCTAAATCTTCTAATTGTTTTTTCTTTTTTACCAATTTGGTCCGGGTTGTCTACTATAACTGCAGGCTTAGGATCGGGTTAGACCTCGGTATAATAGACTTTCCTAGAAGCCATAATTATTGTTTTCAATATACACAACTTATACAAACAATCTTGAAGTAAAAGGATGTATAAAAAGATTTTCTCTAAGACTAGTTTAAGGTCGAGGATTGGTTAGTTCCCTAGTATGGTCGCCGGTAATGCTATCACTCTAGTAACTCTTATGTTGTGTAATTTTGGTTTTTAGTTAAATAATTTTAGAGGTAACCACAAACTTACTTCAAACTCTAGTATCTAGCCTTCCTAGGGTTCAGAGAGGGCTCTCTTTAAAGTTTAACATTGTTTTAATTTATGAATATTAGGCTAGTTATGAGAGTGCAACTTTGGTTTGGTTTTGATAGATTTGGTGAGAAAAAACCACTTGAAAGGATGGATATTGGGAAATATAATTTTCCATTGGGCTATGGAGTCAAAATCAAGTAAACAAGACTAGGATAAAGGGAAAAAAAATGTCAAATGTCTTCGGTGGCAAGATAGATAACCCTTGGAGATCTTGGAAAGTTGTTTTTGTGAGGTGGTATGATTGGGGTAAAGGGCACTTAAGAATGCTTAAATCCAGAAAGGGAAGTAGAAGGAGAGGTCAAACGAGAGAGGGAGCAATTAAGAATTCCCTACACTGGAAATCGAGAGGAAAACATATCAATGCTAACTAGTTAAAAAGAGGGTGCTATTAACATATCCTCGTAGTAATTATCCTAGTCATACATTCAAATTTAGCATAAACATAAATGGATTCATGTAACATAGAAAAGAAACAATGAAAAGTGAAGAAAATAGTTCACTCGAAATAGTTCATCACGGGAATCTGAAGTATGATGCCAATTCGCTTTGATCCGTACCGATACTCGAAGTTTTGACACGAAAAAGCTTTAAAATTGAAGAAGAAATGACTATAACATTCCCAAAAAATCTATTCCACCCAAAATACTTGAAAGAGTGAAGTATTTATACAAATTCTAAACTAGAATATCTTGAAAATATATCAAGATTGGTTTACAAATATCTCCAACCTGTTTTACATAAATAGAACTTAAGTAAAGGACACTCAAACTAATGCATCTATTTGACACTATTTTTTATGGATAGGTGATGGCAAAGAGGATAATTTGAATTTGATCTCAAATCTTAGTTGATGATTAGGCATCCAAGTCACTAACTATCTCCTTTCTTTGTGCATTTCACTCCGACGAATTCTGCAAACTTCGTGGTCCACCAATACCTTTTTATCTCTCAATTTTAAATATATATGTAAAAATTGAAAGAGGTTATTGTAGATAAATAAGTTTTTTGAGATAAACCTCTCTCAGTTACCTAACATTATTCTACACTGTTCACAATAGGCTCGCAAAAATATGTGTACAACAAAGTTTTTTCGCGGTCCGAAAAAATATTGTACATATGTGCATGTATCTCTAATTTTGTAATACTCTGTGCAAAAAAATGAGATAGGGTTTTGTAGATGGGTCTCATATGAACAAAAACCTCCTTTAGTTTTTGTAAGATGTATTTTTTATTGGCCACAATATTCTTTGCAAAATTATGACTTAACGAGAATTTTCTCGTAACAAGTGCTTTCACATATTGTTTAATATTTCCAAACCCATAATGGATGTTAGAAAAAGTGAGAGAGGTTTTTGTAGCTGGCTATCTTAGAAACATAAACCTCATTCAATGTTATAAAATTCACTTTCTGTTGCTCACAATAGCTTACTGCAAAACAATGAATTTAAATAGGAAATTTTCTGCAAAAATGTCCCTTCTTGCTTTCGTTTTCGCTTCTTTTAACCTTCTACGTTATTTTAACTTGTTTTTACTTTCACTTTGGATAAAATTCATTGTTGTTGAAATTTTTTTCATATTTTTTTTACCATTTATTGCCTCTCGTATTTACTTTTACTTTTTTTACCTTGATTGCTCCGTAACTTTGTTTTAACCTTTACTCGTGACTTTCATTTGATACACTTTAACTTTGATGCTCTTTGATTGTTCTCGTTTTCACTATCACCGTGAATTCTTACTTTAATTTTACCATTCCATCTGTGTAAATTTATCTCTCTCTACATAAATGACTTCTTTCTCGTTCTTTCGCCTAGAATCTTTTGTTAAGGAGTATCATTTATAATTATTTTCTTTGTGAACTTTTGCTAATGACTCGCAAAACAAAATAATTTTTTAATGAAACCCCTGGTCAAGGGAGGTGATAATGGCTTTAACTCGGTCACGGTACTAGATTTGATTTTGGCACTTTGGAACCTTCTGGGGTTGCTTGCACTCTACTTCTTAGGAATTAGACGAGCTTTGCGAAGAAATTTACTTTAGCAGAGGGTTTATTGGACAAATTTGGCAAAGTATATCTTTTTTCTTTGGGCTTTCTTTTTCAATTAGGTCTGTGAAATAGTTTTATAGGCTTTTAATTGGTTTTAAAAAAAGAAACAAGGGTTTATTGAGTATTTTAATGGAAATTTGGGCTAAACACTCTTTTGAAAAGGGTTACATAGGCTTAGGATACTGCGGAGAGGTTTTCTTGTTTGATTTAAGCTTGAAATAGTTCATCAAAGTGTGAAAAAACTCATAAATTTCTTGAAAAAATTGTTCCACGAGCAGAAAAACGAGGCTTTACGGGAAAAATTTTGACGTGAGTCCGGCATGTTTTTGGGGCTTTTGGCGAGTTTCTCTTAATTTATTTTTAAATTACAAGTATGCTTTGTTATTTAAAGGTCTTTTAAATTGATTGTAGGTTCAAATTTTAGAAAAATCCCTCGTAATATGTAGGTATCGGGCTTCGGAACAATTTCGGAGGTTTTGACTGAATTGATAACTTCGTAGGTTTTACGGAGCAATGTAAAGATCTTGGGCACTCTTCAATGGTTTGCGGGGGAAAATTATGCAGAGCTCATGGGCATGAAAATGGCGGAAAATGGTGCTTTTACAGTCGAGAAGGTTGCGCGGTGGATTTAGGTTAATGTGCGGAAGATAAAGGGATGAATGCATTTCCAAGGTTAAATATGCATTTTGGTAATATTACTTAGTCATTGAGTGATTGTCACATTGGTGGGGAAGGTGGTTTCGGAGTTCACGGGATAAAAACCATAGTGGTTATCGCGCGACTTTTGGGTAGTAAGCGGTTTGGCTTGAACCCACGCGATCCAATAAGAATCATCCATGTGGTGGAGAGCTAAAACTACGGAACAACCATTTCGTGCAACTTTGGTGTTTGGATGATCGCGCAACTTTTCTCGCGCAATATTGGATGTCTCTTTGTGGGAAGGTGCGTTGGAATGGGAGTGGGGCTAGGGTGTTTGCATATGCGCGGCGGGTTATAAATTTTTATAAATAAACATGTAATACGTTTAAACCTTAGTTAATATGTTTGGGGAATGATTTTAAACTTTATAAAAATGTGTTTTTAATAAATTTTAAAGTTCGGGCATTATATAAATAGGTTGGGGGTAATGTTTTATGCATTAATTAAAACATTTTCAAATGTTTTAATTATACATATGGGCACTCGCATTATTTTATATAGATTTTTTCCACTTTGAATGGTTGTTTTAAAGCTATAGGGGAGGGATATTCGTATATAGATATGTTTAGATGAGTGGGAAAAATCAAAGGCGGGGTTTTTTATTTTTCAGTGTTCACACATGGAGATATGAAACTTTGGTCTAAAACTTAAAATAATTGGTTTTGTGGGTTTATTTAAATATAAGGGAATTAATATCTACCGGTAGATGTAGTTTTAGGGATTTAATAAAATAGGTTAGGTGTTAATATGAAAAAAGGGGTAGTGAAAATGGAAATAAAACATATGTTACCTCTAAGTAAAGTACAAAAATAAAGCCTTGCTCATATTTGTTTTATTATTTCACTTATACTTGGGATAAATGCTTTTTGATGGTTTTATGAATGATTTTGAAGGGAATGAAGTTAATTATTTTAGGGTTTTCAATTTTACTAAGTAAAAAATATGTCTTCACTTAGGAAAAGGGATTAAGATGTATGGATGAGGGGTAAATGCTAATAAATGTGGGTTTAAGGTAGGAACTCAATATTTTTAACTAACCAGTCATCGAGCCTTGGGTCTGGTCCCAAAAAAATTCAAAGAAAAGCTCTGAGCCTCTTTTACTAATAGTTTAGAATATTGAATACTTGAGGGGAGGGGTAATTAGTGATTTTTTCCAATGATGCTTTATTACATGATTGCGCAATAGCTTTCTACCTATCTACTGATTTATCAAGTTTAAACTGTTTGAAAAATCTTTATTCTCTATCTAAAAGAAGAAATTGAAAGCATGAAAAGTTAAGATTAAGCTGTTTAACTAATCATGGATTATGGTATTTATTGACACTCTGCACATAATCATTATTCTTGCAGTAAAAAAATAAAAGTAGTGGCATTTGGACTTGCTCACTTTCAGGTGTTATTTTCATCTCTCTTTTTTTGGCGGTCTATATTTTTCTAAGTCCTTTGATCTTTCTTTTAGGACTTTTTCCCCTATTTTTGGCCTTTTTATTATTTCTTCATTTTTTCAAAATATGGGAAAAAAAATTGCCGAAAAAAAGGTATGTACATATTTACAAGACTATCGAAGTAAATTCAAAATTTATGAACCCTATTATTATAGGACCCTAACAGTGGCTCCACATGGGGATGACATTTCCTGGTGAAATATCAAGAACTTTGAGACTAGTAGCCTTTTGAAATTTTACTGTGATGACCCTGTAAATGTCTTCTGAAAACTACAACTTATTCATACTTATGATATTCACCTCTCAAAGCTTAGGGCCTTCTCTTCGGGCTTCAACTTTTTTTAGGAAACATCCAATCCAATATAAACTTTGCAATGTATATGTACAATTATCGAAGTGAAGCAAAACTAACTATTTGTTAACTCAGGAAAGTAGTAGTGCTTCAGCATTTGGCCATTTACTAGTCCTTCTTGCAAATCTTTTCCGTCCATTTCTTTCAGGAAGAAAGCATTATTACCTCTATATCCATAAATCACATAAGTTCCTTTCCACATAAAATCAAATTTTCCATGTTTTCCTTTGTCTTCTCTTGTAGAATCCTACTTTAACACTTTATCTCCTATGTATAAATCATCTTCTTTAGTCTTTTTATCAAAAAATTTCTTGATTTTATCCTAAATGACTTGAGATTTGATATAAACTTGTTCCCTTGTTTGTTGCAAGTGAATAGTTTGATTGATCCTTCTTTGAATGTCATTTTTTTCCAGTTGTAACTCTTGGATAATTTTCATCATCGGTACACCAAGGGAGGTTGGAAAAACAACATCCATTCTATAGACAAGTTGGTAAGGGGAAGTACCAATGGTTTTTTTAGTAGTAAGTCTATCTTCCCATAAGGCATTGACTAAATTTTTATTCCATGTTGTGAAACCAGGTCCAAAAAGAGAAGAAAAGAGATATCAACGCCTTAAAAATAAGCCACTTCGAGGGTGAAACCTCCAATACATTACATGAATGAACAATTCTTGGATGATACAAATGAAAAAACCTCCTCTCTATATATAGGAGTCCATGGGGCCACAATGTAATCCTAGCCGACCTAACAATAATAATGTAAGGGCACAATAATAACAATATGGAGGTTACAAGGGTACAACAATAAAAACAAGGGGGTTACAATAACAACAATAAGGGACTATACTAGCAATATAAGGACCTAACATGCTCCTCTCCTTCAAAAAATTGTTGTCCTCAACGCTTCAGTAGCTCCAGGTGCTTCTGTATACAATTCTCATCCTCCCATGTAGAATCTTTAGTGGGTAAGTTCTTCATAGCTGTCGAGTTCTTGTTTTCGTGACTACTTCAGGTTCCAATATGGTTTTTCCTTCCTCATAAAGTTTTGACAATATTGTTTGAACTGGAAGTTTGTCCCCTATAACCTTTTTAAAGCATGAAACATGGAAAACTAGATGCACTCGCGAAGAAGTAGGAAGCTCCAAATTGTATGCCTTATTACCAATATTTTACAGCACCTTGTAAGGACCATAGTACTTTAGTGATAATTTATTATCCTTCTTAGCTTGCTTGAGGGACATTTGTTTGTATGGTTGTAGCCGTAAAAATACCCAGTCTCCCACATCAAAACTTCTATCAGTGCTATGTTGATCTGCCTATTGTTTCATTCTCTTTTGTGCCTAATTTAGGTTATCCTTTAAGAGTTGGAGAACTTCTTGTTGATTCTCGATTTGATCCTCCACTGCTTGAACCCTATAATTTTCCCTTAAAGAATATGTGATGGACGGTGGATGATATCCATAAAGTGCCATAAATGGGGTCATTTTTGCTGCAGTATGGAAGGAAGTGTTATACCACCATTCAGTGAGAGGTAACCACTTGACCCATTTTTCTTGCTTATCAGATACAAAACAATGAAGTGTTATTCATCCCTAATTTTCATACCTCAAGATGACTAAGCATTGTTTCCAGATTTCTAGAAACAAAGTTCATGAGCATTGTGAGTTCTAGAAATCTCACAGCCTTCATTACCCTTAGGATAATTTTTTTCCTATTTTTTCCATCTTCCTATCTAGTCATCACTAGCCCGCCACTCCTAGAAGACCCATCCTGGGTTCAAGCCATTTATTTTTACCCCAACTGTCACTCATTTTTCACCATGTCTTGCCTTTTGGCACAAATCCTCTATTTTTCTTATCTACAAGATTCCATACTATTGTTCAAACCTACTAATCCAATAATCTTGATGACTCTTCCATAATATTCTCAAACATTGATTGCTCTACAGACCCTCTAGATAATCAGAAATGCTAGATCCTAGGTCTTCAAAACACACTAAGCTTATCATAGGTCCTATATTATACTTGGTAATCACTAAGTATAAATCCCTATCCAAAATCCAAATCCAGAGGTCCCCATTAGGTCACCAAAGGTTTCACTGAGTCATAGGATTGATTTGGTGCCCACCAAGTTATCCCTTCCTGCATAAAGAGGATTGCACTCAAAGGGGCCTCCTTGTCTCAGAGTACAAACTTTGCAAGGGACAGCTTCCCTTGTTCACATTTTTTAAAGAGCAGCCGAGATGACCACTAGCAACAAGAGGAGGCAAGGTAATAGGGTATAATTATCACCAAGAGGTAGACCCAAACAAGACAAACACAACAGGCCTATAGGTGAAAGATTATTAGGGTTTGTTTTGGTGGATTGACAAAACATTGATGACAAGCAAAGAACCATCTCAAAGATTTCAAGGACAGAAGCCTCCTCCTTAAGGTTTCTTGCCAAAATAGCACTGCTTCACCTGCACTAAGAGAAGAAAGAAAAAGGGTATCAGGTTAAAGAAAACCATTTTTCCAAAGGGTAGAAAAACAAAGTTTTTTAAAGTAAAAATTTGGGTTATGAGTTATTGTCAGAACAAGCCTAAAAAGGAAAAGTGTGACCTCGATTTCTACATCTCAACGATAGAATCCCAAAAAAGGGCCTCCATGCCAAAAATATTGTTCTGCAACAAGATTGGCAAAGGTATAAATAGATGTGTTTTCCAAAAAAATGTTAAAGGGTGTTCACAGCAAACATTAGTCAAAATTGCACATTGAAATATAGGAGACCCAACTTTACAAAAGTGGGTTTGGTATTTTTAATTTACTTTTCAAAATCAAGTTTAAAAGACAAATTGAACCTTCCCCGTACATCATTTTCTCGTTTCAAGGAGAAGAATCCATGAGAAGAAATTGGTATGGTTTTTTTTTGGGCAAACAGTGGAAATTATCAGGTGCTACATAGTAAACACGACACTACGCCCCCAGCCTCCGGCGCTATGCACAGAGGCAAGGCAGGCAGTGTAATATTGCACTGCACTACGTGCTTGCAGGTTTGCGCTACACGCAGGCTGAGGAAAGACCACCGACACCGGAGAGACTACCTTTTTCTACCCGGCGCTATGCCCTGACAGCCCGACCGGCCTGACGCTACGAGCAGGCGCTACGCGTTGGCGCTGCACCCCTCACAGCACTTTAGAAAATTATGCCAAAGGATTTCAAAATCAGGTTTTGGCCTCTAGGAAGCTTCTACAAGTTAAAGCAAGGTTGGTCAACCTTTTTTTCCTTCTCCCAAATATTGTTTATCAGAGAGGTCATCCATGATTAGAAATTGACCAAAACCCCAGACTATGAAAAAAAAATTTGTCATGTCTTTGAACTAAGGTTATTAGAAGGATTGGTTTTTATACAAAAAGAAGGCTGAGTGACTACAAACCTTACCTCTACCACCAAGTCCAAGCTTAGAAAGCTGTCCTCACCCTAGCTTTCCTCTTTGCAAAAGTTTGACCTACACCACTTATTTTGCTCCAAATACCCTAAATAAAACTCAAGGTTCCTTCTGATGTTTGGACCAGCTATCATGTCAGAGGGAGATAGTCACATCAGTGGTGATGAGAGTCATACTCCCACCAATCCAAAACATCATGGAGGAAAATCTAAAAGGTTTGAGCCCCTAGACACCACTCCAATTACTTCCTCTCCTATGATCCTTTCATGCTTCTAGGATGTAGGATGTTGTAACCATTTTTGTGAGAAGGTCAAGCAAGTCGAATACCATCCAAACTTAACTAGGTTGTTTTCTTGTAGCCTAAAAAACCACCAAGTTGATCTAGCAGGGGTCCAATTTGAGCTTTCATCTGAAATCATTTCCAAGGAAATCAGTATACCAGAAGTTGGTGAGCTTTGGTTCAAACAAAAGAAATTAGATTTGGGTTATTATGGGCCTTATTTGAAACCCACCTATTAGCAAAAATGCAATGCTATTTTTCCTTTTTCTTATTTTCTAGAGAGGTATGCAGCATTAATGAGGCAGATTATCAGTTTTTTCACATGTGAGGGAAGGTACTCCCAGCTCTATTCATATCATATCAGATTGCTGATGCATTTTACCAAAGTCAAGATGATGAACCTACCTTATTACCTTTTCTAGAGTATTGATAAAATGTCCTCTGTTGTCAAGAGGAAAAGATATGAACACCAAATGCCTAGCCGCTTTCATCACTCCCTGATCAAGATGATTGTCCTATGCCATCTAGAGAAACAAGATATATCTTGGGAGACCTTCATCTCACATGATGTGTTTTTAGACCCCTGGGCCTTCATCCAGCAGAGCTTTCCTTCCACTTCACAACCATCTACCTCCACATAGCCATCATCTCCACATGTGCCTTCTCCACAAATAATTTCACCTATTACCTCCTCCTCGATTTACCAAGTGAAGGGACTGACAGTAGCCCTAGTGAAGGGAAAATAGGAGGAAATAGTGAGGAAGAAGATGAGACAGATAATGATGAAAAAGGAGAGGACAGTGAATAATAAGTTGATAAAGAAGAGGAAGAGGATGAAAGTGAAGAAAATGATGAAGTAAGAAACCATGATCATGAGGAAAGAATTGAAAAGAAAGATGATGAAGATGAAGAAGAAAATTAGGAAGAGGAAAGTGGCCCAGAAGAAAGTAGCAATGGCCAAGGGAAGCAAGATGATGAAGAAGAAAAAGAATATGAAACCAGTGATGGCAGTCACAAAGATGAAAATAGTGAACATGATGATGAAGAGGAAGATAACAATGATGAGGAAGAGGAAAACAGTGAAGAATGAGAACACCCAGATGAGGAAGGAAACTATCTAAGTTCCCAAGACAGTCTAAGAAAGAGTCATGACAGTCCATAGAAGACATAGAAAAATTAGAGAATAGTGAAGGAAAAATTGATGTCAACATTTCCTTTGAGACTCCCATGATTTCCCCTCTCTCATGCACTTATCATAGAGGGAAAAGGTGTGTGTTTGCTGCCTCTAAAAGGCAAAGGGCCACCTCCTCACAAAATGGCAAAGCATCAGACAAAGGAAAATAAAAAATGAAGAGTGTTTAGGCAAAGGAACTAGTCAGGAGGAGAAAAAGGATTAAAAAGGCTTCTCAGGGCCCTCTCTTTGTTGATCTAGAAAGTGATAATGAGGACCAAGGGATAAACACAAAATATCTCCTCCTAGAAAAAGATGCCCAGCTTCAAGAATGGGAAAATGATTTTGAAAGGGCACAAAGGGTCATATAATATTACAAAAAGGAGCACAAAAATTTCAAAGAGGTGAATAGGGGCCTTGCCTTGTAGAAGAAAATGGTCAAACACCATGCAAGGAAGAGCATGATTGCCAATGCTAAATTGAGGTAAGCCCTCCTAGAGCTAGAAGAGCTAAAAAGGCCAAAAGTTCATGAAAAACTTGGGATCTTGGCTGATTCTTCTCATCAGGTGTCTAAAACCACTTGAGGGGTCTACCCACAAATTTTGAAGAAAATCCGGACACTTTTTGTTTTTTCGAAATTTTGGCCCCTAGGAGCGCAGCACCCTAGGCGCTACACTCTTTTTTGGGGCATCCTCAGCTGCTAAAGTTTACATTTATCGGTTTTTCATGTCTCCAGAAGTCTCCCATAAAAATTTCAGATCATTTGGAGCATTTTCCCCCCCCTCAAAAGGTCAAAAAACACCTCAAAAATGACCTTTCTGCCTCCTTATCAAGCTTGGAGCTACGCGTTGAGTAGTCACGAGAGATTTGATTTTTGAGAAGGTAAGTGGCATCCATTCAGTACACCTCAAGTATTTTTGGAAATTATACTCTTCAAGCTTTCTAAAAAGCCATCATGGGCCCGAATCCGAAGCCGGGAAGGGGTCCAAAACTCAGCTGCAACAGACCCCAATTTTTGTTGATTTGGAGCTACGCATAGAGACAACGTTTCGCCAAAAAGTCAACAAAAGACACTAATTAATGGAAAATTGGTATTTTAATTTTTTCTTGGACAAAACACTCCTAATTTGATTGGGGAGTTATATTTTGGTGTGTTTCATTTATTTTCTTATCTCTTATGTGTCTTTGGCCTTGCATGGTCATTAAGAACATTTATGACATTTATGGCTGAATTAGGGTTTCTGGAAGCCTCTTAGGGTTTCCACCTCCTCATTTTCTCCATAAATAGAGCATGAGGTTCTTGTATATTTTTTTGGATGTTCATGACTTATGCCAAAGTAGTACATAGTACCTTGAAGCCTTTGATGAGAAATTGATGTCTTGGAGCTTATGCATGATCTGATTCACTTGTTGATGGAGAAGGACTATTTGCAGGATCCATAGGCTTGGTTGATGATGACCGAGGTTACGAGGTCGAGGAATTTCTTGCTTGCTTGACAAAACGAGAGCAAGGGATGGAGTCACTCACTATTCATATGGTGAGGGTGAGCAAGTGAACTCTCGATAAGGGGGCCACCATTGATAATGTCAAAAAGCTCCGAGTTATTGGGTGGGGGTGAGCAAGAAAACTCTCGACAAGGGGGGGAGGGGAATTTTGCATGCACGATTCTCTCTGGACTTGACAGTCTTCCATGTGTGTGCTCCAGGGTGTCTCCCTTCCCTTTCACTTATAAGCTCGGTTTCTCATATGTTTTCCATCCATCTATGTTGCAGTAGGACAAAAAAATTTAGACTAAGATATGCTTTTTGATGGCACCATAGATATGTTTGTTTCCTTCACTGCCTAAATGTTTTCGTCTGCTTAAGATATGTTAGAGAATTCTTCCTTTTTCTCTCTAATAAGTTTTTGGCTTATCTATTTTCTTGAATGATTTAGATCAGTTAGTATCAATTATGATTTATGGCTAGCCCTACATATTGTTACCTTTGAAGTACTCTATTCTTAAAATCACCTTTTGAAGCAGATTTGCCTATAGTTTTTCGAAGAAGTCTGTCTTAACCATGCTCTTTGCCTTACTTAGCTAAAATTTTCTCAAAGAACTCTCATAGTTGTCACTGTGGATGCTAGGGTTTGTCTCTTATTCTATGGTTATAGTCTCCTGTGCAACTTAAATGTTTTTCCTGCTCTTGATGATAAAACCCATGAAATATTAAATTAGTTTTTTCCTTTCTATGTTTTATCTAAATTTTTTCTTGGTTTATTATATGCTTCTAGTCTGAAATCAAATGGATTAGGTGTTTCTTAACCCTTTGACTCTCTTGCTATGCTTATAAATGTTCTAACTCTCTCATTTTACAAGTATATAAAGGATTCTATTTCTGCCCTTTATTAGCTTGTTGTTCCCAATTTTAATGTCCATCTCATGATCCTTCACAACCTCAAAGATCCACCAACCAAGTTAAATTTCCCTGAAAATGCTCTTGACACCATTGATGAACTCATTCATGACCTTGTTTGACTCCATTGCCCAATGAATTAACAATCTTCCTTTTTTTCTATCTAAATCTATTTGAGCATCATACCCAACCAAAAACAATCAAAATACCCTGCACTTAACATCTAGCCTAAAATCAACCCTAATCAGTAAGCAAGTTCACATCTTGGCACCTATTAGAGAGATCCCTCTTCGAATCCAAGAAGGTTAGGTCCTTGGATTCCAAAGCTTGGTTTGATGTTACCCTGTCCATTTGTATCTCAATCAATCTAGCAAATTATAGGGAGCTAACATAATGGCGATCACGGTGGGACAGAGTTAATCACAAATTCCAATGGGAGTGTTCAAAATACAAGATGCTCGAATATTTTGAAAAATGGCCACGACATCAATGGATAGGATTAATGAACATAACTCTCTTGCATATCTAAATCAAGTGATTAAACCCCACTTAAATAATTTTTTTACCAAATTATAATTAAAATTTTACCATGCCATTAACTACTGAACACTTATGAAGATTAATGCAAATTAAATTTACGTCTTTGAAGTATTGGATTCTCAAACCTCCAAAACCTTTTTTGAAACAAGCTGCCACTATTTCAACCACCATAAAACTATGAAAAGTGTCCTAGCCAGACCATAAAACTATGAAACGTGTTATATAGACACATGTTGATTGTCATTCATAATAGTTCATGTTGATTTTCATTCATAACTGTTCAAAACTTATGTTTTATTGGTATTATAGAATTTATTATGTTTTATTGCTATGTAAAAATAGAATAAGGCACGAATGATTTATGTTTTCTAAGTGTTATTAATGGATATTATTTAAAAATAATAATGTTGATTGACTATTTTAATAATTTTTTTAATGTTTTAATGATCATTTATTGTTTTAATAATTGTAAGTAATGTAAATTACAATTAAATGATGGCATGTAATGGGGGGCAACCATTGGAGGTGTGCTTGCCTCATGTTCCATATTCTTTATTTAATACACTTTTTTTAATTGAAAATGCTTTCATTCAAATTCCACAAAACAAATTCAATAAAAAATAAACTAAGCGTATTTACAAATAAATCCAACAAATTGTGACATGCTACAAGTTTCATTTCATAAGCATGGACTATTGTGCAGGTTTATTGTTTCTTGAGAAATTTCAATTTGATATCCAGGTCACTGCAAGTTTATGGTTCATTGGTTTATTCCAAAATTGTAGTGAGATTTATTTCCTACCTTTAATACATTGAATGGTATATAATAGATTGACTCTGGTAACCAAGTATGCAGAGCTTCTATTTTATACAAAGGTTTAGGTGCCACATATTCGGCCTTAATTCCTTTATTAAAATTTTCAAGCCTAAATAGAAATTGGGAGGTATGTAAAACTCAGGCCCTCTTTGTTTTGATACCATAATCTATTTAAATTTTGATTTCATGATGAGTATCATGAACATGATAGATAATTCACACAAACATGGGTTATCCATTTCATCTTCTTTTTGCTCCTCCAATATGATCAACTATGCCCTTCTTTGTGATCCATTCATTGACGCACCACTATGAGCCAAACTGAATTTTGATCTTGGTGTTTAAATTTTATCGAATTTTCCCATTCTCCAACAATGATCTATCCATCCATTGGCTTCTTAGTAAAGAGCCATTTCGCCAAACTACAATATTGGCAGTGTTCTCTTCAGCCAATCTGTTGTTCCCAATTTTTGCTAATATGATGCTCTTAGTCTTTGTTGTATGCATTGTTGGTACTATAGTAATATTTTAGGACCTTTACAATAGATAGATACGGGGATGACACAACTAGGATATAGAATTTGATTGCTCCTTTCTTGCACTTTAAGATGTCGCAGTCAAAAGATCTAATAATGTATCTTAACAAACTAGGATTGAAACCTCTCTCCCCTTTGAATTTCTAAGGTCTGATTTGACAAAGCCACTTCACTTTTGAAGTAGCGAGAAAAAATTCCCCTACCTTTGACCCATTCTATGATAGCCGAGATGCTATCATTAATACATTGATATATATGTTTTTCTCTTATGAACATATCAATTTATCCATGCTACTATCGCCATAAGAAGAAGTGTAGGTGAGTGACACCCATGGGGTTCTCTGAGACACCAGAGATAAAAAATTCCTGAAATGGTAGGAATGAAAAGGAGTGTGACTTATCAAACTCATTTTCTCAAAGGACTAAATCCCTCTCATACCTAGAGTCTCTTTCAACCTTGCTCCTATGAGATAATTATGTTGCGCCTCCTTAACCATAGTTTTTGGTAGCCCTTAGTGCCCATTTCTTGCAAATTAATATGTTTGGATGTGTAAGTTTCCAAAGTAAATTATGTCTACATGGATTAAGTGTTTAAGTGTGTTGTTTTATAATAATTTCTTGTTTTCTATTTTTTTAAAAATTGAGATAAATAACATAAATACAAGTCATTACAAATTCACACGAGACAAAATTTAAACTCTTTGGCATTTTTACAATCTTCTTTTATTATTGACCTATGTTAACCATTTATAGTTAAGTCCAAGTTAGAATACAATGGGCTTAAGGAGTAGCTCAAGTTTATTAGATGGAATTAAATGGTTCATACTAGAAAGGATTTATGCTTCATCCTAGGGTATTCAACATTATACAATGGACCTAAGGAGCAACTCAAGTTGATTAGATGGACTTAAATGGTTCTAATTAGAAAGGATTTATGCTTCATCTTAGTGTATTCAACATTTTTATTTGATACTTTTAACACAAATTATAATCAAATTATTAATAGTTTTAATTTTTTATTTATACTGAAAAAATATAGGAATATTATAAAATATTTATAGTAGAGAATTCTAAAAATATTAAAAATGTAAATATTAAAACATTAATAATTATTTTTTGTGATTCATAAATATTTTTAAAATGTACAAAAGTTAAATAAGTAATAAATGATATTAAAAATAAATTATTTTATTACATAAAATATTAAGTGTGTTTCTTTATAATAAGTTCTCTTTTGCCTTCATTTTGAAAATTGAGATAAATAACATTAATACAAATCATTACAAATTCACAAGAGAAATTTTGCATGATTCACCCAATATAGGCTACTCCATGAAAGAATGACTAGACCTTTTATTATGTCATGAGAAAACTTTATGGCATTTTTACAATGTCCTGTATTATTTATCTATGGTTTAAGTGTGTTGTTTTATAATAATTTCTCTTTTTCCATCATTTTGAAAATTGAGATAAATAACATAAATAAAAATCATTACAAAATCACATGAGACAAAATTTAAACTCTTTGGCATTTTTACAATGTGCCTTTATAATTGATCTATGCTAACCATTTATAGCTAAGCCCAAGTTAGATGTTGCAGGCACTTACAAAGTTTTTCCTGTAGAATACAATGGACTTAAGGAGGAGCTCAATTTGATTAGATGGACTTAAATGGTTCTCAGAAAGGATTTCAGCTTCATCATAGGGTATTCAACATTTTTTTTTGATATGATAAACACAAATTAGAATAAAATTATTAATAGTTTTAATTTTTTATTTATACTGAAAAATATAGGAATACTATAAAATATTTATAGTAGAGAATTTTAAAAATATTAAAAAATAAAATTTATTTTGTTACATTGCTAAACTCAATAGTTTCTCTAAACAAGTATAAATGATGTTAGTATGTTCTTTGCCAAATTTCCAATCTAAAACATGGAGACTCTATATGACATATCCAAGCATATCACAATGCCATCACCAAGGCAATCATGTCTAATTTATAATAATTTATAACAAAACTATTTATTTTTTCAATGGTAAATTTGTGCATATTATATAATTAAATTAGTAATTTTGATAATAAATAAAATTAGTTGAAACACATATCAAATGTTTGCTTTAATATTGAGTATATATATTTATTAGTATTTTTTATTTATTAATATTGTTAATTCATATAATATAATTAATAGAATCCATATAATTATTATTACTTAAAAGATTCCTAGAAAGGATTTATGATGCATCCTAGGGTATTCAATTTTTTTACTGAAAATATATGAATATTATAAAATATTTAAAGTAGAGAATTTAAAAAAAAATAAAAAATATAAATATTAAAACATAAATAATTATTTTTCTCTTTCATAAATATTTTAAAATTTAGCATAATTAAATAAGTAATACATAATATTAAAAATAAATTATTATATTACATAAAATATTAAAAAATGAAAATATATTTTGTTATATTGCTAAATTTATTAGTTTCTCTAAACAAATATCAATCATGTTAGTATGTCATTTGCTAAATTTCAAATTTAAAACATGGTGAATCTATATAACATATCCAAACATATCACAATGTCATCACTAAGGAAATCATGTCAAATTTATAATAATTTATAATAAAACTATTTATTTCTTAAATTGTATATTTGTGCATATTATATAATTAAATTATCAATTTTAATAATAAATAAAATCAGTTGAAACATATATCAAAAATTTACTTTAATATTGATTATTTATTTATTAATATTGACACTGTTAATATAATATAATTAATACAATTCATATAATGATTATTAATATATAATAATATTAATATATTAATATTATTAATATAATAAATATAATAATGTAAATATATTGATACTGATAATATAATAAATTAATACAGTGAACATAATTTATATTATCATTGTAATATATACTAATAAAATTTCAAATATTAATTATTTTACATTTTTATATTTATATTATTTTTTACCATTTAATTAAAAAAAATACAAATTATCAATATGAAAATTATAATTGTAAATATATATTTAATATTTATTTAATATAATTATTAAATTATCATTTCAATTATTAAATAATAAATGATATAAAAATTTATAATATTAATATTCCATATTTTAACATGGGTGTTCAAGGTTTGACGCAAGGTTGTAATAAGAAGATTTTAACATGGGTGCTGAAGGTTTGATGCAAGGTTGGAATAAGAAGGGTTGATAAAAAAACAATTGGTGTAGAATATAAATATGAAGATGGGCCCAATGAGGTCATTTTCTACTTATTTCCTTTCCAAATGGCTTGAATTTGAAACTCTTATATTTATGAATGACATTAAATGTTCTAACTATAGCTTTCTTCTTTTATATTAAATTTTTTAATACTAATATTTCTTTATTTATTAATATTATAAGATTTTGAAATGTTAATATAGTTAATGTATTAGTGTGAATGTTATATAAACAAATCATGTGCCACTTATATATTTGGTCAAAACATTAATGATTATATTTTATCATTTAGAAATATTTTTAAAATTTACAAAAAATAAATAAGTAATACATAATATTAAAAATCAATTATTCTATTACATTAAACATTAAAAAATGAAAAATTCTTTTGTTACATTGCTAAATTCATTAGTTTTTTTAAACAAATATAAATCATTTTAGTATGTTATTTTTTAAATTTCACATTTGATGAATCTATATGACATACCCAATCACATTGTCATCACCAAGGTAATCATGTGAAACTTATAATATTTTATAATAAAACTATTTATTTCTTTAATTGTAGATTTGTGCATTTTATATAATTAGATTAGTGATTTTAATAATAAATAAAAATAGTGGAAGCACATGTCAAAATTTTACTTTAATATTGATTATATATTTGTTAATATGGTTAATATTGATAGGTTTAATATAATATAATTAATACAATTCATATAATTACTATCACTTAAATGGTTCCTAAAAATGATTTTTGCTTTATCCTAGGCTATTGAAGTTTACTTTAATATTTATTATATATTTAATAATATTTTTTATTTATTAATATGGTTAATATTGATAGGGTTAATATAATATAATTAATACAATTCATATAATTATTATTACTTAGTCTCCCCATTCGTCAATCTTCCCAGCGTGCAGATTTTCGCTTTGAATGCTCCTTAGACCGACCCATTGTTAAAGCCTTCATCACTGTAACTCTCCGTGAAGAGTCTCCCCTCCCTGCTCCTGCCCATGTAGCCTCTCCCATGCCCCCTCCTATCTCTAGCTTACCCAGAAGTTTGGTCTTGCCTGCAGATTCTAATCATCCTTCCAAGGACGCGCTGGACAAGGTGGATGTAGTCACCGACAAAGAAGGCGATCTCAAAGGTGGAATGGATGATAGGAGCAATGAATATAGGTGCAGGATTGTGAAAGAACCTCCATCTCTGGCTCATGAACTGTGATCATCACAACTCTCAAACTCTTCTGGTATTTTTGTCCAATTACTGTTGGAATTTTATGTTTTTTTGCCTCAAGGCTCAGCTGGAAAAGCTAATTGTTACTTTTAGTATATTTTTCTCTATTATCTTGCTATGTATGAAATTTAGGCCAGTTTTCCTTCCAAGGGCGGCCAAACTATTTTTGTTAAAAGTACTGATTTCCCTACCAGGGCAGTCCAGACTCTCTTGGTCAAGCATGGTCATCAAGCCCAGTGTTCAGGCTCTCACAGATGAAACTATGGTAGTTTTGTATCAGTAACCTTTATACATAATAGAATTAGTTTTACGTAGAAAAAAATAAAAGGTTCTTAGAAAGGATTTTTCCTTTATTGTAACATACACTGAGAACTTCACATGGAAATGTAAGGAGTTAAAAAAATTTATACAAGTTACCCACAAGTAACTATCCATTCGCTATTAAATATTCCTTACTCATCATTACATAGTTCATAGTGTAACTTTAGAATAATAATAGTAAGCTCCTTAACCATTAACAACTCCCATTACAATACATTAACATAATACTGTACGATGTAACCTTCCAATCATTTCATTATTTATGTAGTCATCACATACGTGGCATTATGAAACTTCACAACAAGAAAGGAATTAGCATCATCATCTTGACACAATAATCAATCACATCATTGAACACCAACATACCCTGGAAACCCCGTAGGGTGAAAACCAGCAAAAGTTAAATTTTATTATTAAATGCTCGTGAGGGTGATCAGCCCTCACTCAATGGCTTATAAGGGATACCATCCCTTAACCATAGTCTATATAATCTTACAAGGAAATATACAAATATCTATCTTAAAGCCATTACAATAAATATGATAGCATTTACCCACTAATCTTCATATCTTCATATATTCATATCTTGGTGGCATTGATGCCCTACAATGGACCATCGCACATTGGATCATCTTGCAGCTCGCACTTATCTGCTTGAACCATAATCATTTACCTGCCACCAGGTTAATCATAATATGTCCTTTGTACATGTCACCATCATTCCCTATCATTGATGTCATCTACAATATTTTATAGCATGATTAGATAAAGCCTTAATCAATAAATAATCAATCTTTGAGTGATCCTTTAACACCTATTCATGCGCATATATGAGATGTGAATACAATGTCACAACATGCTTTCTTCTAACATCTCTACATTAGTGTGAGTAAGTAATTATCAATTCATGTCAAATAACTCCCACATTATTATGAAATTTTTCGCAAAGGCACACATTCGTACAAGACAAATCATTGTATTTGTTCAGAAATTCCTTTAATGTAAAAGGACACAATGTGCATTCGTTTTACTTAAACTTTAACACAAGGAATAGCCCTTGAGCCTTTCCTTTTGGTGTTAAAGCTAACATGATGATTATTTTTCCTATGTATACAATGCATAAATATTCTAAACTTAATTTCCCATTAGAATACTTAACATAATCGAGCAGGAAAACTCATGATTCCTCTTCGAGGACATATAACATAATAGGCATGCAAAACATGGTTTTCTTTTCCATAAAAATAATGGAATAAAACATAAGAATACATGTCTTATTCTCCAAATATTATACCTACATGATATATTTCAAGGAAACCAAAACATTACTTTAGTTTTTGTACATGTAATTCATCTTATTTGCCAAAGAATCTTGTCTAACATAGGATGAAAAAACATGTTATCATTTTCCACATATAAACTTATATTCTTTCCAATGAAATCTAGTACAACTATTGCATGCCTATGCATGACCTTACTCTAAATGAAAATAACATAATGGTTATGATAGCATAAGTAATCACATACTCAATAGATCTTCTATCCAAGCAAAAGGCACCTTGTTCCTCTATGATTCTACATGCAAGTTGCGCATGCTTGGCTTCCAATAATTTACCATAGATAGCCTCTTTTATGCATAAAAAATACGCAACACTAACAAGGTTAACTTAACCTTTAATACACCTAAATTAAGAAGTTGACATCATCCATTTAGCAATGTAATATATTCAAGAGGTTATTCTTTTCCGTAAGAACAACATAATATTTTCCCAAGAAGAAAGTATTCTTTTCACACAAGATTCAACATAACTTTCTCCAAGAAATTTTTATGGTTCTTCATGACTTATTTTCAATAAAAACTCATTAACATATCTCCCAACCCATGAAATATCTTTAAGAAATACCTTCTTTTATCTATTCAACAAAATACCCTGGACTTATTATCATTTAGTTTATTTCATAAACTAAATGAGTACAAAATCCCTTTTTAAAATAAAGAGTAAAGCATCTTTCTATTTTTCTTTCTTATACAATATATATGAATATTTATATTAAAGAGTTACGCTCTTTATTATATTCAAGAAAAACCCTTTTTAAAATAAAGAGCATGCATCTTCTATTTTCTTGCTTATACAATATTATATAAATATTTATATTAAAGAGTTACCCTCTTTAATCTATTCAAGAAAATAATCTTCGATTTCTTATTACTTCTTTTCCCTAGAACTGCGACTTTTAACTATTGTTTTCATTCATGAAAATACATGTTCTTGTTAAATCCTCAAAAGAAAAATAAGCATAATAACCATTAAAATGCATGTAGTTTCCAAGAAATCTGTCCAATATCTAGTTTTTTCATGGTTTCTTTGTCTCGCTATGTGCAAGGTTTCCACGTATTATTTGTCAAGAACTCTTTCAAAAAAAAATAACAAAATAAATAGAGATACTTATCCTGCTATGCCACTTCAAAGCTGCATTGATGCTAGCAAAAATATAGTGCTCCGAGTATGTTGTCGAATGCATTGGTGTATTCTCTATTGGATACCATCCCTATTGGTTCGCCAGGTAAAACTCTCACGCGAGCTTTTCTTGCCTTCATCACCAGCTCCTGCCTTCATCACCGGCTCGTTCATTGAAACAATATTGTGCACCTCAAAAGAAGAGAATAAAGATAAACAATTGGAGCGTCCGTTTTCTTAATTCGAACAATTGCAAACTCCAAAATCGCCGTTGGAATTTACTGTCGGTTACTCGGGTAGGCTCCGAAAGCAATATGTGAGCCATGGTAAGAGCATTGCTATGCCCGGTAGAAAAGAATCTTATTCCCCTGCCATGTAGAGGAAAAATGGACATGAATGGTGAGACTAGAACCAAGAAGTCCTCTCCGGTGATTCCTCTGCAAGATGAAAACCCTAATATTGGTGCGCTTCTTGTCAAGCGGGTCCTTTATGACTCCGTGAATAAGCGGAACAACTGCAAGATGAAAGAGAATTTCCTCGATGATTCAGTATGATAAACACATTCTTCCACCCTCGTAGTGAAGTTTCCCCGTAAATAATGAATACCCAACCCGGATCGTTATCAAGAATTGGTTTTACAATAAAACGAATCTTGATTCTAACGTAAAATTGATTTACCACATTAACATAAAAAATTTATTTACCATAAGTGTTTACGTGAGAGGTACGTTACATACTCCCCCCTTAAGATAACACCATCCTCGGTGTGCTTCTCTCATCGAAACTTAAACTTATAATCACATGATATAATAATATAAAAAACCCAAAGGGGGTTCCTTCCCCTTCACAATGAAACACTTTTCGTTTCCTTAAATGCCATTAATTGAAACAATAATGTTTTTTATCCATATTCATAAAGCATGTATAGCTCAAAAAAAATATTCCATTTCCATTTTCTGACTGCTTATCCCTTATTTAATTCATCAAAAATATAGAAAAAATCTCTCTACGAACTTACCATTACTTACCAATTACTATTGGAAGTAATGATGGCTTTTACGCAAGCTCTCCGAGAATGGTTGAACAACCCATCAACACTTCATGAAAAGAGCCCGTAATGTATGACTAACAATTCAATCACATTAGTCACATAGTTTCAATCAAATGAAAATACTTGCAACTATAAAACATTCTTGCAATATAAAGAGATGTTTTTAATCAAAGTACTTCCATAAGTACTGGAGAGCACCAACCCTCTCAGTCAATGCATCACGTGCACACTGTCTTAGCTCCTGCTAAAGACATCCACACAGTACTTCAAAAAGTACTCAGAGAGCACCTAGCTCTCTAATCGTACCAATGGTCAATCAATGCACCATAGGCATATCCTAGCCTCTGCTAAGACATTCAAACAAATTAGTAAAATAAATGAACTTACACATTCAATAATTCATTTTACTATAACACATAAATTTTTACTTAACTTGTTTCCACTATGAGAACCACAATGGTAAAACAAAAATGCTCCTCCTAACCCATAGGAGTTGGTTTCCACAGCAAATCGAGTCATTTTTCACATCCGGACAATCAATCATTTCCACACTAAAAAGTCTTTATACTTATCCCGGGAAATTTAGTCTTTCAAGTTGTGGTCCTCCCAACCATCAAGGGAGGCTATTACGTCCTCCACTTGCCCCCTAGCTCCAGAAATCCGGATGGTGCCCCGAGTGCTAGTGGAATAGTGGATTCTTCTGCTATGACCTCTGGGATGGCCAATCCAATCAAACTCAAAAAATTTTGGTTTTCACAAGGGTTGCTATGAGTTATTTTCAGACTGATCACAACCAGCTCTCAGAAAATACTCCCCCTTTACTAATTTTCACGAACGCCCTACTCCTCCTCTGGGGATTTCAGCTTTATCCTCAGAGGAGTAGGTAACCTGTCTTTCCAACTGTCCCCAACCACTTCCTATTCTTGGAAACATTTTTTACCATCAACTTAAAAATATTTTCTTTTCATTAATTAATTCTAGCAAATTAAATAATTTTCTTTATCAACGAGTGATGATTTAATTTTTCTCTTGCCGGATAAAAAGAAAATTAAACAAATTTGTCTTTAACTAGTTAATACTAGTTAACTTTTAATGAAGATGTCACAACTTCCCCCCTGGAAGTAACATACATGTGTTGTACATTATTATTTTATGAAATAACAAAAATCATGCACATTAAAACATGATACTTTAACATTTATTGTTTGCAATTCACATTGCAATGTTTGCGATGTTTTATTTTTCACAGATTTTCTGTTTCCATTAAGCTACCCATGCTTACTATAAGAAACAATGCTAATCGTAAATATGCATTTCTCAAGCACATATTATCTTACGCAATCATTTTAAGTTCTGCATAAAATGTTGTCATGCATACAATGTTGTCATGCATAAAAGTATATACAAATATTCATTAATGTGTATGTGTCAATAACGATTATGGGTATGAGTGCAAACATTTCCAATTCCCATAATGTTTCTGTTCCAACAGATCGACACATGAAGTAATTATCATAATCACTTGTTCACAACTTTCAAATAGCTTTAGTCAAAATCGATTCGTGCATATAACTTTGATTAGTTATTCATTCATAACTAGTCAATAGTTTTAATGCATTCATGACGACTCATGCAAAACACTAGTTGGTCAACTAGTCATTATAGTTAAGTCTCACAACTTGACCCATTAAGAGGCTTCATTCAATTTAATTTTAACACTCTATCATCTTTATATAAGGACTTTCCTCATCTTTTTGCATTCATGCATTAGTTTCACACACCATCACTATACACATTCATCTTTTTAAAGTAGTGCATGGTAACTTTAGAAATTTTATTGCATGCAAAAAACAATTACTTCTTTTCAAACTCAAATGAAAAGTAACTATTTTTTTTCTTTCATGCTTTTTTTATACTTTCTTTCCTAAAGAAATAAAGCATAATACACATATTAATCTCATATGCATATTCTTATGTAGAAAAAAGTATATTATAATAGCATGGACATTTTTTAAGAATTCTTTTGAATAGTAAAGCTAATATCATGTAATGCCATTTTTTTACATATATAACAATTCTCTTTTTAAAGGAAATCAACATGCACTGTACATGAGACATCATGCCTTGAATATACCTCTATAACACAATGGTTATTATTTGTGCATGCAAGAAAGATAACTCTCCCTCTTTGTGCATGCAAGCGAGATAGCTCTTCCTATTACTGTAGGCAACACATATTCCCTTCTTAGAATTTTGTACATCATGAAATACTATTTTCAGAGTAAAAATACTTTAACATAATAGAAATCTTTAACATAATGATTATGTTTTCCAGAGAGAGACAACATGGATTCATCTTTTCATGATAAAAACCAACATAAACAAATAGTATTAATATACTTTACCAGTGGTATATCTTTCTAAAAGATTATCAGTATTAGCAATGCTTTATTACTTTCCAGAAAAAGGACTAGCACAATCTTTTAGCATATTAAGTAAAACCACATTTTACTCTATATTTGTCTCTTTTAGTTGCAAGATTTACATGCAAGAATTATTTCAAAATATGCATATTTCTCTCCCGTAGAATCAAATGTATATTAGTTTAAATTTTCAAGAAAACACACACATGTTTCATCTTCAGGAAAACAAATTCCCATCTCCTTTCATAGGGAAACTTCAACATAACAAATGGAAAGTTCTTTACGTACATGGAAAATATATATCCTTTTTTAAAGAAACTCGTAACTTGATAGTTATTTACTTTGTACGCATTTCTATTTTCCATAAATGCAATAACTATTGCTTTCAAGAAAAGAAAGATAATAATACTTATCTCTTGAAACTCTTTGTTCAACCTGGATTAGAGATGTTATGCCTTCCTTCACATACGCGCATTTCATCTCGACTAGATCTCTCAATTTACTTTTCGCTTAACAAATCCCAAAGGTGCCGAGTTTGTTTGCAACCTTTAGCTTTGATACCACTTGTAACATACACCGATTAACTTCACATGGAAATGTAAGGAGTTAAAAAATTTATACAAGTTACTCATGGGTAACTATCCATTCACTACTAAATTTTCCTTACTCATCATTACATAGAATGTTTACCAGTTCATAGTGTAACTTTAGAATAAGAATAGTAAGCTCCTTAACCATTAAAAACCTCCATTACAATACATTAACATAATACTGTATGATGTAACCTTCCACTCATTTCATTACTCATATAGTCATCACATACTTGCCATTATGAAACATCATAACAAGAAAGGAATCAACATCATCATCTTGACACAATAACCAATCACATCATTGAACACCAATATACCCTGGAAACCCCGTAGGGTGAAAACCAACAAACGTTTAATTTTATTATTAAACGCTCGTGAGGGTGATCAGCCCTCACTCAATGGCTTATAAGGGAGACCATCCCTTAACCATCGTTTATATAATCTTACAAGGAAATATACAAATATCTAGCTTAAATCCATTACAATAAATATAATACCATTTACCCTCTGGTCTTCATATCTTCATATCTTAATGGCATGGATGTACCTACAATGGTCCATCGTACATTGGATCATCCCTGCATACTCGCACTCATCCGCATGAACCATAATCATTTACCTGCCACCAGGTTAAGCATAATATTTCCTTTGTACATGTCACCATCATTCCCCGTCATTGATGTCATCTACAATATTTTTATAGCATGATTAGATAAAGCCTTAATCAATAAATAATCAATACTTAGAGTGATCCTTTAACACCTATACATGTGCATATATGAGATGTGAATACAATGTCACAACATGCTTTCTTCTAACATCTCTACATTAGTGTGTAGTAAGTAATTATCAATTCATGTCAAATAACTCCCCACATTATTATGACATTTTTCACACATGCACACATTCGTACAAGACAAATCACTATATCCGTTCGTAAAATTCCTTTAATGGAAAATGACACAATGTGCATTCATTTTACTTAAAACTTTAACACAAGGACTAGCACTTCAGCCTTTCCCTTTGGTGCTAAAGACTAACATGATGATTATTGTTCCTATGCATACAAATGCATAAATATTCTAAACTTAACTTTCCCATTAGAATACTTAACATAATCGAGGGAGGAAAAACTCATGATTCTTCTTCGAGGACATATAACATAATAGGCATGCAAAACATGGTTTTATTTTCCATAAAACTGAATGGAATAAAACATAAGAATACATGTCTTATTCTCCAAATATTATACCCACATTAGCCATGTATATATTTCAAGGAAACCAAAACATTACTTTAGTTTTTGTACATGTAATTCATCTTCTTTGCCAAAGAATCTTATCTAACGTAGGATAACAAAACATGTTATCATTTTCCACATATAAACTTATATTCTTTCAAATGAAATCTAGTACAACTATTGCATGCTTATGCATGACCTTACTCCAAATGAAACTAGCATAATGGTTATGATAGCATAAGTAATAACATACTCAATAGATCTTCTATCCAAGCAAAGCACCTTGTTCCTCTATGATTCTACATGCAAGTTGCGCATGCTTGGCTTCCAAGAATTTACCATAGATAGCCTCTTTTTATGCATAAAAAAACTATGCAAACACTAACAAGGTTAACTTAACCTTTAATACACCTAAATTAGGAAGTTGACATAATCCATTTAGCAATGTAATATATTCAAGAGGTTATTCTTTTCCGAAAGAACAACATGATATTTTCCCAATGAAGAAAGTATTCTTTTCACACAAGATTCAACATAACTTTCTCCAAGAAAGTTTTATGGTTCTTCATGACTTATTTTCCAATAAAAACTCATTAACATATCTCCCAACCCATGAAATATCTTTAAGAAATACCTTCTTTAATCTATTCAACAAAAATACCTTGGACTTGTTATCATTTCATAGACTAAATGAGTACAAAATCCCTTTTTAAAATAAAGAGCAAGCATCTTCTATTTTCTTTCTTATACAAATATATATGAATATTTATATTAAAGAATTAACCTCTTTAATCTATTCAAGAAAATCCCTTTTTTAAAATAAAGAGCATGCATCTTCTATTTTCTTGCTTATACAATATTATATAAATATTTATATTAAAGAGTTACCCTCTTTAATCTATTGAAGAAAATAATCTTGGATTTATTATTACTTCTTTTCCCATAACTCACGACTTTTAACTATTGTTTTCATTCGTGAAAATACATGTTCTTGTTTCCTCTAAGAGAAAAACTAAGCATAATAACCATTAAAATGCATGTAATTTCCAAGAAATCTTTCCAATATCTAGTTTTTTCATGGTTTCTTTGTCTCTGCTTATGTACACGTTTCCATGTATTATTTTTCAAGAACTCTTTCAAAAAAAGCTAACAAAATAAACAGAGATACTTATCTAGCTATGCCACTTCAAAGCTCGCATTTATGCCAAGCAAAAAATATAGTGCTTTCCGGTATGTTGTCGAATACATTAGTCTATTCTCTATTGGATACCATCCATGTTGGTTCGCCAGTAAATTTCTCACGCAGAGATTTTCTTGCCTTCATCACCGCCTCTTTCCTTCATCACTAGCTCATTCATCGAAACAAGATTGTGCGCCATCATCAAAGAAGAGAATAAAGATAAAAAATTATGCATGCGTACTTTTTCTTAGTCGAACAATTGAAAACTCCAAATTCGCCTTTGGAATTTACTATGGTTACTTGGGTAGGCTCTTAAAGCAATATGTGAGCCATGGTCAAAGCATTGCTATGCCCAAGAAAGAAGCTTCTTCCCCGCCATGTAGAGGCAAAAATGGACATGAATGGCGAGACCGGAACCAAGAAATCCTCTTCGATGATTCCTCTACATGATGAAAACCTTAATGTCGAGTGCGCTTCTTGTCGACGTGGTCCTTTATGAATCTCGTGAATAAGAAGAACAACCGCAAGATGAAATAGAATTTCCTACTGTGATTCAGACGATAAACACATTCTTCCACCCTCGTAGTGAAGTTGCCTCATAAATAATGAATACCCAACCCGAGTCGTTATCAAGAATTGGTTTTACAATAAAACAAATCTTCACTCTAACGTAAAATTGATTTACCACATTAATGTAAAAATTGATTTTCACCATAAGTGTTTACGTAAGAGGTCCGTTACATTTATCCTAGGGTATTCAAAATTTTTGTTCGATAAGTTAAACATAAATTATAATAAGATTATTAATAGTTTTAATTTTTATTTATACTAAAAAATATAGGAATCTTATAAAATATTTATAGTAGAGAACTTTAAAAATATAAAAAAATATAAATATTAAAACATTAATAATTTTTGTTTGTTTTTTAATTCAGAAATATTTTTAAAATCTACAAAACATAAATAAATAATATTAAAAATAAATTATTTTATTATATAAATTATTGAAAAATGAAAATTTATTTCGTTACATTGCTAAATTCATTATGTTTCTCTAAACAAATATAAACCTTGTTAATATGTTATTTTCTAAATTTCAAATTTAAAGCATAATGGTTCTATATAACATACCCAAGAATATCACAATGCCATCACCAAGAAAATCATGTCAAATTTATAGTAATTTACATTAAAACTTATTATTTCTTGAATTGTAGATTTGTGCATATTATATAATAAAATTAATAATTTTAATAATAAAAAAAATATAGTTGAAGAAAAGTTTAATTTAATATTGATTACTTATTTATTAATATTGTTAATATTGATAAAGTTAACATAATAAAATTAATAAAATTTATATCATTATTATTAATATATAATACGATTAATATATTAATATATTTATACTGTAAATATAATAAATTAATACAATTAATATAATTGATATTATCAGTACAACCTATATTAATAAAATTTCAAATATTAATTATTTTATATTTTCACATTTATATTACTTTTTATCATTTAATTAAATTAAAATACGAATTATCAATATGAAATTACAATTGTAAATATATATTTAATATAATTATTAAATTATCATTTCAATTATTAAATAAAAAATTATAGAATAAATAGTCTAGATTTCAAAATGGGTGTGCAAGGTTGTAATGCGAAAGTTTGATAAAAAATAATTGATGTAGAATTTCAATATGAAGATGAGCCAAACTTGGTAATTTTCTACTTATTTATTTTCCTTGTCAATGGCTTACTATGGTTCTAATTTCCTTTTGAATGATTTAATATGATTTGAATTTGAAACTAGTATATGTATAGAAACAAAGTAAATGTTCTCACTATTTTCTCTTTGCATATTTATTTTTTTAATATTGATTACTGATTTATTAATATTATAAGTTTGATAAAGTTAATGTGATGTCATTATTACAATTAATATAATTAGTATATTATTCTGAATGTTATATTAACAAACCATACTATAACATACGCGGATGGAAATATAAGGAGTTAATTTTTTTTATATAAGTTACTCATGGGTAACTATTCATTCACTATTAAATATTCCTTACTCATCATTACATAGAATGTTTACCATTTCATAGTGTAACTTTAGATTAAGAATAGTAAGCTCCTTAACCATTAACAACCTCCATTACAGTACATTAACATAATACTGTATGATGTAACCTTCCATTCATTTCATTACTCATATAGTCATCACATGCTATTATGAACATCATAACAAGAAAGGAATCAACATCATCAACTTGGCACAATAATCAATCACATCATTGAACACCAATATACCCTGGAAACTCTATAGGGTGAAAACCAACAAACGTTTAATTTTATTATTAAACGCTCCTGAGGGTGATCAGCCCTCACTCAATGGCTTATAAGGGAGACGATCCCTTAACCATCATTTATAAATCTTACAAGGAAATATACAAATATCTAGCTTAAAGCCATTACAATAAATATGATACCATTTACCCTCTGGTCTTCATATCTTCATATATTGATGGCATGGATGTACCTACAATGGTCCATCGTACACTGGATCATTCAGTAGTTCATACTCATCTGCATGAACCATAATCATTTACCTGCTACCAGGTTAAGCATACTATTTCCTTTATACATATCACCATCATACCCTGCTAATGTTACCTTCAACATACATTGATGTCAAGATTCATAAAGTATAATAAATCATTTCACATATCTATACTATAGTAGTTTCTCCATCTACTCATGTATATTCATGACATGCAAGTAAAATACCTTGACATTCTTCCTTTAGCAACACATACTACATATGTGCTAGTTATAAGTCATCATATTAACTAAATTTTTCATCGCATAAGCACACATTCTTTCAAGACAATAGCTATATCTCCCAAGATTTTCTTTCAAATAAATTGATACATCAATTACGACATGCAATTTACATAAATTAAATCAAAATAGCTAACCCTTAAGCTATTGCTTTTAGTGCATGAAATGAAAGCTAGCATAAAAAATGTTGTTCCCATGCATACAAATGCATATAAATTCCAAAAGAGTTTTCCCAAAGGAATGCTTACACAAAAGAGCATGCAACCCCAAGTTTTATCCATGGATTTATTAAATATCTAATCTTTACCAACACCATGGTAATATGTCCATGGATTTATGAAATAACTAATATTTACAAACACCATGGTAATCTATTCATGGATTTATGAAATAACTAATCTTTACCAACACCATGGTAATCTACCCATGGATTTATGAAATAATTAATCTCTACCGACACCATGTTAAACTACCCATGGATTCATTAATTCATTAATCTCTACCAACACCATGGTAAACTATCCATGGATTCATTAATTCATTAATCTTTACCAATACCATGGTAAACTATCCATGGATTTATTAAATAACTAATCTTTACCTTCACCACACATGAAAATATTTCAAGAGTTACCCTCTTTAATCTATTCAAGAAAATACCTTGGACTTGTTATCATTTCATAAACTAAATGAGTACAAAATCCCTTTTAAAATAAAGAGCATGCATCTTCTATTCTCTTGGGTATACAATATTATATAAATATTTATATATTTCTTTCCATAATTTTAACATAATCATCTAATATTTGTGCATGGACAAAGTATATTCTTTGTGCATGGACAAAGTATTTCTTTTCCAAGAAATATAGCATAGTAGATTTTTTTTAAAGTAAAATCTAGTTTTCCATATAAACATGGAAATTTTTTTACAAATGGCTAGCGAGAGCTTTACTTTATATTTAAAGGGGTTTCTTGATCAGATTTTTCATCTTGTCCTGATGATCAGCTGGTTCAAAATGCGTCTTTGACCAAATCTTTTTTGATGTGATTTTCACCGAAAGATCTCAATCACAATTTATGAATCACAGAAGAAAAATTCCTAACATTTTAAAAATAATCAAACACCAGAAATAAACAAAAAACATCACTTATCTTTTTCACTTTCTCTGTTCTGAGTATGGCACCAGTCTCCAAACTAACGATTGCAATCATTGAAGAGAGCATCCTATAAAAGTAATCATCCTCTATAACCATATATCGGTCTCAATGTGGGTCTGCAAGAAATAATATACTCAAGGAAGATTCTGAGAAAATTTTGTTGCGCTGTGAGTACCTTCATTGCAAAAGCTCGATTGGTGCTGCCCTCAATAGCAAGGAAAACTGAGCTCATATGGCCTTGCCCAAGCCTCTTCACAAGACTGAAACCCTCTAAAGGATTCAACATCTCGTTCATCCTTGTGTCTTGGTGTTTCCATATTAAAATGTCCTCGAATTTGCAGGAACTGCTAGCCTTTGCAATAATATGATCTTGTGTATCCGATAACGCCATGAATGCCAACGTTCTCAATACCGCACATTCATTCTTATGATTATTATTCCCTCCAATAATACGTGTACGGGAAATATATTATGGAGTAGTTTCTAAATAACTAAAACCATACCGAATTCTTGATTACAACCGATTCCAACAGTTTACAGCGATGTTACACATACATCATTTATATATTTGGTCAAATTGTATAAATTATATTTTTAATTATTTGCAGATTCAATTTAATTTTTTTAATCTAATATTGTTAACTCTATAAAAAGTTTAATTTTTATATTTGTTATTAAGTTCAATATTTATGTTTTTTATTAATATTAATAAACATTGATAAACATAAATGTTTAAAATTAACATATAAATTATTAATATTATTAATATTATATATATTTTGATGATTAATATTAGTATTATAGTTTAGACCTTCTGAGTTCTTCAATCATATTAACCACATTCTATAAGTTCTAAACTACATTATGTATTGACTATGGAAACATTCACACCTTAATATTAATATTATTATTTTTGTTAATATTAATATTAATATTAATATTAATATTAATATTATTAATATTAATATTAATATTAATATTAATATTATTAATATTAATATTAATAATATTAATATTATTAATATTAATATTAATATTAATATTAATATTATTAATATTAATATTATTATTATTTATTTAAAATTACATTGATATTATTAAAACTAATATGGATTGATATTAACATTAATAATAAGTATAATATTTCAAATTAGATAAGAAATTATTAATATTAAAATTAAATATGAATATCTGTTTTAATGTTAATTAATATTAATATTAATAATATTAGTAATAAATATAGATGTTAATGTTAAATATAACAGATTATATAAAAGCAAATTTTTCATTTAAACATTAATGTGAATATTTTCGTTAAATACCAATATAAATATTTCATTAAACAATAGGATTGATCACTTTAGGTTTACTTACGTTCAATGACATTAGAATTTAACTTTATGTTTTTTAGGTTCAATTACATTAGAATTAAAAAATTTGGTATTTTAATATCATTTGGTTCATGTAGCATTAGGTTATTTTACAACGTGATGTTAATAAGATTATGTTTTTTATATGTGGAACACTCTCACCCTGGAGGCGTTCCATGCGTAGGCAGGGGACAGGGAGGGGCTCCGACGAAGCCTCAGGGTGGAGCTCCTGGCGGGGAGGTTGGTCCCTAGAGGGAGGGTAGTAGCTTGGCTACTGCCAAGTGCGTTGTGATTTCTCACACTGAGGCGACGGAGGCTCGTGTCACAGAGGTGACAGAGTAGATGGTTGCTCTGGAGGTCAGGGCTCGAGTTTTGGAGGATGCATGAGGTCGAGTGGACCGCTTGACCTAGGGGATGCCTAGTCAAGTTTTTGTGGATGACCTTGATGATGCATGGCCAGAGACTTCGATCGCTGAGGAGAGGGGCTATCATCTGACTTTGCGCTGGGTGGCGCTCTCTTTTTTGACAGTGGATCTAGTGTTGGTACCGAGAGCAGTTGTGGGTCCAGGTTCCCCACCTGGATAGGTACCTCCCTAGAGGCTTATTGTACACAGGGAAAGCACCCGTTATGAAGATGCTTCCCTTATTTTTATCGACTTGTAGATGTGTATTTCTGGGCTGATTGATGGGTCAGAGATATAATGTTTTTTGTACTTAGACACATATTTTTTGATAAATATGAGAGAGATATTTTTTGCGACTCTACATGGTTTGTTCCCTGTTGATATCTATTTATGGATTACGTGTTGTGCTGATGGATATCTATATTTTTTATGCTTTTTATTTTTTATGTATGTTGGTTTATCTGAGATGCATTCTAGTTTAGGGTATTGTTAGCTATGTGATCAATTGTTTGGTTTTGATATCTTGGTACATGTGTGAAAGTAATGTGATAAAATTGACAGCTTAATCTTTTTGCACGCAAATATTTTCTAAACAGATGTGAATCACGTACCTCAAACTCTAGGTTTAATAGTGACACAACTAACTAGGAATCGAGGAAGGTATGCAAATGGTGTATGCATTGATTGAGGGCATCGCACATAAGTCCGATGATGACATCATATTTTCCCTGATTGTTTGTCGCTGAGCCGATGCATACACCGTTGGTGAAAAATGGCAATCAGTCGAGGTGATAAATGACTCAGGAAGCTGTAGCTAAACTTTGAGACCATTGCGATGCTCCATCAGTGAATCCAAAGTAATAGTCAGGTTGAGGATCCATTGCGACACTAGAGAATATTTTGTGACAAGTATTTTCGTCAAAAATTTGAAGTGCTTGGTCTATGTACTTTGATTCTAGGGGTGAGCCCTCTTGGCCCTTATGGGAAGAATTTCTTGAGGTAAAGTCTGTTGACAGGGTTTCTTAGGCATGTTTCGTCCTCCTCTATCAAGATGTATGCCCCCTTGAAGAGACAATGTTTTATGATATAGGGGCCTTTCCACAAAGATTCGAACTTTCCTAGCCCTAGGGCTTCTTTTGCAACATCTTGGCAGAGGACTAACTCTCCCTCAATAAATGAACGAGGGTTGATATGGTGATTGACCGATTCTTTTACCCATTTCTTTTGAGCCTCATTGTATTGCAGCGGTTGTTGTTGTCTTTCCTCAATGAACTCTAGTTGTACTAAAAGATGTTTTAGAGTTTGGGTTTCATCGAGGAGTTCGATGGTAGCATGTAAATTAGGGATCTTGTGTTCTATGGGAATCATAGCTTTGACCCCATATACCAAATGAAAGGGTGTGAACCCAGTCGATGTTTTCATGGCCATGCCGTATGCTCACAAGGCAGAGAAAAGCATGCAGTGCTTGTTTTCTTTGTGGTTATTCACCATACACTGTAACATAGTTTTGAGGACTTTGTTCACAAATTATACCTGTCCATTGGATTGGGGATAGTACGGTGATGAGAATTTGTGTGTGAATCCGATATGGTGAGATAGCTCTTGGTAAACTTCTTTTTTGAAGTGTTTCCCATGGTTAGAGACTAACTCTTTGGGAACACGGAACTAGGCTATGACATGGTTAAACAGAAATCATGCATCAATTTCTGCAGTGTTTTCGTATGTGGTCATAGCCTCTGCCCACTTGATGAAATAATCGATAGCAAAAATGATGTATTTGTGATTTCCCAATGATGCAAGGTTGCAATTCATGAAGTCGATCCCCATTTACAAAAGGGATCAACGATGATGACAGGGTGAAGGGGAGCGAGAGGATCTCTTTCCTTATGAGCAAAGCGTTAACATCACTCACACCTTTTGACTGTTGTAATGCAGTCGCGAAATAAAGCGGGCCAGAAATATCCTTCTCATAGGACTTTTTGGGTCGTGGCCATTCCAGACAAGTGACGACCGCAAGCTCTCCTATGGCAGTCATTAAGTGCTTGTTCTTCTTGGTCGTGGGTAAGGCACCGACGTAAGATGGTTTCAATGCCCCATCGGTATAATACATCTCCCATAAGGATGTGTCGAGGGCCCTGATGGCGAATGCGCTCACAGTCGTCTCGAGTAAGATGGGGTTTGAACTTTTGGGTTCGTAAGAAGAGAAGGATATCTCCATACCAAGGGTCGTCGGTTGCTATGAGGAAGAGATGTTCATCTGGTAGAAAGTCATTTACTGGTTATCCTTTGGTATGAATTGGGAGGTCTGTAATGAACTCTGCTAAGATTAACGCCTTCTTTCTCTTGGGGGAGCAAAACTGTAAGTCGTATTCTTGTAGAATGGCTATTCGACGAGCATATTTGTGGTTCATTAGGTGGTGCGTGAGAAAATATTTGATGGGATTAATATTTGTGACGACCGTTTTCGTCTTTAAGATGATGTAGTAGTGAAGATTTTGGACAACAGGAATTAGCGCTAAGCTAGTCTTTTCTTCGGGTTGATATATTAATGCACAGCCTGATAAGGTTTTGCTGACATAGTAGACTACGTGCCCCTTCCCATCTGGTCCCTCCTGGACTAAGAGTCAGGCTAAAGCGGTCTAGGATGTTGATAGATACAGGATGTATCTTTGTTGTAGTTTTGCAGACTGATCAGCGGTGCTGAAGAAAATGTGTCTTCAGCACGTCGAAAGATTGTTGGGATTGGTCATCCCATTTGAATGGGACGTATTGACGAAGGAGGCACAGGAATCCTTGAGCGCAAGTGGCATAATCTGGGACGAAATGTCTTATAAAATTGACCTTTCCCTACAAGCTTTATAGTTTCCTTTGGGTTCGATGTGGAGGTACCTCTTTTATGACTTGGAATTTCAAGGGGTCTACTCGAATTCCTTGTTGGGACATGATAAAACCTAAAATTATTCCTTCTATGACACAAAAGACACACTTGAAGGGGTTCAAGCATAGGTTGTATTGCTGGCATCATTGGAATACTAGTTGTAGATCCTTGAGGTGGTCTGAATGCTTCTTGGATCGGATAGTGAGATCATCCAAGTAGGCGAGGATAAGGTGTGCCAAGTCAAGAAAGATGTAATTAATTTCCCTCTGGAAGGTGGCTCCTACATCTTTTAGGCCAAATAAAATTACATTGTATGTGAATGTTCCCCAGGGGGTAGTGAACGTGGTTTTGTACCGGTGGGTGTGGTGGATTTGAATTTAATTGTACCCAGAGAAGTCATCCATGAAGGCAAGGGCTTCGTGACCTGCATAAGCATCGATGACTTGGTCGATGAATGGGGTAGGCTAATTGTCTTTGGGACATGCTTTGTTCAAATTGGGAAAATCAGTGCAAAAACATATGGTGATGTGATTTTTCATGACGTGAATAGGGTTGAAAACCCAAGATGTGTAAGCAATGGGGTGGATAAACCTGGCTTTGTGAAGCTTTTCGATTTCTCATTTTATTTCTTCTGCCTAGGATGGGTGCATCTAATGTTGTTTCTGGTGTATTCATGGTACGTTAGGCCAGGTGTCAATATGGTGCTCTACGATAGTGGGACTAAGCACAAGCATCTCTCAGTAGTCCCATGCAAATATATATCTATACTCGTGTAGCAAATCGGTATAATAGGTTATCTCTTCTCGTGAACATGCTGCCCCCAGTGAGATTTCTTTGACCTTTCTAGGATTTTGAGATATATACACCTTGACGGTAGGTGAAATATTTCACATGTTTCCTTCCTCGAATGCATCGGGCGTGGGGATGGGGTTCTTGAACCAATCAAATTTTCCTTATGGTAGAAAATCTTTTGATTCAATTGCGTAAACCTCTTGTTCCCCTGACTTGTCAGGACTGAACTTTTTCCTTGGGAGAAAAGGTGAGTGGTGATGCATTGCATCCCATGGATAATCTGGCTCTGTCATGGCTTCAAGGATGTCCTCATTTGAATAAAATAGGGATCCTAAGGGGACTTGATTCTGCGCAAGGCAATGAGGAAGAGGTTCAGTTTAGACAGAGCTCGTTGACAGACAAAAAAAGGATTCCACCGTTGACATGGAAAAAGTAGACGTTGTTGGCAGAGTGCATACAAATTTGGTTTGCACTATCCTTGGTACAACTACTCTCGTAGTTGTAGCTGAATCAACATCTATGAAAGATGAGCAGACAACCCTATTCATGGTTCCTATACATGATGAGATGAATCGTATATGGTGTATCGTGTCATTGGTGTTTGGTGTGGGAGGAATTTCCATCATGGGAGCTTACGTGAGCGGAAGGCTAGATTCCTCATTATGTTGGGAACTTTCCAAGAGATAGAAGGTGTGCCTAGTATAGAGGTGCCTGAATGTTTCCATTAGTGGGCTCGACTTTGGTTCATGATTATGGTCGGTGAAAATTGTGCACGATAAAATTGTGCAAACTTAGTAGATTATGTGGGAATCAACACTACTCTTTGTCCGAGAAGTGGAAGCTCCGAAGGGATTAGGCGTATAGGAAAGGGTACTCTGCTGTAATTTCCGAGTTTTTGTCTTGGATATGTCTAACTCTCATGGGGAGTGTATACTTAATGCTCCTCTTGCTGCTCTAAGCTTTGGGACATGATCCCATTTTATTGTATGATGGAAGTGTGAGAAAATCCGGTAATAGTAGTGCATTACTTTCTATTGGTTGGAGAGATGTATTTGCGGGAGGGAAGAGACTATGCAAAAACTATTTGCAAGGTGCTTCAGTTCTTTGCATTGATTGACCTAGTCGTCATCGCATAGCTCGCATGTTATCCTAGGTTGAACCTAGATCGTGCTTGGTTGGCGTGTCTTTCTAACTTTCCCAATATGTCGGAATGGGTATCGAGTAGACTGCCTATGGGCAGTCTTCCTTCCATCGTGGTTATTAGGTTCTGGATTGATGAGATCCTGATGTTTCATCTCTAACGGATGTATCATGTTGATTAGAGCGCATAATTGCGGGATATAGGTACATAGTTGTTCATGCTGATTGCCCTGACACACTAGGCAGAACATCCTAACATGGGGGTTCCCATCCTATTTGTTTGATGACGCGACCGGGTACCAACAACGTAGTGCTTCTAAGTCAGGGAAAGTGGTCACCACATGATTGCGTGTGTTACATAATGCACATGTTGGTCTTCACCATGTAGGGCAGTTGGTGGTGACTAAGGGTTCCTCGACTAGCTGCTTTTCAACTGACAAGAAGAGGATGGATCTACTCATCACATCCTCTTGAGTCATCGAGCTATCCATGGATTCTATGTCAGAGTCATCTTCAAGGGAGAGGAGAACTATGGCTATGCATAAACTAGTTATTTCTAAGCGAGATCGAGGGATGTAATGGCACTGTTCTAAAGTGTGGTTGGCAACACATATCGGAAATGTAAATTGTGTTGCTCGCAAACCAACATAGTATAGTTGTTCTACCAGATACCACCTATGGATGAGTTCCAGGTTTTCACACTCGTCTATGAAGTGGTCACATTCATCCCACAAAACACAGTGTATGATAGGAGGGGGGATATGAACGAGAGTCTTTCACGTGAATTTCGTTCCTCTTGTAGGTATAAAATGATGTGAGTTTCATCTCCAGTTGATTGGATGGAGGGATCCTCTTGACAGGATTTCTCGATGGCATGTAAGGCATCCATTTATCACATAATTTTTGGTCAATGATGGGTGTACTTCCCATAATGGTCGCAGATAGCGCATGCGTGATTAGTGTGTAATGCCTTGCCTTGATTTTTGGTGGTTGGTTCCTATTTACCGGAACTTGTTGCCACGATATTTATCGCAGAGCTAAGGAGTAGTTTTAACTCATCCAACTCTAGGAAGATGTGGGTAGGGTATCCTACTATTTTTCATCTAGGGCAAGGTTGTAATTCCCTTTACATGGTGGGATTATCTACCTTCTTCCCTCTTTTACTGGTGTTCTTAGTTGTAGCCATCAGTTTTGTGATGGGAATTTCCTTGGCAGGGATGTTTGCAACAATCTCCTTTACAAACGGGGCTTCCTCAGGACTGAGGGAGTTTAACCCTATAAAGGTGATGTTCGTGGCTCCTGTCTTGGTAGGTGGGAATAGGTACAAAACTGGAATTGCAAATGATATGTTTTGTAACACCAAAGTGGCCAAGACCTGTTGTGATACAAAACCAGCTGGAGGATAGAGGAAAGGAGTTTCAAGGGCGACGTAGGCTAGAGAGGCTTATGTTGTCGAGGACTCAATGTCTTTACTACTCATCTTTGTCTCTCAGCTGGCTTCGGTGCTTGACGTGGACCTCATGCACACCAGAGTCTCTATGACATCAGATGATGATTCTTGTATAACAGGGGGATCTCCTAGGAATGACCCAAGGATGGATGATGGTTTGAATTGGCTGGAGCCATATTATTGGTACCGTGTAAGCATCTCAGTAGATGTATCTAGGTAGGGTAGGACGACATCAGTAATTTTTATGGGTCTCTTGTACTCGTATGTCAATTGGTCGATAGTAATGATGTGATCCTCATGGGGGAACATCATAGCTCGAAAGATAGAGGAGGCTATGGCTGACATGGCATAAATATAACTCTGGCCAAGGAGTATATTGTAATCCAGTTGAGCATCTAAGACTTTAATGTCTATAAGGACCGTCTTGCCGGTTAAGCAAAGCGAGACATTTTGGTAGAGACCAACGGGACCTGATGGGAGACACTCGTATGCTCTAACTGTGGTGTCTGGTGGCTTTTTCTTGAGAGACCCTAGCTTCTCCCAAACATTCTTTGATATTATGCATGTGGATGCACCCTCGTCAATGATACATTGGTGAATGGTGATGTTTCGAACTAACACCGATATCTAGAAGGTGACCATCGAAGGAAGAATAGGGGTGGATTTATCTAAATCGAAAGCCATTAGGTGCGAATTGGCAGGGTCGATGTCACCTAACATGGAAAGTAAGCTTTTCCTTTTATTTGGGCATGATTGTAATACCTACAAAGCTAACATAGCGGTGAGAGATTAGGTTAATCATCCACAATGCTATATTTATGGGCCTCTTTGGAATGATTTCCTACTCGCCTAGTTGGTCCCTTAGCCATCTTTGGAAAAGGTTTAATAGGTATTTTTAATATTTTCAATGGTGTTTTTGGTGCACTCGTGCTAGCCCCTGACGAATTAGTGTCTAGTGGGGTATTGTAATTTCGGTTCCGTGTTTGAAAAAACATTTCTTCTCCAGTCATGTAGATTCAATGATTGTTTTTCCGAAATCATCAGGAGTTGTTTGCAACTGCTAGGTGCTAACTATCCCTTGGTGGGGGAAAGGCTCCTAGATGATGACTGTCTCATGTGAGGATCCCCCTTTTCCACGGTTACCTTAAAGCCTCTTCAGCTCAGGGAGATTGGGACAGTGCTGAATGTAATGGCTATATTCACCACAGATTGCAAAAAATTGGTTGGTCTGAAGATTCACCCTCTTGTTCTACCCTTGGGAATTTTTTGGCTCTTTTTTTTATTTTTTTTAGATTTTCCTCTAGCCTGAGATCATAGAGGGCATTGTTGATTGTTTCCCCCCTATCCAGGATTTCCCTTTGGTTTATTTTTTCACTTTTTTCTTGCCACATTAGGAGGATAGCTAGGATTATCCTGATTGTATGATTGGCATGATTGTTCTTGGGAAGGTTGCACAAAGTTCATCAGTGCATTATTTTGCATGGGTGGGTTTTGTGCTAGGGACTGAGCATATTATGGTCCTTGTATCTAGTTTTTGAATGGTTGTTGGGGGGGAGTTGTTCTGTCAACATCTCTAGTTTTGTACTGGGTCCCCTAAGCTGGAGGATATGGACCTCCTTGTTGATGGTGGTATGACTGCGCCCTATTGGTCATTTGGTCATGTTTTGCGAAGGTGCATGATGACTTTGGTAGCCAGGTTGGATGATGTTCTAGTTAGGATCATATGCATAACCGGGGTAATGAACACTACTTCTTAGGTGATTTTTGGCTAATGACCCAATCAAAGCATGAAGTTTGACACCCCTAGCAATTCTTTGTATGTTTGCAGGCATGGGGCATCAGGAAGGATATTGTAAATATATCCTAACGGTGTGTAAATCAACTCGAGTTGTTGGGCCTTACTGATGGCATCCTATTTAGATGTGGGCTTTTGGGTTGCCACATCCTTTGAAATCTGTGCAATGAGACTTTTCAGTAATTGGTCCAACATAACTCGATCGTCGAGTTTGGCTTTGCATAAACTACGACCTCACTGACATTCGTGGAGATGGTTCGAGATATGGATGGTTCCTGTCTGTCTAAAGTGTGACAGTAATTCCATCCTGGAGTCATGTTGGATGGGTAACTGAAAATACATTAGGAACACGGTAGAGAGGGAAATAAAGGTTCCATGTGTAGCAGAAGGTTGGTCCACATACCATTTCGCAGATGGTCTAGTTAGGGTGCGCTGAAATAGTTTCAGCCGGATAGTACCGTCAATGATGTTGTTTGACAAACACCACAGGTGGAAAGTCGTAATGTGATTTCCTAGGTCTTTCGCTTGCCTCCCTTTGAACTTTGGAATGTCTGAAGGGAGCTTGGTGTGCATGGGAGGCCATGTTGGGTTGTGTGCAATAGGTTTTTTTGTTAACTTGGTTAGATCGGGCAAGTTCAACGATTGTAAGAATGGTGACTGCGAGTTGAGAGCCATTGAACACTATGAAGACACAATGTTTAGGTTAGGTATAGGGTTTTTCTGTTACGTGCCCGGATGTGAGCTCACTTGGATTCCCGAAGGGGTAGGGTTCCTCTACCCCCTAGGGGTTGTGGGAGGCATGGTATGTTGTGACCCTCTCGGGGTGTTCGCTGGTGTGGCATTGGGTGACCGTCGAGGGTTCCCAACTAAGGATGCCCCAATAAAGGATGAATCGATAAGGGTGGTAGTGTTTCGTCTTTGACACCTAAATGGTGAAAGACCTGGAACTCCTCCCAGTAATGGGGGAGATCCAAAATATGTCTAGATCGACGAGGTCCTGTTGGGTCCGTTATGGTGTCGACTAGGTATGGTTTTGGAAAAAATGTTTAGTTATATGAGAGGTGAAGTATCAGAGAAAAAATGGTGACCACATTCATAAAAAAAAAGTGAAAATAAAATTTAATTTCCCTTAAAATATCTCTATGTGATCAAAAAATCAAAAAATGGTTTTGGTTGTTTTTGCACATGATACTCAAAATCCTAGAGACCTATACGTCCTCACATTTTGAATGGTAACTGGGCCTTGTGAAGATATCTTCTGATGGGTATTGGGGCCAATGTCCCAAAAGAACTGGCGATGCTTTCCAGCCTAAGTCATGGTTCCTATACATGATGAGATGAATTGTATATGGTGTATCATGTCATCGGCGTTTCGTGTGGGAGGAATTTCCATCATGGGAGCTTACATGAGCACAAGGCTAGATTCCTCATTAGGTTGGAAAATTTCCAAGAGATGGAAGATGTGCTTGGTATAGAGGTGCTTGAATGTTTCCATTAGTGGGCAGGGATTTGGTTCATGATTATGGCCGGTGAAAATTGTGCACGGTAAGATTGTGCAAACTTAGTAGATTGTGTGTGAATCAACACTACTCTTTTTCCCAGAAGTGGAAGCTCGGAAGGGATCAGGCGTATAGGAGAGGGTACTCTGTTGTCATTTCCGAGTTTTTGTCTTGGATATGTCTAAATCTCTTTGGGAGTGTAGACTTAATGCTTCTATTTTCATTCTAAGCTTTGGGACATGATCCCATTTTATTGTATGATGAAAGTGTGATCAAATCCGGTAATAGCAGTGCGTTATTTTCTCTTGGTTAGAGAGATATCTTTACGGGAGGGAAGAGACTATGCAAATTTTTTTTGCGAGGTGATTTAGTTCTTTGCATCGATTGACCTAGTCGTCAATTCTATCGCATAGCTCGCATGTTATCCTAGGTTGAACCTGGATCGTGCTTGGTTGGTGTGCCTTTATAACTTGCCCAATATGCCGAAATGGCTATGGAGTAGACTGCCTATGGGCGATATTCCTTCCATCATGGTTATTAGGTTCTGGATTTATGAGATCCTGATGCTTTGTCTCTAACAGATGTATCATGTCAATTAGAGGGCATAATTGCAGGATATAGGTACAGTGTTGTTCATGGTGATTTCCTTGACACACTAGGCAGAACATCCTAACATGGGAGTTCCCATCCTGCTCGTTTGATGACATGACCGAGTGCTAGCGACGTAGTGCTTCTAAGTCAGGGAAAGTGGTGACCACATGATTGCATGTGCTACATAACCCACATATTGGTATTCATCATGGAGGGAAGTTGGGGGTGACTAAGGGTTCCCCAACTGGCTGCTTTTCAGCTGACAGGAAGAGGATGGATCTACTCATCACATTCTCTTAAGTTATCACGATATCCATGGATTCCGTGTCAGAGTCGTCTTCAAGGGAGAGGAGAACTATGGCTATGCGTAAAACAATTAGTTCTAAGCGAAACCGAGGGATGTAATGGCATTGTTCTAAAGTGTTGTTGGAAGCACATATCAGACATGTAAATTGTGTTGCTCGCAAACCAACATAGTATACTCATTCTACTGGATACCACCTGTGGATGAGTTCCAGGGCAGCGCACTCATCTATGAAGTGGTCACGTTCATTGCACAAAACATAGTGTATGATAGGAGGGGTGAGATGAAAGAGAGTATTTCACATGAATTTCATTCCTCCTGTAGGTATAAAATGATGTGAGGTTCATCTCCAATTGACTCGATGGAGGGATCATGTTGATAGGATTGCTCGATGGCATGTAAGGCATCCCTTTATCACATAATTTTTGTTCAATGATGGGTGTAGTTCCCATAATGGTCGCAGATAGCACATGTGTGATTGGTGTGCAATGCCTTGCCTTGATTTTTGGTGGTTGGTTCCTTTTTACGGGAAGTTGTTGCCGCGATATTTCTCGCAGAGCTAAGGAGCGGTTTTAACTCGTCCAACTCTAGGAAGATGTGGGTAGGGTGACCTACTATTTCGCATCTGGGGCAAGGTTGTAATTCCCTTTACATGGTGGGATTATCTACCTTCTTCCCTCTTTTACTGGTGTTCTTAGTCGTAGCCATCAGTTTTGTGATGGGAATTTCCTTCACAGGGATGTTTTCAATAGTCTCCTTTATAGACGGGGCTTCCTCAGGACTAAGGGGGACTAACCCTGTAGAGGTGACGTGTGTGGCTCCCATCTCGGTAGGTGGGACTAGGTACAAAACTGGAATTGAAAATGATATGTTGGCCAAGACCTGTTGTGATACAAAACCAGCTCAAGGATAGAGGAAAGTAGTTTCAGAGGTGACGTAGGCTAGAGAGGCTTCTATGGTCGAGGACTCAATGTCGTTACTGCTCATCTCCATCTCTCGACTGGCTTCGGTGTTTGATGTGGACATCATGCACACCGAAGCCTCTATGACATCAGATGATGATTCCTGTATAATAAGGGGGTCTCCTAGCAATGACCCAAGGATGGACAATGGTTTGAACTAGTTGGGGCCATATTCTTGGTACTGTGTAAGCATCTAAGCAGATGTTTGTAGGTAGCATAGGATGACACTAGTATTTGTTACGGGTCGCTTGTACTAGTATGTCAATTGGTCAATAGTAATGATGTGATCCTCATGGGGAAACATCATAGTTCGGAAGATAGAGGAGGCTATGGCTGACATGGCATACATATAACTCTGGCCAAGTAGTATATTGTAATCCATTTGAGCGTCTAATACTTCAATGTCCATAAGAACTGTCTTGCCGTCTAAGCAAATCGAGACATTTTGGTAGAGACCGATGGGACCTGATGGGCTAAATCGTCCACAATGCTATATTTATGGGCCTCTTTGGAATGATTTCCTACTCGCCTAGTTGGTCCCTTAGCCATCTTTAGAAAATATTTAATAGGTATTTTTGATATTGTCAATGGTGTTTTTGGTGCACTCGTGCTAGCCCCTCACGAATTGGTGTCTGGTGGGGTATCATAATTTTTCTTTTATTTTTGAAAAAAGATTTCTTCTCCATTCATGTAGATTTGATGGTTGTTTTTCTGAAATAATCGGGATTTTTTTGCTGCGGTTGGGTGCTAACCATCCCTTGGTGGGGGAAAGGCTCCTACATGATGACTTTCTAATGTGAGGATCCCCCTTTTCCACAGTTACTTTAAAGCTTCTTCAGCTCAGGGAGATCGAGAGAGTGTTGAGTGTAATGGTCGTATTCACCATAGATTGCAAAAAAGTGTTTGGTCTGAAGATTCACCCTATTGTTCTACCCTTGGGAACTGTTTGGCTTTTTGTTTTGATTTCGGTTAGAGTTGCCTCCAGCCTGAGATCACAGAGGGCGTTGTTGATTGTTTCCCCCCTATCCAGGATTTCCCTTTGGTTATTTTTTTCACCTTTTTCTTGCCACATTAGGAGGATAGATAGGATTCTCTTGATTGTATGATTGGCGCGATTGTGCTTGGGAAGGTTGCACAAAGTTCACTGATGCATTATTTTGCATGGGTGGGTTTTGTGCTGGGGACTGAGCATATTTAGGTCCTTGTCTCTAGTTTTTGAATGGCTATTGGGGGGGAGTTGTTCTGTCAGCATCTCTAACTATGTATTTGGTCCCCTAAGCCAAAGGATATGGACCTCCTTGCTGATGGTGGTATGACTGTGCACTATTGGTCATGTTTTGCGAAGGTGCATCATGACTTTGGTATCCATGTTGCAAGATGTTCTAGTTAGGATCATATGTGTAACCAGGGTAATGAATGCTGCTCCTTAGGTGATTTTTGGCCAATGACCCAAGCAAAGCATCTGCAGAGTTCAACGTCGTTGGAAATTCTTTGTAAGTTTGCAGGTGCGGGGCGTCAGGTAGGATATTGTAAATATATCTTGACTGTGTGTAAATCAGCTCGACTTGTTGGGCCTTACTGATGGCGTCTTCTTCAGATGTGGGCTTTTAGGTTGCCACATCCTTTGAAATATTTGCAGTGAGACTTTTTAGGAATAGATCCAACATAACTCGATCATTGAGTTTGGCTTTGCACAAACTACAACCTCTCCGCCATTCGTGGAGATGATCAGAGATATGGATGGCTCATGCCTGTCTAAAGTGTGGCAGTAATTCCATTCCAGAGTCATGGTGTATGGGTAACTGAAAATATGTTAGGAAGGGGATAGCGAGGGCGATAGAGGTTCCATGTGTAGTAGAAGGTTGGTCCACATACCATTTCACAGCTGGTTTAGTTAGGGTGCACTGAAATAGTTTTAGCCAGATAGTATCTTCAATGATGTTGTTTGATGAACACCGCAGGTGGAAAGTCATAATGTGATTTCCTAGGTCTTTCGCTTGCTTCCCTTTGAACCTTGGAATGTCTGAAGGGATCTTGGTGGGAATGGGGGGCCATGTTGGGTTGTGTGCAATAGGGTCATTTTTTAACTTGGTTATATTGGGAAAGTTCAATGATGCTAAGAATGGTGACTACGAGTTGAGAGCCATTGCACACTATGAAGACACAATGTTCTGTTTAGGTATAGGGTTTTTCTGTTACATACCCATATGTGAGTTCACTTGGATTCCCGAATGGGTAGGGTTCCTCTTTCCCCTAGGGGTTGTGGGAGGAGTGGTATGTGGTGAGCCTCTCAGGGTGTCCACTAGTGTGGCGTTGGGTGACCGTCGAGGGTTCCCAACTAAGGATGCCCCAATAAAGGACGAACCGATAAGGGTGGCAGTGTTCCATCTTTGATTCCTAAATGGTGAAAGAGCTAGAACTCCTCCCAATAATGGGGGGAGGTCCAAAGGACGTCTAGATATGTAGGATTTAACCCTGAACAAAAATTATCTACACATGAATCTTATAACATAAAATAAACAATAGCGAGAGCATAAAACATAAAATAGATAAACACAGAGATTTTCCCCTGGATCCCAAATTGGGACAACCAACTTGATTTTTCATTATATTCCTTTTAGTGTTACAACACATATATATACATGTCGAACCATACATAAACCCCAATCCATTAACCCTGGATTAGAACATAACCGTAGTTCCCTTGACTGGATCTACAAAATACCAGGGGACAAAAACCATTGTACCCCAAAACCATGTGCAAACTCATGCACAAAACATGGGTGGGTCCGCCTATGAGTGGGTCCGCACACCAAAATTTTTTTTGCCGGGGCGCTGCCCCGAACGCCAACAGTGGGGGCTGCCTCCTCCCTTGTGACCCCCCCGCTGCGTCCAGTGCAATGTAAAGCACGTGGGGCTAGTCGTGGAAAGAATATAACACATACCCAACAAGATCGACAAGGTCCTGTTGGGTCCGTTATGGTGTCAACTAGGTATGGTTTTGGAAAAAATGTTCAGTTCTATGAGAGGTGAAGTATCAGAGAAAAAATGGTGACCACATACATAAAACAAAGTGAAAGTAAAATTTAATTTCCCTTTAAAATATCTCTATGTGATAAAACAATCAAAAAATTGTTTTGGGTTTTTTTTCACGTGATACACAAAATCCTAGAGACCTATACATCCTCAAAATTTGAATAGTAACTGGTCCTTGCGAAGATATCTTCTTATGGGTATTGGGGCCAACGTCCCTAAACAACTGGCGACACCTTCCAACAACTGAAGAATTGACCAAGGTAATGGGTAGAGTATCTAGTGTTTCCCGCACTGTCACTTATAGGAAAAGATGCCCTAGATTTTTCCACTAAGTACCATCATCGGACATGAGAGTTTGAGTCTTGAGCTTCTTGTAAATCATCTACCAGTACCGAGTATCAGACGGGTTAGGTAGCCCCAAATAATACCGCACACAATGTGCCTAAGATTAACCCACTCTGAATCGGGTCTCTGTGGCACTCGAGTTTTCTTTTCCGTGGGTGGATAGACGGATTTTAAAGTTCCTTAAAAATTCAACTTTTATGTTTAAATATGTAAACTGATGAAGGTGGCTTATTAGATGCCTACCGCCTTGGTCCTAACCTAAAATATAATTTCTCTTAAGGCCCCTGTGGGGAGAGTTAATGAGTTTAGTTAGGTTAGTTTTAAGGTGGCTTTAATTTACTTATGGTGTGAAAGTGTGTGAGAAAGAGGTGGAAAATCACATAGTTTTAACATGCAAATATGCGATGATCCTTTACACATCCCCTATTAATCTACGTTTGGTTTTTCTTTTCTATAAGAAAATCATGTGCGGATATGGGCCACTTACAATGTTGCCTAGTTAATCTAAGTGATCAAGTAAAGGGAGACGGAAAATTATCAAAAGAGAGCTTTCACTTGCCTACGGTCACCAAAATGTGCAAAGGTAGCAGAGATTACTTTCTCTCTTAGGATAATTACTTCCTCGTCCCAACTCTGAGTGCCAAAATTAAAAAATTAATGACTTTAAACTAGGAAAAATGAAAAAGTAGCTAAGAATGTGTGGATTATGGCCACTTATTCCAGCTAATTATTTATGTGTTTTTGATGTCTATGTTTGAAAAAATAAGTTATTTCAGATTGCAAGTAAATTTGCCCTTACTTAAACTATGTGGTTTTTTTTTGCGAAAATAAACATTGAAATTTTAAAACTAGCACCTAGCACTACTCAAATATACCCAATAGTGAGTTGTAAATAGTCATGGGACACCTCACATAGTGCTGGCAGCTTTTTTATGGACTTCCAATCACTTTATAAGCATGAAATGAAGGAAGATAGCATAAATTTTCTGCCTTTGGTTTCCACATGAAACTGTCTCACACAGGCGCGAAATTTATTGCACATGTCAGTGTTGAACACGCGTAGTCAAGCGTGTCTGTCTCTATAAAATATGCGCGAATTTCCTGCAAAATTTTTTATGGAGCTTCTGAACCTCAGGTTCTCATTGAGGGTGAACGAGCATAGAAGGAGAGAAGACGATTTGTCCAAGCCACAGTCTAGAGTAGATAAAAGGTCCCTATAATAGCCGCAACCACATTAACTAGAAAAAGTAAAATTAGTGGAGTCGCCAATACTGTGTTGGTGGGTTTGGTGCACAAGTGTACCAATCCACACTTGCTTAAGAGGAGTGGTCGCTACCTCTAAGCTTTGGTCACAGGAAGATAAAAAAAAGAGTTAGCAGGTTAGTGAACATGCTATAAAACATGAAACATAATAAACAATGATATAGTATGCGTATGTAGAGAGAAACAAAACTAAATTAAACAAAAAAATGCAAGATAATAAAGTGTCAAACAAAACAATAATACTAATGGTGGCATCAATTTCCCCTCTTATTTTTTGCTATTAGGAAATAAAGATAGTATGTTTACACACTTGATTGTTTTCTATTAGGAAAGAAAGACAGTACGTTTACACACTTGCGAAGGGGCCGTTAGAACTATGGAGTTCTAAGACCCGATGCAAGGATGTATTTACCTTCTAGCTGCTTAGTACAAGGTATCTCTCTACTCCAAATGATTGGAGTTGTTGGATGGCCAACAACCAAATCTCCTCTATACTTCTGCTCTAGATTATACACTGCTAGATTTCTTTAAAGAAATTTTGGTCGATATAACAATGTTCTCTCCTTTTATTCATCTCTTGGTGGCCTTTTATAGTTGAATTCAAATTCTCATTCCCTCTCTTGGTAAATTTATGGATGGTGACCCAAGAGAGGGGGTTGATTCCATTGTGTGCCACTTGATTCCTTTGTGTGCTCCCTTGAGGTCCCAAGGATGCTTAGGCGGTTTTCCTTGTGCAGACTCAAGTCTGAGATCATTTTCCTGGAGTATGCCTTATGGTCCTGGAACGTGAATTTCACCAATCTCAGGTCCGCGCGAATTTTTGAGGGAAATATGCACAAAGGCACATCCATTGAAGAAAAATTCATGCGAAGGCGCATTCTGCTAGTGTCTTGAGTTCGAAATTTGATTTTTCCTCTTGACCTTAGAGATTTTTAAATTTTTTGAAATTCTTTGATGTGCCTCAGCCCTGTAAATCCTTCTACCTAACATTTAATAATGTCATCTTTTCTTGTCTGATTTTCCAGTGATAACATCTATGATTAAGTGAATAATAATTTTATAATATCTAAGATGTGATATTTTTTGAATATTCAAAGAGTGACAATATTTTTGAGCGACATCTTGATCGCTTGGATAGATTCTGACAAGAAATGTCTTTTTAAGAGTTTGATAATGAGATTCCACATATTAAAGGGGGAATTCCTATACTGTATTGATCCGTGGAATCTTTTTATGAATCACTCTCTCTTCTACATGAAGCTCCACCCACTAATGACACTTTGAGTGATGTGATTGATATAATTGGGAGACTAAGCAGCCTGGGCCGTTGGAGAAATATCCGCCTAAATAGTTGAAAAAGACACTTGAAAGTGTTCACCCTGATGAGGTTGGAAATACATGAACATAAAGTTCAACTAGAAGAAATGGAGGTGATGTAGATTATTCCGATTCACCTATTCATATGGATGCTTCTTATGACCATGAACTAAATTTGTCTATAGATTTCAATCCAACCTCCTTCAAAGAAGTCAATTCTCATGATGAATCAAAAGAAGCGATGCAAAAAGAATATGATGCTTTGATAAAGAATGGCACTTGAAATCTGATTGATCCTCCATTTGGAACTAAACAAATAGGCTACAAGTGGGTCTGCAAAAACAAGTATAAAGCAAATGGCTCACTTGACAAGCATAAATCTACGCTTGTGGAAAAATGTTTTGCACAATAGGAAGGGGTCGACTATGGGGATACTTTCACTCCCATAGCACAATGGGCTACCATTCAGACACTCTTTACCTTGGAAACTCAGAACAATGGGAAATTACATAAAATGAATATGAAAACTGCTTTCTTCAATGGATAACTGAAAGAGAATGTTTTTATGTCCCAACCAGAAGCATATATTATTAAAGGTTAGGAACATAAAGTATGGATCGACATTGGTATTCGAAAATTCGACAAATTTCTGTTAACACTATGGATAATCCAAATTTCTCTTTTTCAATTAACAAGAACAGAAGCTTAAAAACCATCAACATAAAGTATTCAATCTTGTAAAATCCTTTTATGGCCTCAAGCAAGCACGACACGCCTAGTATGAGAAGTTAACCGAGCATCTTCTGAAACTCAATTTCAGACATTATGATATTGATGATGCATTTGTGTTTTTCAAGAAAGTTGGAAAAAAAATTGTATATCATGTGGTGTATGTGAAAGATATTTTTATGACAAGGAAGAATGAGAGCTACATTGCATCCATAAATAACAAGTTGAGGAGAGGTTTTGAGATGATAAATTTGAGTTATTTTCACTACTATATTGGTATTTAAATAATCCAACATACAAAGTTTATATTCCTCTCTCAGAGGAAGTAAATTGGATATATTTTGAACAATTTCGGCATGGGTTAGTGTAATCCTTCGACTACTTAAATGGAATATAAATTAAATCTCACATCCACTGAAGGAAAATAATTTAGGGATGCAGCAAATTACAGATAGCTAGTATGAAGTCTTAACTACCTGACTACTACCAGACAAAAAATTCCATTTTTTGTTGGAATTATCTCCAAGTTTATGAAAAACCCTTGTGAGGGTCATTGGTCTGCTGAAAAAAGAGTTCTAAAGTACTTGAAGGGAACTCAATACATTCGACTCTAGTAGACACGGGTGGGTGACTTCAACTAGATTGGATACTCTGATTTATATTTCGATGGAGATAAAGAAATGGAGGTATATGCTTTAGTACATGTTATGAGTATTGGATGATGAGTTGTCTTCTACAGGTCACACAAAAATTAGTTCCAACATATTGCAAAAATGAGGCAAAATACGTGGCAGCAGTTGAAGCAACAAAGGAAATTGTGTGGCTCAGGAAAATAATTGAATATTTGTAGGAGAAATAAGTACGTTCAACTCCTATTTCGATTGACAAAAATTCTCTAGTAAAGTTGGCCCATAACCCAAAGCTCCATGATCGGACCGAGCACATCAATACAAAACATCATTCGATTCAATAATGTTGAGGCCAAAACAATTCACCTACTACATTGTTTCACAAGGGAGCAGATTGCAGACATATTCACCAAAGCGCTTAGAAAGGAAAAGTTTGAAGGATTTAAAATGATGCTTTGACTCACCGACATCCCTTCATATTAAGGGGGAAATGTTGAATGCCTAATATTGGGATTAGGAATCCTATGTAAATATTTTAAATAGAAAAATAATAGAAGTTGGAAGAGGAAGAGACATTGGGAGATGAAACGCAACAATCATGCTCTCATTCTATATAGTCATATTCTATATTAATGAAAATGCAACAATTTATTCATGGAGTTAATCTTAGTGTGACAAAAGAAAACTTCAAAAGGATAATATATGAGTTTCCATATTAAAAAAAAAAGCCATAATGCTAGCGAAATCAAATTGGAAACATCTGCTAGGGATAGAGTGCCATGTGACGAATAGGCCTTTCCTTTGGAAGGTATGGCCTTGATCATGGCCAACTGAAGGTCCATGTGCCTATGTTCTAAGGAAATTTATCTGTTTTCTGCTTGAAATACATCTAGTTAAAGAGAAATCTCCCTTTTGGTGTCATATCCTTCCAGAATAGTTTTGTCGATAAGGTATTTGATATGCCTCTATACTTCCCATGCTACAAGTGTATTGGTTTTCTATAGCCACTACTATAGCTAGGATATAAAATCAAGTTAGGAAATTATTTGAGGATTTTTTCATCCATGCACTTGTTTTCATTGGCCATGGATGATCTAGGTGGCTCCAGAGACACTTAGGAGTCCAAGAGGGGTCAGAAATGGTAAAAATTCAAAACGGTTAAAACTCTCTCGAACTAGGAAAATACCGTAGCACTCATCTCCTTAATTCCAATGGAGTGAATGTCACTCAAATCCGAGCTTCTATGAGGGAGATAGAGCTCTTAAAATTTTGACATGACAGGGAAAAAAGGGGGGCCCACAATGTACCACATGTCAGCCCAGTCAGCAAGGGTGACGCACATGGCATCCTACCAGACCATGACACATGGGTCTCTTTCATTAGTTTCCTGATCCCTACACAATAAGACAAAAAACACATTAACCATATTAAAAACAAAAAACGTATTAAAAAAGGGACAAATATTAACAGAACATAACCATCTATAAAACAAAGTAAAATGTGGTTATTTTATTAACCATATACCCACAAATATGACAACAAACAAAACCATATATTGAAATAAGTTATATGGCGGATACATCATATATTAAAAATATATGAAAGAATTTACTGTACAAAAGGATATGGGTATGGTGGTTATGGAAATACATGCCAACACACAAAAAATACGATATAAAACAAAACCGTATACCAATAAAACCATAGAAAGCATAAATCACGAGGTGTGTTATTTGATCCCTTAACCCCTCCTTAATGAATTTCCAAACTTACGACGATGTCAATGGTCGGACTTAGGTAAGTTCGCCCAAAAAAACTATTTAACCTCCGCCATTAGCGTGACAGATGGGAGAGCGACTAGCGGAACGATGAAGGGAGGAAATCTGATTTTCAGAACCAGGCACATGCCAATGGGTGTGGAACCATGACACAATTATAGGAGGCATAACCTTTCCCAAATGCATGAGTGGAACCATGAACTGAAGAATTTTCCCAAGGAGGTAAAAATTCATTTTATCATAATGGTATCAAATTTATAGTCAAATTTCATGAAGTTTCATAGGGAACATAACAAAAACACTAGATTCTCCATTTGAGAAATGGATTTCGAGGTAGACCGTGGAAAAAAATATTTGGTGAATCATAGCGAATCTAAAAGATTCCTGAAGGCCCATATTTTGACTATTAGAATTTTACTACTTGATGCCACAAATTCTTCGGTGTAGTCATATTGAGCAGTTGGACATTTCATTTTTAGCCAACTTTAAGAGTGAAGGTACATGAAGAAGTCATGTATGTTTTCCTTTCATTATTCCTGAGATGATGTATTGTTTTTCAGATCCCTATTTGATGCTATGTTGCGGGATCATTGTTTCCACATTATGTGAGATGTCATTAGCTTTTCGTGGTATGTATTTTTTTTAGATCCCTATGTAACTATATTGAGGGGATACTCATTGCCACATTCTGTGAGATCTTGTTAGTTTTTCATGATGACACGAAGACCTTCTTGAGTGAGCGTTCATGTAAGAGAAACAACTTGTGGAGAGACAAGTCGCTCTATTTGAGGGTGTATGACCTTCTCATGACAAAGAGTCGTCCACGTACATCGTCATCTATTACGCCATTATATGGGGTGGCCTACGCCATCTTGACATTGGGCTCAACAACGTATCCCACACTCGAAGAACTCCATTATCAAATGTCTCTAGTTATTTTGTTGTTGATTTTCGTCACATTTCCTCTTGATTAAAGCATGCATATGTTTTCTTTTGGGCTCTTTCAAAATGAAATTATAACAACATCACATAAGTAAAATATCATGGGTAAATCTTGTAGATGAAAGACCCAGAACAATGGCCTAATATTATGCATGGTCCATGGCGAGATGAATATGATCATGGGTACGTTTGTAATATCTCTATGCAATAGAATAAGCCCTATAAATTCCTTCACCCTTGATACATGAGCATTGTTATCTTCCCATTCAATGTTAAGGAATGATGAGAAAATGAGAATCAAGAAGGAGATCGAGAGGAGAAAAGTGGAGACATAAAAGAGAAAGAGAGTATGCTAACTCATGAAAGGAGTAAGAGTTGACTAATATAAACGATGTTGAGTGGGAGGTGATGAAGTGAATGTAACACTTGAGAGATAGAGGTGTGGTCCAAATAGGTAGCAAGAAACAATAAGAAATACAAGGAAAATTCAAATCAAAGGGGGACCTTGCTACATGGGCATGAATAGGAAGATAATGAGCTATATAATATCACAAAAATAATATAGAAAATAAAGGATATGAAACAGTAAGCCAAATAAAAATTTATATGGACCAAATTGACAAAGGATAAGAGTATCCTTAAAGAGCATGTGATGTCAATAATAGTGTATAAGAAGTTCAAGATGAGCCTCATTACTCAAGTGCCTAAAATATGAGTATTTATTGTCATGCTGCATCAAACTTATCCCCATGAAAATTTCCTCCTCCCTTTCCCCATTATCTTAAATAGAACACCACATGAATCATTTTTCACAACAACATAGACCCACTCGATCTCTAAATAAATATGCATAGAGGATTTTAGGTCAGGGGAACTCGGGCCTTCCCCCCACTACAAAATGGAAACAACTACAAGACACAAAACACCAAGGTTGAAGGTAGCAGGTTGTCTCTACCACTACTCGAAAATGGGAAGTTTTATTCTCTGCTTCAATATGATAATAATTATAAAACCCATAATTAACTCGTAATCGCCTGTCAAATCCAGTAATGGAAAGAATGAAAAGGATCTTATAAGTTTTATGGTAGATAAATTTTTAGGAGCAAGTGGAGGGAGCGATGACCATGCCTCCTCCCCATGTGGAGCAAGGTGATGATGATAGACATTTTCCCTCCTCATAATCTTTCTCAAAATCTTGATAATACTTCCACCGCTATTAATGGTAGTTCTACCATTCATGTATTTTTATAAAGTTTGGAAAGTTGTTTTAAAAATTTACCGTAATATATTTAAATAAATAAATAAATATTTTTTTAATAATAAATTCTTTTATATTTTGTTAAAATATCTATTTTCATATACTTTCTAAAAATTACTACCATTATTATCTTTAATCCTCATCATTTAAACATTTATTAAAATAATAAATTTCATTTTATCATACCTTATTTTCATTTTCACATTTTAATGAATGTCCTTTCCTTTTATTTCTATATTTCGTATACTTGTGATTTATTTGCTATTTTGTTTAATTTTTAATAAAAATAAACAAAAATAGTTTTAAATATATAAATATATTATCTAAATTTAAATTTAAATTTAAATTTATTTATTTATTTATTTGTTTATTTATCATTATAAAACTAAGACTATTCCAATCCATTCACTCGATAATTCTCATTAATTTACTTATATATATGAAAAAATATTTTGTGTTTAAATAATAATTTCAATATTTCATTGCAACCTTGTCATATTATAATGTCATCTGTATTTGAATATTGAATATTCCAAGGCCTAACTATAACTATTCGTCACCATGTCAACAACAAAGTGGGAGGTGACCACGTACAACTCTCCATTACTCTTTCAATGTTCCTACCCCAATTCATGTCTATTCGAACATACTAAGACCTCACTTAAATTTTGTCTTGCCGTATACAACATCCGATTACACTTTCAATCTTTCCGCCAGAATTTAACCAATATGACTACCAGTTGCAAAGATTACAACACGCGCCCTCCTCCTATACTAATAATCCATCTAAGAAGGTCAAATTACTATCTTTGTCAGGACTAACTGACACGAATAAATAAACTTTCAAATCTTTACTACTTACTTTGAGTGGGAAGTTGGTCCCCTGTTTATAGGGTGGCGGTTAGTCTAATGGGTCGATTCCAAGAGGTATAGTTGTTAGTCCAACACCTTGTTGATATGACAGTGGTCTTAACATTATCTTGGCTTGGAAGTTAGTCTAATGTTTCCAAGGTAACGATTATTACACCTCTTGAATTCTCGCACGTGTTGTTACATCATACCCTATGATTCCATATGTAAAGGAATAATATGTATATTTGTATTTTTAAGCAAATTTTTTTATATATCATCACTCGAAGGTAAACAACGTCATCTAGGGATAACTCTCAAGCATAGGTAGAATCTTTACATTGTAATTTTCGAAGTCTGGATCTTGAGCACTCACAACCTACTTTCTATGAATACCAATGATGGGAAAGGCACAATAAATGTTTACAATGTTGCGAAATATGGACATAACCCACCTAAATGGGTTAGTACAAAAGTCTTGTTGCTATTTTGAACCTAAAATGCAATAGAAAATTAGTCACATTATTATTTGTTGGTCATAAAAAATTGAAATAAGAAAAGGTGTTTAGAATCTTCTAATATCGTTCATCTTTAGGATCAAGATCAAAAACTAATATCTCTTTAGGATTAGAATTAAAAATTAATCAATATTTAATAAATAATATGATCAAATAAAAGAAAAACTAAAAATACCAAAATGTTAAGGTTTTTCACAATTGTTGTTTCTAGAAAGGCTAAAGGAAAATACTCAAAAATTGGCGAAAGCCAATATTAATATATTATGAAAACTACTTGTATACTATTTCATAAAAATTAAAAGTATGTATCTACAAATGTTGCAAATAAAGAATCCACAATTTTTGATAAGATGTTTCAGTCCTTGTAGGTAATGTATTCAACTATTACTTTTTGTAAGTAATTTTATAATTTTTTATTAAACAATTAAAACTTTATATATTCATCCCACTTCCATAATAGGTCTTGAAAGCATGTATAATTCTCATTACCAAATACCTATTCAGCTAAGATAATTTCATTTATTTTAATCCCTTTTATTTTATAATCCTTATTAAATAGCTATTTAACTTGAGCTAATTTAATTTATTTTGATTATTTTATTTTAATTTATTTATTTTATAATTATCATTATCAAATACTTATCCAACTAACATAACGTAATTTAATTTAATCACTGTCTTCTTCGAGTCATTCTAGGCAATGTGCCGACTGGGTGTTTCTCGCCTGCTAGTAGCATTTTACAAAACAAGATGGTCTCTATTACTACTCTTTGTTGTGCCTCTTCATCCACCGGGACAGCTGGGCGTTTGTCGCCTCTTAGTAACATTTATCTCTGCCTGATGTTTAAATACAAGTATACTACTAATCATAGACTATGGAAGACCCGAGGACATTCACACAGTCTCTTTTTGGGATATTTTGATGGAGCATAAGGTCAAATCTTTTAATTTTTGGCATAGAATGAGGCTTGCCTCAATGTCTATAATGTCAGAAATACTATTGTTTTTTGTTTTGGTAAAAAATCGATGGAGATGTTATTTATAACACTTTTTGTAATGAATGACTAGAGGCTTGTCCTCCCAAAATGTATTTATATAAGATAATGTCTCAAAAAGATGTTTATATTTTTCCTGATACTTAATATAAACCAGTTTTTTCATGCTGAAAAAAAAAATTCTAGACAATTTATTCAACTATTATTTTTTAAAATAATTTTGTATTTTTTATTAAACAATTAAATTTTACATATACATCCACCTCCAAAATAGTTCTGAAAAGCATATATAATTATTATTATCAAATACTTATTTAATTAAAATAAATTTATTTATTTGATAACTTTTTTATTTATTTATTTTTTAATAATTTAATTGCCACAATCAAATTTACTGAGAGGATTCCATTCCTGATATTCAGATAACCCCAATTTACTATCACTTTCCTCTCTTTTATACATAATATTTAAAGGATTAAAGATATATCCTTTCCATTCCTCGAGATAACCCCAATTTACAGTCACTTTCCTCTTTTTTATATATAACATTTAAAGAATTAAAGATATATCCTTTTTTATAATACTCTTCACCCTGGTTTCAAATTTTAAAGTCCTAAATAATGGATTAAACACACATCACTTTTCACGTACTCTTAATTAATGGATTAATACTGCTATTTTTATTGGCTGCAAAAGCTGGCTAATATTTTTTATATAAAGTGGTTGCCAAATTGATGAGAACATAATGCGTTAAAGTTATTTTGGACATTTATAAATATCACTTCATGGGCTTGTACTGGAATTCCACCATTTATCTACTCACCGCTTACTTCACTTATACGTAAAACACATTTCTCCATTTCAAGGGGGTGTACTCTACAAAACATGGGGCTGTGTTATAGTGTTGCTTGACGCATATTAGTGGTATGGCAGGTCGGATATCCATATTACTAGGATCTCTATTGCTATGATCTCTACGTGACTAAGTGCTGTGATGACACGCACATGACTAGAAACGCTATTGGGGAACATTGAAACCAGCCATCTTAATCTTCAGGGGCTTCATTTGTTGATTATATCGTGCTGATCCTTGAAATTGAGTATAATAATTTTTAGCAGCTTTCATGGCCACGTTAACTTCAAAGTGCGGTTGTCCATTTACATCTGTTGCATTTCTATTTCTTCACCCTAAGGACATGAAAAACGTTCCATAAACGCAAACGCAAACATGGCACATCCTAAACTTTGAAATGGCTACCAATAACCTCACGACTCGATTATGTCGTCCGAAATATATTTACTTAAAAGGCACAGTTGATAAGTTTTAAATTACCTTGCAAACTTCATGCAGGTGTCATTTACAATTTCACTATTTAAACTACCTTGCTCATCCATCTCGTCCATCTCGTTGCAATGATTTACTCTCTGCAAAATTAACTCCATTATGATTTGAGCAGGTATGAGCTGACATTATTTGTTATGTAATTTTTATTTCGCTCATCCATCTCGTTTCAATGATTTGCACTCTACAAAATTAACTCCATTGTGATTTGAGCAGGTATGAGCTTACATGAATTGTTATCTAATTTTTATTTCGCTCATCCATCTCGTTGCAGTGATTTACACTCTGCAAAATTAACTCCATTGTGATTAGTTGAATTGAAAGAGCAGGTATCAGCTGATATGAATTGTTATCTAATTTTTATTTCTTCTTTTGCAAAGTTCCAACGGCTTAGAATTTTGGAAGTTGTTGTCATTGTGATCGAGCAAATTGAAGGAGAAGCTATGAACTTATCTAAATTGTTTGAACTACTAATAAAAAAGAGTTTTGAATATAACTTTAGATATGGCGAACAAGCTCAGATGGGTTGCTATTTCCAGCCTGGTCTTGCTCGCTAGTGTTGAGTTTGTTAAGCTCGTAATGTTGCCTGGCCTTAGTGAGAGCCTGATCATCGCTGGTAAAAAAGGTAAGGCCTTCGCTAGCGGCACTGGGAAATAGAGAGTTAGAGTAATTAAGACTTTTTACGATAAACCGTTTGAATATTTGTCGGAAATTTTTTATAATATCATGTTGAACAGTTTGAGGCATTGACCTGTAATAAATTGGAAACAGGAATCAAAGGGCAGGAAATGGGAGCCGTAAAAGAGATCCCGGAGAGAGTTGATGAGATTGTCGTTACATCCTTGATTCGTGTTAGAATTTCGCGTGATGTTTCTGTTGAATACGACGAGTAAATTATTGTTATTGAGATTCTGTCTACTGTATTCCTCCGTCGAGATAAATGATAGCTAATTACTCAATAATTATAATGCAGGTTCACCTGGATAACGGTGATCACCGTGTTGCTCTGCGCGAAACAAAAGTGGATGAAACCGAAAGCAAAAATGAAGAATCGAGAATGTCATCCGGAGAAGGGAAGATCGACACGGAATTCGAGTCCAAGAGAGAGATTCCTGGGGGACCAGATGGCCAACACCACCTGTAACGGAATATAAATAAATCTGACACGGTGACATATCGTTTATGTGCGTTGCGATGAACAATAATCATCCAAGGATAAATACTGTTGAATGGATAAGAGCAAAGCTATGGCATAACATATAATATAGCCAACATAAATCTTTTTCCTTGTCGTACAGTGAGTTGGAGTATGATATTAGAGTTGGTGTGTTAAAATTAATATAAAATTAAAATTAAGTTAGCTATATAAATTAGAGGCTTTTCGGATTTTAGTATGAGGGACATGTTTACATTTCAAAACAATAAAATAATATTTATATTAATAAATTAAAAAAAATTAATAATAATTTAAAACATTAATAACAATAAATTATTTACATAAACTAAAAAATATTTATATTAAACTTTATATAGTAAGATAAAGAAATTGAATGTGAAAAATAAAAAGCACAGTTGATAAGTTTTAAATTACCTTGCAAACTTCATGCAAGTGTCATTTACAATTTCACTATTTAAAATACCCTTCTCATCCATCCCGTTTCAATGATTTACGCTCTGCAAAATTAACTCCATTGTGATTTGAGTAGGTATGAGCTGACATGAATTGTTATCTAATTTTTATTTCGCTCATCTATCTCGTTTCCATGATTTACACTGAAAAATTAACTCCATTGTGATTTGAGCAGGTATGAGGTTACATGAATTATTATCTAATTTTTATTTCGCTCATCCATCTCGTTGCAATGGTTTACACTACAAAATTAGCTACATTGTGATTAGTTGAATTGAAAGAGCAGGTATGAGCTCATAGGAATTGTTATCTGATTTTTATTTCTTCTTTTGCTACGTTGCAATGATTTAGAGTTTTGGAAGTTGTGCCATTGTGATCGAGCAAATTGAAGGAGCAGCTATTAACTTATCTAAATTGTTTGAACTACTAATAAAAAAGAGTTTTGAATATAACTTTAGATATGGCGAACAAGCTCAGATGGGTTATAAACTATTAGGTAATAAATTGGAAACAGTAATAAATTGGAAACAGGATTCAGAAGACAAGAAATGGGAACCGTAAAAGAGAGCTTTGAGAGAGTTGGGACTCATGTTAGAATTCTGCGTGATGTTTCTATTGAACACAAGTTTCTATTGAACACAACAAGTATGTAACATACACTGTTAACTTCACATGGAAATGTAAGGAGACAAAAAATTTTATACAAGTTACTCATGGGTAACTAACCATTCACCATTAAATATTTCTTACTCGTCATTACATATAATGTTTACCGGTTCATAGTGTAACTTTAGAATAAGAATAGTAAGCTCCTTAACCATTAACAACCTCCATTACAATACGTTAACATAATACTATATGATGTAACCTTCCACTCATTGCATTATTCATGTAGTCATCAGATACTTGGCATTATGAAACTTCACAACAAGAAAGGAATCAACATCATCATCTTGACACAATAATCAATCACATCATTGAACACCAATATATATTGGAAACCCCGTAGGGTGAAAACCAACAACGTTTAATTTTATTATTGAATGCTTGTGAGGGTGATCATCCCTCACTCAATGGCTTATAAGGGAGACCATCCCTTAACCATCGTTTATAAATCTTACAAGGAAATATACAAATATCTAGCTTAAATCCATTACAATAAATATGATACCAGTTACCCTCTAGTCTTCATATCTTAATATCTCGATGGCATGGATGTACCTACAATGGTCCATCGTACACTGGATCATCCGGTAGTTTGCACTCATCTGCGTGAACCATAACTAGGTTAAGCATAATATTTCCTTTATACATATCACCATCATACCCTACTAATGTTATCTTCAACGCACATTTATGTCAAGATTCATAAAGTATAATAAATCATTTCATATATCTATACTATAGTAGTTTCTCTATCTACTCATGTATATTCATGACATGCAAGTAAAGTACCTTGACATTCTCCCTTTAACAACACATACCTCATATGTGCTATTTATAAGTCATTACATTAACTAATTTTTCCGTCGCATAAGTACACATTCCTACAAGACAATAGCTACATCTCCCCAAAATATATTTAAAATAAACTGATACATTAGTTATGATATTTGTGTATTCAATTTACATAATTTAGTCAAAATAGCTAACCCTTGAGCTATTACTTTTAGTGCATGAATTGCAAGCTAACATAATAAATGTTTCTTCCATGCATGCAAATGCATATAGATTCCCAAGAGTCTCCCCAAAGGAGTGCTTACACAACGAAGCACATAGCTTCCTTCACGAGTCTTCCCAAAGGAAATCTCAACACAAGTGAGCATGTAAAAATATGTTTTCTTTTCTGTAAAACTATGCAAGTAAGCATACAAATACATGTCTTCTTCTTCAAATATTATACTAAAAATCATTTCCATTATAGTTTAGCACCACATGCTATCTTTCCCACCTACAAATATTTATATTCTTTTCAATGAAATTTATTACTTATGTTGCATGCCTATGCATGATCTTCTTCCAAAAGGAATTAACATCATAATCACGATAAAAAGTAATCACTCAGTTTGTTCATCTAAGGAAATATAAATGAGTAGTTCCTCTATCCTTGGATTTATTAAATAATCATTCTTTACTAACAGCATAGTAATCTATTCATGGAATTATGAATTAACTAATATTTACAAACACCATGGTAATCTACCCGTGGTTTTATGAAATAATTCATCTCTATCAACATCATGGTAAACTACCCACGGATTTATTAATTCATTAATCTCTACCACTATCATGGTAAACTATTCATGGATTTATGAAACTATCCATGGATTTATTAATTCATTACTATTTACAACATTGTTAATGAATATAAATCTGAGAAAACTTCTCTTTTCTTCTTCATCGCACATGAAGATATTTCAAGAGTTACCCTCTTTAATCTATTCAAGAAAATACCTTGGATTTTTTCTCATTTCTTAAACTAAATGAGTACAAAATCCCTTTTAAAATAAATATCATGCATCTTCTATTTTCTTGCTTATACCATATTATGTAAATATTTATATTAAAGAGCTACCATCTTTAATACATTCAAGAAAACCTCTTTTAAAATATAGAGCATGCATATTCTATTTTCTTGTTATACAATATTATATAAAATATTGATATTAAAGAGTTACCCTCTTTGAATCTATTCAAGAAAATATCTTTTAAAATATAAAACATGCATATTCTATTTTCTTGTTATACAATATTATATAAATATTGATATTAAAGAGTTACCCTCTTTGAATCTATTCAAGAAAATCTCTTTTAAAATATAAAACATGCATATTCTATTTTCTCGTTATACAATATTATATAAATATTGATATTAAAGAGTTACCCTCTTTGAATCTATTCAAGAAAATCTCTTTTAAAATAAAGTACCATAACTAACCCTTATTTTGGGCATAAGAGCTAGATAGACATTTTAGAAAAATAAAGAGCATCCTACATTTTCTTACATAATATGCATATATACATACATCTTTCTAAAATGTTAACATAATGTCAATATTTATCTACTGACAGTGATATATTTTATTTACTAAGAAAACTAACATAAGTTTTCCATATGCACAAAATTTCAAGAGTTATTTCGGTGAAAACTCCTTATCTTATCTTTGAACTCGTTAAGTATTAAGTATTAAACTACTTAACTCTTCCCAAAACATCGTAATATTGATTACCCACTATCTAGATAATGGTGTAAAATTTTTAAGTAGATTAATGTTATAACTTATCTTTCCAAAATTAAAAGAAAATTAATCTTTCCAAAAGAACAATCTAGATTCTTATAGTTTTTCACACACAAGTGATTTGTTTAGAAAGATAACTAACATAACTTTTCATATTTCCTCATATTTTCTCTGCGTAAATAAACTCTGAAATTATTTTTAATAAAGAAATAGACTTATATTTTTAACCAAATCCTCCATTTGAATAACATAACCTTGGTTCTCTTTCACATTTTCCTTTCACATGTTTCCACGATGCTATATTTTCTCCAAAGAAAAAGGTGTTTCAGAGCTTAAAACAAAACTGGTAAATCTGGTTACTCAACCTTTCATTCGGCCCACTTACTTGATTTATTGATCAATGAGGAAGCTCAATGGTCCATTTGATGATTTTGAATCACCACTCCGCCACATACGTGAGCCTTATTAATGAAGCACAGGCCCTCATTATTGTAGTAGAACTCCTCACGAAAAATAAAAACCTACAAACCCTCTCCGCAACTGAATGTTATCTCACGGCTATCTTCCCTAAGTAAATAAAGACTCCCCAGGTCGTTATCAAGAATTGGTTCTACATTAAACTAAATCTTTATTTTCTTGGTTTGAACAGTTAAAGATAGTAACGTAATAATTATTTACCAAGAGTAGGTGTGTTACATACTCCCCCCTTGAAGAGAACATCGTCCTCGGTGTGCTTCTCTCACGGAAACTTAAAATTATACTCATGATATAATAATATAAACAATCCAAAGGGCTTCCTTCCCTTTGGCAATGAAACACTTTTGTTTCACTAAATGTCATTAATTGAAACAATAATGTTTTTATCCATATTCATAAGCATTTATAGCGCAAATAAAATTTCATTTCCATTTCTAACAGCTTATCCCTTATAGAAAAATATCTACACGAACTTACGATTATTTACCAATTACTATTGGAAGAATGATGGATATTACACAAGCTCTCTGAGAATGGTTGAACACCCATCAACACTTTCCAGAAAGAGCCTGTAATGTACGACTAACAATTCAATCACATTAATCACATAGTTTCAATGAAATGAAAATACTTGCAACTATCAAACATTATTGCAATATCAAGAGATGTTTTAATCAAAGTACTTCCACAAGTACTCAGAGAGCACCAACTCTCTAATCAATACATCTCGTGCACATCGTCTTAGCTCCTGCTAAAGACATCCACACAGCACTTCAAAAAGTACTCAGAGAGCACCTAGCTCTCTGATCATACCAATGGTCAATCCATGCACCATAGGCATATCTTAGCATCTGCTAAGACATTCAAACAAATTAGTAATAATATAAATGAACTTATACATTCAGTAATTCATTTTCCGAGCGCTAAGCTCCGTCTCTCTTAATATCTACATAGGATATTTACACAATCTTATAAAACTTCATTTTAATACAACACATAACTTTTTACTTAACTTGTTCCAGTATGAGAACCACAATGGTAAACAAAATGCTCCTCCTAATCCATAGGATCGTGTCATTTTTCACATCTAGATACTCAATATTTCCACACTAAAAAGTCTTTATACTTATCTGGAAATTTAGTCTTTCAAGTTGTGGTCCTCCCAACCATCAAGGGAGGCTATTACGTCCTCCACTTTCCCCTAGCTCCAGAATCTGGACGGTGCCACGGGTTAACAGTGGATCTTTCTTCTATGACCTTTGGATGGCCAATCCACTCACACTTAGAAATTCTGGTTTTACAAGGGTTGTTGTAAGTTATTTTCAACTGGTCCCAACCAGCTCTAGAAAATACTCCCCCTTTACCAATTTCACAGAATGCCTACTCCTCCTCTGGGATTCAGCTTTATCCTCAGAGGAGTAGGTAACTATCTTTCCAACTGTCCCCAACCACTTCCTATTCTTGGAAACATTTTTACCATCAGCTTAAAAGATTTTCTCTTCATTAATTAATTTTAGAAAATTAAATAATTTTCTTTATCAACAATGATGATTTAAGTTTTTCTTTCCAGATAAAAGAAAATTAAACAAATTGTCTTTAACTAGTTAATATTAGTTAACTTTAATGAAGTTGTCACAACTTCCCCCCCTGGAAGTAATATACATGTGTTGTACATTATTATTTCTGAATTAACAAAAGCATGCACATTAAAAAATGATACTTTAACATTGCAATGTTTGCAATGTTTTATTTTCACAGATTTTCTGTTTCCATTAAGCTACCCATGCTTATTATAAGAAACAATGCTAATCGTAAATATGCATTTCTCAAGCACATATTATCTTATGCAATCATTTTAAGTTCCTGCATAAAATTTTGTCATGCATAAAATTTCGTCATGCATAAAATTATATACAAATATTCATTAATGCGTATGTGTCAATAACGATTAGGGTATGAGTGCAAACATTTCCAATTCCCATAATGTTCTGTTCCAACTGACTCACAAACGAAGTAATTATCATAATCACTTGTTCACAACTTTCAAATAGATTTAGTCAAAATTGATTCGTGCATATAAATTTCATTAGTTATTCATTCATAACTAATCAATGCTATTAATAATTTTAATACATTCATGACGACTCATGCAAAAACTAGTCAGTCAGCTAGTCATTATAGTCAAGTCTCACAACTTGACCCATTAAGAGGCTTTATTGAATTTAATTTTAACACTCTATCATCTTATATAAGGACTTTCCTGATATTTTTCATTCATGCATTAGTTTCACACACCATCACTATACACATTTACCTTTTTAAAGTAGTGCATGGTAACCTTAGAAATTTTATTGCATGCAAAAACAACTACTTCTTTTCAAACTCAAATGAAAGGTAACTATTTTTATTTCATGATTTTTATACTTTCTTTCCTAAATAAATAAAGCATAATACACATATTAATCTCATATGCATATTCTTATCCGGAAAAAGTATATCATAATAGCATGTACTTTTTTAAGAATTTTCTTAAATGGAAGCTAATCTCATGCAATTCCATGTATATAACAATTCATTTTTAAAGGAAATCAACATGCATGTGCATAGACTTCTTAAAATAAAATAAAATAAAATACTTATTTTTATTTCATTTGAAGAACTTCTCTCCCTACTGTAATACTCATCCCCATCAGGGAATTCACATTTCTCCTCTACAACAATGTTTTCTTTTAGCAGTATCGACAAGATTTTATAGCATGATTAGATAAAGCCTTAATCAATAAATAATCAATCTTTGAGTGATCATTTAACACCTATTCATGTGCATATATGAGATGTGAATACAATTTCACAACATGCTTTCTTCTAACATCTCTACATTAGTGTGAGTAACTAATTTTCAATTCATGTCAAATAACTCCCACATTATTATGACATTTTTCACACACGCACACATTCGTACAAGAAAAATCATTATATCTGTTAATAAATTCCTTTAATGGAAAATGATACAATGTGAATTCGCTTTACTTAAACTTTTACAAAAGACCCACTACTTCAACTTTTGCCTTTGGAGCATACAAATATAATAAAGCTAACACATTCGTTGTAGTTCCTATGCATACAATGCATAAATATTCTAATCTTAATTTCCCAACAGAGTATTTAACATAATCGAGTAGGCAAACTCATGATTCCTCTTCGAGGACATATAACATAATAGGCATGCAAAACATGGTTTTATTTTCCATAAAACTAATAGAGTAAAACATAAGAATACATGCCTTATTCTCGAAATATTACACCCACATTAGCCATGTATATATTTCAAGGAAACCAAAACATTACTTTAGTTTTTGTACATGTAATTCATCTAGAAATGTAGTATATTCAAGAGGTTATTCTCTTTAGCCTATATTTATTTTCAAGAAAAGAACTTGGATTCCTTGTCATTTAACACACCTGTACGAAATCCCTTTTAAAAGAAAACAAGATTCCTATCTTTTCTTAAATAAGATATATATAAAAGCAAGCAAGTTTACTTATTTATGTTTTACTACTGCTCACACCTTTAAAGATACATACTAGTAATCTTTGCAAGAACTCACATGGGTTCTCAACAAAACTAGCATAGTGGTTTGGTTTTTTACCATGGTATATCTCTAGGAATAATATATTTCTAAAACATTAACATAATAGAAATATTTTCAAGAACTTACATTGTAAGTTTGTCTTTATGTACATGGAAAAGATATATCCTTTTTAAAGAAATTCTAACCTCATTGCTATTTACTTTGTACGCATTCTATTTCCCATAAATGCAATAACTATTGTTTCAAGAAAAGAAATATCATAATACTTATCTCTTGAAACTCCTTGTTCAACCTGGATTTAGAGATGCGATGCCTTCATTCACAGATGCGCACTTCATCTCGGATCTCTCAATTTCCTTTCTCTAGCAAATCCCAATGGTGTCGCTGCAACCTCCTCTGATACCACTTGTAACATACACCAATAATTTCACATGGAAATGTAAGGAGTTAAAAATTTTGTATACAAGTTACTCATGGGTAACTATCCATTCACTATTAAATATTCCTTACTCATCATTACATAGGATGTTTACCATTTCATATTATAACCTTAGATTAAGAATAGTAATGCTCATTAACCATTAACAACCTCCATTACAATACATCAACATAATAATGTATGATGTTACCTTCCATTCATTTCATTACTCATATAGTCATCACATACTTGCCATTATGAACATCATAACAAGAAAGGAATCAACATCATCAACTTGACACAATAATCAATCACGTCATTGAACACCAATATACCCTGGAAACCTCGTAGGGTGAAAACCAGCAAATGTTTAATTTTATTATTAAACACTCGTGAGGGTGATCAGCCCTCACTCAATGGCTTTTAAGGGAGACCATCCCTTAACCATCGTTTATAAATTTTACAAGGAAATATACAAATATCTAGCTTAAAGCCATTACAATAAATATGATACCATTTACCCTATGGTCTTCATATCTTCATATATTGACGACATAGATGTACCTACAATGGTCCATCATACACTGGATCATTCGGTAGTTCGCACTCATCTGCATGAACCATAATCATTTACCTGCCACCAAGTTAAGCATAGTATTTCCTTTATACATATCACCATCATACCCCGCTAATGTTACCTTCAACATACATTGATATCAGGATTCATAATGTATAATAAATCATTTCATATATCTATACTATAGTAGTTTCTCCATCTACTCATGTATATTCACGACATGCAAGTAAAGTACCTTGACATTCTCTGTTTAACAACACATACCTCATATGTGCTAGTTATAAGTCATCACATTAACTAATGTTTCCATCACATAAGCACACATTCCTACAAGACAATAGCTACATCTCCCCAGCATATATTTAAAATAAATGGATACATTAGTTACGATATTCGTGAATGAAATTTACATAATTTAGTCAAAATAGCTAACCCTAGAGATATTACTTTTAGTGCACGAAATGCAAGATAACATAATAAATGTTGCTTCCATGCATGCAAATTCATATAGATTCCAAAGAGTCTCCCCAAAGGAGTGCTTACACAATGAAGCACATAGCTTCCTTCATGAGTCTTCCCAAAGGAAATCTCAACACAAGTGAGCATGTAAACATATGTTTTATTTTTTGTAAAACTATGCAATTAAGCATACAAATACATGTCTCCTTTTTCAAAGATTATACTAACAATAATTTCCAATGTAGTGTAACACGACATGCGACCTTTGCCACCTACAAACATGTATATTCTTTCCAATGAAAGTTAATACAGGAAATCTCAACACAAGTGAGCATGTAAACATATGTTTTATTTTTTGTAAAACTATGCAATTAAGCATACAAATACATGTCTCCTTTTTCAAAGATTATATCACTAACAATCCTTTCCATTATAGTTTAGCATCACATGCTATCTTTCCCACGTACAAATATTTATATTCTTTCCAATGAAATCTATTACTTATAACAAGATGTATATACATGATCTTCTTCCAAAAGCGGAATTAACATTCTAATCATGATAAAAATTAATCACTCAAATTGTTCATCTAAAGAAATATAATGAGAAGCCCTCTATCCATGGATTTATTAAATAACCATTCTTTACTAAGAACATGGTAATATATTCATAAATTATGAATTAACTAATATTTACAAACACCATGGTAATCTACCCATGGTTTTATGAAATACATTAATCTCTACTAACATCATGGTAAACTATTTATAAATATAAATTTCAGAAAAATTTCTTTTCTTCTTCATCGCACATGAAGATATTTCTATGAGTTACCATCTTTAATCTATTCAAGAAAAATTCTGGATTTGCTCTCATTTCCTAAAACTAAACTAAATGAGTACAAAATCCCTTTTAAAATAAAGATCATGCATCTTCTATTTTCTTGCTTATACCATATTATGTAAATATTTACATTAAAGAGCTACCCTCTTTGAATCTATTCAAGAAAATCTCTTTTAAAATATAGAGCATGCATATTCTATTTTCTTGTTATACAATATTATATAAATATTGATATTAAAGAGTTACTCTCTTTGAATCTATTCAAGAAAATCTCTTTTAAAATATAAAACATGCATATTCTATTTTCTTGTTATACAATATTATATAAATATTGATATTAAAGAGTTACCCTCTTTGAATCTATTCAAGAAAATCTCTTTTAAAATAAAGTACCATAACTAACCCTTATTTTGAGCATAAGAGCTAGATAGACCTTTTAGAAAAATAAAGAGCATCCTACCTTTTCTTACATAAGATGCATATTTACATACATCTTTCTAAAATGTTAACATAATGCCAATCTTTATCTACTGGCATTGATATATTTTATTTACTAAGAAAACTAGCATAAGTTCTCCATATGCAAAAAATTTCAAGAGTTATTTCGGTGAGAACTCTTTATCTTATCTTTGAACTCGTTAAATATTTTCAAGTATTAAACTAATTAACTCTTCCCAAAACATCGTAACAGTGATTACCCACTATCTAGATAACAGTGTAAAATTTTTAAGTAGATTAATGTTATAACTTATCTTTCCAGAATTAAAAGAAGATTAATCTCTCTTTCAATGCACAAGAATCAAGTAAATGTTTCCAAAAGAACAATCTAGATTCTTATGGTTTTTCACACACAAGTGATTTTTTTAGAAAGATAACAAACATAAATTTTCATATTTCCTCTGCGTAAATAAACTCTGAAATTCTTTTTAATAAAGAAATATACTTATCTTCTTAAGCAAATCCTCCATTTGAACAACATAACCTTGATTCTCTTTCACGTTTTCCTTTCACATATTTCCACGATGCTATATTTTCTCCAAGGAAAAAGGCGTTTCAGAGCTTAAAACAAAACTGGTAAATTTGGTTACTCAGCCTTTCGCTCGGCCCACTTAGTTGATTTATTGATCAATGAGGAAGCTCAATGGTCCATTTGATGATTTTGAATCACCACTCTGTCACATACGTGAGCCTTATTAATGAAGCACATGCCTCATACTTCAGTGAAGTAGAACTGCTCACGAAAAGAAACAAAAAAGCCACACCTCTGCTTCAGATTATTTCATCTCACTGCTATCTTCCCCTAAGTAAATAAAGACTCCCTTTATTTCACGGGTTTAGACATAAAATAATGTAATAATGATTTACCGAGTGCGTGTGTACAGGCTAATTAATATTCTTATTGGAATTAATATGTGTATTATTACATTTGTGCCGTGATACCTAATTAACAATAATTATAATGTAGTTCCACGGGCATGATTTATCACGGTGTTGCTCTACCTTAAAGAAAAAGTACAAGCCAAGAAGCAAAAATAGGAGAATAAGAAGTCTCATTAGAATAAGAGGAAAGATGACAGGAAGATATATGGACTTGGAGACATCTAAGATTGTCTGGTTTAGTGAGCAGAAGCGATCATGAAGGATAAATACTTTTGAATGGAAAAACTCAATCAATAATCTGTACGGAATATTAACCATTATCGGAGAAACGGGCAACTCTATGCGGCTGTCCAGTCAGATTGTCGATTCAACTGTGTACATTTATTTTTTATAGGTATATGAGATAAATGATGCGGTTCTTCTCAAATTCTGTTTTTCCACGTGCAGAGATCCATATGTACATAGATATAAAAGCAAAGCTATGGCATAACATATAATATAGCCAAAATAAATCTTTTCCATGTCGTACAGTGTGTTGGAGTATGATATTAGAGTTGCTGTGTTAAAATTAATATAAAATTAAAATTAAGTTAGCTATATAAATCAAAGCTTCCCGACATTTCATTATTCATTATGAGGGAGATCTTTGCATTTAAAAAATAATATTTATATTAATAAATGAAAAAATATTTAAAAAATAATCTGTTGGATTACTAAAGATATAAATATCAAATTTTATATAAAATAAAAATTGATTGTTAGTAAAGTTTACTTTTCTAAAAATATGAAAAGATATATAATTTCTTTATTGGTTAGTCTAGAGTTGACAAATGATATATAAAATAATATTATTATTCATTACAATATATTTCATATATATATATATATATATATATATATATATATATATATATATATATATAACTTTTTTACTATAAATTATAAATAATATAGTTTAATATTAATGTTATATAAAGAAAAATAAAATAATTTAAATTTAAAAAAATCTTATATTGTTACTTTCCATTGCACATTTTTGATATAGAGTTCATACATAATATTTAAATAATAATAATAATTATAATAAAACAAAAAAGTTTAATGTAAGTAATAAATCAAATATTTCAATATGCATATTGACTTAAATAAATTAATAAGGCTTGCATCTTGAAATATTTGATCTCTCTTCTTGATAGATCAAAATTTAAGATACACCTGTGATAATGTTGAGAAAAAACAATTTATATATTAATATTTTTTTTAATAGTTTATTAATATGATATGATCAATATTGTGTTATTATTTAGTATTGAATCTTATGTCAAAAGTCATTGATGAAAGAAATTATCATAATTTAAATTTGTGAAAATTAACACTAAATGTTATATTTACATGGATAGGCATCCCCCTATTGGAAATAGCAAGTTTAATCATTTTGTTATTTACAAATTCCAATAGGAGGGTTCAAAATAAAAGATGATCTAATATTTTCGTCATTTCCACTACATCAATGGATAAGATTGATTGACATAACTCTCTTATATATCTAAATCAACTGATTAAACCACACTTAAATAATTTTTTTACCAAATTATAATTAAAATTTTACCGTGTCATTAACTACTAAGAACTTATGAAGATTAATGCAAATTAAATTCACATCATTAAATTCGTGGCTTATGAAACCTCCAAAACCTTTTTTGAAACAAACCTCCACTATTTAAACCACCATAAAACTATGAAAAGTGTCCTATAGCAAGACCATAAAACTATGAAACATGTTATATAGACACATGGTTATTGTCATTCATAATAGTCATGTTGATTTTCATTCATAATTGTTCAAAACCTGAAACTCAAGCATGCTCTGATTCTCAAACGAGGAATGGCTCATTCACAATTACTCATATCAAATTTATTATGTTTTATTGCTATTTAAGAATAGAATAAGACATCAATGCATTATGTTTTCTTGGTATTATAGAATTTATTATGTTTTATTGCTATGTAACAATAGAATAAGGCAAAAATGAGTTATGTTTTCTATGTTTTATTAATAGATATAATTCACAAATAATAATGTTGATAAACTATTTTAATAATTTTTTTAATTTTTTAATGATCATTTATTGTTTTAATAATTGTAAGTTACATAATAATGTAACTTACAATTAAATTATGTAGGTTACAATTAAAATGATGGCTTGTAATGGAGGTACACCATTGGAGGTGTGCTTGCCTCACGTTCCATATACTTTATTTAATACATTTTTTTTAATTGAAAAGGCTCTCATTAAAATTCCACAAAAAAAAATCAATAGAAAATAAACTAAGGTTATTTAAAAAGAAATCCAAAAAATTGTGACATGTTGTAAGTTTAATTTCATAAGCATGGTCTGTTGTGCAGATTTATTGTTTCTTTAGAAATTTCAATTTGATGTCTAAGTTTATGGTTCATTAGTTTATTCCAAAATTGTAGTGAGATTTATTTCCTACATTTAATACATTGAATGGCATATAATAGAGCTTCTATTTGATACAGAGGTTTAGGTGCCACATATTCGGCCTTAACGCTTTTATTAAATTGTTCAAGTCTCAATAGAAAATGGGAAGTATGTAAAACTCAGGCCCTCTTTGTTTTGATACCATAAACTGTTGAAATTTTGATTTCACCATGAGTATCATGAACATGATAGATAATTCACAAAAACATGGGTTATTCATTTCATCTTCTTTTTTCTCCTCAAATATGATCAACTATAGCCTTCTTTGTGATCCATTCATTGCCGCACCACTATGAGCCAAACTGAATTTTGATCCTGGTGTCTAAATTTTACCGAATGCTCCCATTCGCCAACAATGATCTATCCCTGCACTACCTTCTTAGTAAAGAGCCATTTTCCCAAACTACAATATTGGTCGTGTTCTCTTCACCCAATCCGTTGTTCCCACTTTGGCTAATCTAGTGTTCTTAGTCCTTGCTGTATGCATTGTTGGGACTATATTAATATTTCAGGACCTTTACAACATATAGATATGGCAATGACAGAACTAGGATATAGAATTTGATTTCTCCTTGCTCACACTTTAAGATGTGGTAGTAAAAATATCTAATAATGTATCTTAATAAAATGGGATTGAAACCTCTCCGTCCTTTCAATTTTTGAGGTGTGATTTGACAAATCCAGTTCACTTTTAAAGTAGTCGAATTAAGTTCCCCTACCTTTTACCCATTATATGATAGCCGATATGCTATCATTAATACATTGATACATGTTTTTAACTTATGAACTTATATATTTAGGCATGCTACTATCGCCATAAGAAGAAGTGAAGGTGAGTGAGACATATGGGGTTCTCTAAGACACCAGAGATAAAAATTTCTTGAAATGGTTGGAATAAAAAAAATCCATTTATTTTCCTAGATATGGGGTGGACCTTATCGAAATCATTTTCTCAAAGGAATAAATCCCTCTCATACCTCGAGTCCCTTTCAACCTTGCCCCTATGAGATAATTATATTGTGCCTCCTTGACCGTAGTTTTTGGTAGCCCATGTTTTACTACCCATTGTTTGCAAATTCATATGCTCTAAAATGCTCTAAAAGGAGGACATGTATGTTTCCAAAGTAAATCATGTCTACATAGTTTAAGTGTTTAAGTGTGTTGTTTTATAATAATTTCTCTTTTTCTGTCATTTTAAAAATTGAAATAAATAACATAAATGAAAATCATTACATATTCACATGAGGCAAAATTTAAACACTTTGTGGACTTGAGGAGCAGCCCAAGTTGATTAGATGGAATTAAATGGTTCGTATTAGAAATTATTTATGCTTCATGCTAGGTTATTCAACATTATACAATGGACTTAAGGAGTAACTCAAGTTGATTAGATGGACTTAAATGTTTCCTATTAAAAAGGATTTATGCTTCATCCTAGGGTATTCAACATTTTTATTTGATTCATTAAACAAAAATTATAATCAAATTATTAATAGTTTTCATTTTTTATTTATACTGAGAAAATATAGGAATATTATAAAACATTTATTGTACAGAATTTTAAAAATATTAAAAAATATAAATATTAAAACATTAATGATTATTTTTTCTCATTCAGAAATATTTTTAAAATCTACAAAAATTAAAATAATTAATAAATAATATTAAAAATAAATTTTTTTTATTACATAAGATATTATAGTGTGTTGTTTTATAATTATTCTCATTTTCTATCATTTTAACAATTGAGATACATACAATCATTACAAATTTACACGAGACAAATTTTGCATGACTCACCCAGTATAGGCTACTCAATGAAAAAATGGCTAGATATTTTATTATATCATGAGCAAACTCTTTGGCATTTTTACAATGTGCCTCTCTTATTGATCTATGTTAGCCATTTATAGTTAAGGAAAAGTTAGGTGTTGTTGGCACGTTCAAAGTTTTTCTTGTAGAATGTAATGGACTTAAGGAGCAACTCAAGTTGATTAGGTGGACTTAATCGGTTCCTATATAAAATTTCTTACAAGTTTTATTTTTATTATAAAATAAAATTCTAAACAAAAAAATTGTTTTGACTTGTAGAAAGTTTAAAAATTCTAAAAATAATATTTTTTTTTCTCAAAAAAGAACAAAAACTATAACTCATGGATTCAATATATACTATGTTTTGATTTGAAGGATTTCTACTTCATCCTAGGGTATTCAACATATTTGTTTGATAAGTTAAACACAAATTATAATGAAATTATTAATAGTTTTAATTTTTTATTTATACTGAAAAATATAGGAATATTATAAAATATTTATAGTAGATAATTTTAAAAATATTAAAAACCATAAATATTAAAACATTAATGATTAAATTTTCTAATTCAAAAATATTTTTTAAATCTAAAAATATTAAATATGTAATAAATAATATTAAAAATAAATTATTTTATTACATAAAATATTAAAAATGAAAATTTATTTTGTTACATTGCTAAATTCATTAGTTTCTTTTAATAGTATGTTATTTGATAAATTTCCAATTTAAAACATGATGACTCTATATGACATATCCAAGCATATCACAATGCCATTACCAAGGAAAATTTATAATTATTTATAGTAAAACTATTTATTTCTTCAAGTGTATGATCTGTGCATATTATATAATTAAATTAGTAATTTTAATAATAAATAAAATTAGCACATATCAAAATTTTACTTTAATATTGTTTATATATTTATTAATATTGTTAATAATATAATTAATATAATTGATATAATTATTATTATTTAAATGTTTCCTAGAAGGATTTATGTTTCCTCCTAGGGTATTGAATATTTTTGTTTGATAAGTTAAACACAAATTATAATCAAATTATGAATAGTTTTAATTTTTATTTTTACAAAAAAAATTATGAATATTGTAAAATATTTAAAGTAAAGAATTTGAAAAATATTAAAAAATATAAATATTAAAACAATAATGAGCATTTTTCTCTAATTTAGAAATATTTTTGAAATTTACAAAAATTAAATAAGTAATAAATAATATTAAAAGTAAATTATTTTATTACATAAAATATTAAAAAATGAAAATATATTTTGTTACATCGTTAAATTCATTAGTTTCTCCAAACAAATATAAATTAGGTTAGTATATCATTTGTTAGATTTCAGATTTAAAACTTGGAGACTTTATATAAGATATCCAAACATATCACAATGTCATCACCAAGACAATCATGTGAAATTCATAATAATTTATAATAAATTTATTTATTTCTTGAATTGTATATTTGTACAAATTATATAACTAAGTTATTAATTTTAATAATAAATAAAATTATTTGAAACACATATCAGAAATTTACCTTAAAATCGATTATTTATTTATTAATATTAACACGATTAATATAATGTAATTAATAAAATTCATATAATAATTATTAATATATAATAATATTAATAATAATAATAATAATAATAATATATTAATATTATATTATAATAAATATAATAATGTAAACATATCTATAATTTTAATATAATAAATTCATACCATTAATATAATTTATATTATCATTGTAACCTATATTAATAAAATTTCAAATATTATTTATTTTATATTTTTATATTAATATTATTTTTTACCATTTAATTAAAAAAAATACAAATTATCAATATCAAAATTACAATTGTAAAAATATCTTTAATATTTATTTAATATAGTTATTAAATTATCATTTCAATTATTAAATAATAAATGATGTAAAAATTTATAGAATTAATAGTCTAGATTTTAACATGGGTATTCAAGGTTTGATGCAAGGTTGTAATAAGAAGATTTTAACATAGGTGTTGAAGGTTTGATGCAAGGTTTCAATAGGAAGGTTTGATAAAAAAACAATCGGTGTAGAATATCAATACGAAGATGGGTCAAACGAGGTAATTTTATGCTTATTTCCTTTCCTGGTACATAGATTACTATGATTCTACTCTCCTTGTTAATAGCTTATTATGATTCTAATTTCCTTGTTAATGACTTAATATGGCTTAAATCTGAAACTTGTATATTTATAGAATTAGGTTAAATGTTCTAACTATAAATAGTTGAGCTTTCTCCTTTCATATTTAATTTTTTAATATTGAATATTTCTTTATTTATTAATATTATAAATTTTGATAATGTTAATATAATATAATTATTAAAATTAATATAATTAGTATATTAGTGTTAATGTTATATAAATAAACCATGTATCACTAATATATTTGGTCAAAACATTATTTATTATTTTTCCTGATTTAGAAATATTTTTAATATCTACAAAATTAAATAAGTAATACATAATATAAAAAATAAATCATTCTATTACATTCAATATTAACAAATGAAAAATCATTTTTTTACATTGCTAAATTCATTAGTTTCTCCAAACAAATATAAATCATTTTAGTATGTCATTTTCTAAAATTGACATTTAAAACATGGTGACTCTATATGAAATACCCAAACATATTACAATGTCATCACCAAGACAATCATGTCAAACTTATTATATTTTATAGTAAAACTATTTATTTCTTGAAGTAGATTTGTGCATATTATAAAATTAAATTAGTAATTTTAATAATAAATAAAATTAGTGGAAGCACATATCAAAAATTTACTTTAATATTGATTATTTATTTATTAATATGGTTAATATTGATAGAGTTAATATAATATAATTAATACAATTCATATAATTATTATTACTTAAATGGTTCCTAGAAAGGATTTATCCTTCATTCTAGGGTATTCAACATTTTTGTTTGAAAGGTTAAACACAAATTATAATCAAATTATTAGTAGTTTTAATTTTTGATATATATTAAAAATACAGCAATCTTATAAAATATTTATGGTAGAGAACTTTAAAAAATCTAAATATTAAAACATTAATAATTTTTTTTTTTTACGAAATATTTTTCAAATCTACAAAACTTAGATAAATAATATTAAAAATAAATTATTGACATAAAATATTGAAAAATGAAATTTTATTTTGTTACATTGTTAAATTTATTATGTTTCTCTAAACAAATATAAGTCATGTTAGTATGTCATTTGCTAAATTTCAAATTTAAAGCATGATGGCTCTATATAACATACCCAAGCATATCAGAATGCCATCACCAAAGCAATCATGTCAAATTTATAATAATTTATAATAAAACTATTTATTTCCCAAATTGTATATTTATGCATATAATATAATTAGATTAATAATTTTAATAATAAATCAAATTAGTTAAATCATAAATGAAAAGTTTATTTTAATATTGATTATTGATTATTTATTCTTAATATTTTTTATTTATTAATATTTTTAATATTTATAAGGTTAATATAATAAAATATATACAATTCATATAATTATTATTAATATATAATACTATTAATATATTGATACGGTTAGTATAATAAATTAATACAATTAATATAATTTATATTATTATTGTAAACTATATTAATAAAATTTCAAATATTAGTAATTTTATAACTTTACGTTTAGATTATTTTTTACCATTTAATTAAATTAAAATACAAATTATCAATATCAAATTACAATTGTAAATATATATTTAATATAATTATTAAATTATTATTTCAATTATTAAATAACTAGATTTTAACATGGGTGCACAAGGTTTGATGCAAGGTTGTAGGATTTCAATACGAAGATGAGCCAAACCAAGTAATTTTCTACTTATTTACTTTCTTTGTCAATACCTTACTATGGTTCTAATTTCCTTGTCAATGACTTAATATGGTTTGAATTTGAAACTAGTAATGTTCAACTATAAATAGTTGAGCTTTCTCTTTGCATATTTTTATTTTAATATTGATTATTTATTTATTAATATTATAAGTTTTAATAATATCAATATAAGATAATTATTACAATTAATATAATTAGTGTATTATTCTGAATGTTATATAAACAAACCATGTATCATTTATATATTTGGTCAAATTGTATAAATTATATATTTTTAATTATTTGTGGATTCCATTTAATTTTTTTAATCTATTAGTGTTAACTTTATAAAAAATTTAATATTTATGTTTGTTGTCAAGTTCAATATTTATGCTTTTTATTAATATTAATAAACATTGATAAACATAAATGTTTAAAACTAACGTATAAATTATTAATATTAATATTTTTACTATTATAAATATTTTGATGATTAATATTAGTATTGTAGTTTAGAACTCCTGAATATACTGTGTTATATGATTAAAGAGATTTGAGATTTTCAATCATATTAAAGAGATTCCATAAGTTTTAAAGTACATTATTTATCTGACTGTGGAAACGTTCACGCCTTACTCTTAATATTATTATTTTTGTTAATATTATTATTATTATTATTATTAAAATTAACATTGATATTATTAAAATTATTATTTCTTGATATTACAGTAATAATAAATATAAATAGTTCAAATTAAATAAGCAATTATTAATATTAAAATTAAATATGAATATCTCTTTTAATGTTAATTAATATTAATAAAAAATACAAAGTTTAATGTTAAATATATAAATTTCTATAAAATTAACTTCTACATTTAAAAATTAATGTGAAAATTCTGGTTAAACATCAATATAAATATTTCATTAAACAATTGGATTGATAACGATAGGTTTACTTAGGTTCAATGACATTAGAATTTAACGTTGTGTTTTTTTTTAGGTTCAATTACATTAGAATTAAGAATTTTGATATTCTTATATCATTTGGTTCATGTAGCATTAAGTTTTTTTAATAAAGTGAGGTTTATAAGATTATGTTTTTTAATATTTAAAAAAAATGTTTAAAGTTAATATTTATATTGAACATCAAACATTTACATCAATATTAAACATACACATTAATAGAGACATAAAAAGTAGATTTATCAAGATTAATAATAGTAGATTGTAAACATTAGGTTTATAAAATTGTAAGTTCTTTTTCACTATTTTAATAATGTTCTTATCACTCATATGATTTTATAGAATATGTATATGCGAATTTTACTATAACTGTAGATGGAAAATTGAGTATGAATGTTAATTTTAAATCTATTCAACATTAATTGAATTTTTTTTTCTTTCTTCATATCACGTGTGTTTTCTTTTATGTTAAGTGATTTCCCTCTTTATCATGGATCTAGCTATTTGGAGTTGTCTTCCATTTGAAATTATTTAAATTGTCTTCCTCTCACTCCCTTTATCAGTTATGATAAATTTTTGCACTATTTGTAAGTAATGGAGGAATGTTTTTCAAAACCCTTCTTTCTTATTACGTTGCAAGCATATCTATACAGATGAATTTGGATTTATTGTTCCTTTCCTCAATAATGAAGACCATTATTTTTTTGTTGAATACCTTAATGAGAATGGGCACATATCTCATTTTCATTTGTGTTTCATAGATTCAAGCTACAAAGTAGACTTTACTCTTGGACCAATGGTATTTTAAACCTTACCAAAAGAATTCTCCCATTCACGAAACTATTTTGTAATGAATCCATTTAGAAAGGCCTTTAAAAACATTAGGTCAATACGAATTGGAGACAGGGGATTCTTTTCGTTATTGGAAAAGTTAAGCAACAAAAAATATGACTCGGTTGTTTTAAAACATATCTATGTTATAATTAAATCTAAATTTTATGTTTATAGTAGTCTTCATAGGTTCGACGAAGGGTTGATCTTCCATTCGGTGCCACTTCACCACCTCAGGATGGAGTGTTTTTATAAAAGTAAATTTTTTTGGCTCTATCTGGAGAGGGAGTATGAATGATATCCTCAATATGGGTATACAATCTATTGGTTTGATGTAATAAAAAATGAATGAGGTTTTTCATTTTTTCAAACCACTGACATAGGGTATATGCCATTAGAAATATATAGGAATTAGTCAATATGTATTGTCAATGATTGCTCCACTTCTATATGGTCAATTGAAGAGATAGATAATTTCCAATTTGATCACCTGTGTTTTGAATGAAGAATTAACTACTTTCAGGATGATTTGGGCTTCAGATGGAAGTTGTTGGAAGACATTTCTACATATATAAATAGAAAATGTCCTAGTTATCATCCATTTAGAGAAACCCAAGGTGTGGTTCTTATGTGAAATTGTAGTGAAGTTCCTTTCATATTATATGACATGATGACTAGCCTATGTTTTCCAATGGATATTGATAATTCAACTAATCAACATATGTATGGGTTTTGGTCTTCGATGCTGCACGAGTGCAACAATTTGATTGATTCTGGAAATGTTTTTTCAATTTCTCCCCGTATGGATTCTATTGATGAGATTACACCATTAGATATGGACACGAAGTCTAAGGATATTATTCATGTTAGGATTTCTTATATATATTTTCATTTTATATGCTCTGTGTGGTTGTGGAAAATATTTCCATTATTTTTAATTTACATACTTTTGGGCATGTATGCTAATACTTTAAAAAATTATATGGATATTTATATGGCTCCTACTGGGATTTCTTCTATATGTGTATGTATCAGATGTTGGATATTGAATCCCATTGAAATTTTCTTGAAAATATTTCTTATTGTGTCCCCTTTAGTTCTCTAAATTGCATTTCAATGTGTTTGGATGGTATCCATTTTTCTTTGTTTTTATAATAATAATTACTATGAGTTATTTTATACATGGTCTTTGCATTACTTTTTTCTTATTGGTTCTCAAACAATGTTATATCTCTAGGTACATAGTAGTTTTTACATTTATATTTTGATGTATTTAGTTCCAAATATTTAGATATACTTCCAAGTCATATAATTCTTATAGTACTATGCTCCAGTTATATGGGTTTCCCATTATGATGCTAATATGAAACATGAAAATTTAGACTTTTTTGTTTTAGGCATTTGTAAAATTCAATTTTCCTGTTTATCCATTTGGAAAAATATTTTTATGTTTTCATAAGTTTATATGGTTCAAAAAATACCATATATGCTTCTAATGTTTTTAAATGCTTTCAAAAAAAAACTTGCTCATTTTTCATTCTTTAGTGTTTATTTATATTGGATATATTATATGTTCCATGTTTATGGTTCCATAATTAATATTTTATTATTCATTATAGACATGCCATCTGAGGGCACAAGCAAGAGTACAATAAAATGAAATCTTCCACGAGCATCGCATGATAGGTCTAATGAAAGACGCCTTTTAAGCTATCAGCAAAATAAGGACATAATAAATTAACATAGGAGAGATACATATCATAGAAGAATGAGTGATTCCTTGTAAGTATCATACTATGGATTATATCATGGAAAGAACATTCGCTATTGATAGTTCACTGTCCAAATATTATCCTTGTCAACATAATTTTTTTGTTCGATGCTCTACTGAAAATCTTCGTAATATTGGGGAAACATATCGCAATAATGAAGAATATCATATTTATAATGCGGATGAAAATGCTCACCCTAACCATTCTGAATTTGCAATTGCATCTTTTGAGCAAGGCTCAAGGCTGCAAAACATCAATGGTGGAGGCAATGATGACGTTGTATGTGATGATTTGGATGATCATTTAATTGGCCATTTGTTTGATTATTTCGAGCTAGTTGATCGAAACATCAGACATTCCAACCCCCCTTATCAAAATAATGTTGTCCCACAAAGAGAATCATTCATCCCTGATAGTATTTCACGTGGAACAACGGAGGTAACACAACGATATTTTTATGTTTGCTGTAATAATGGTTTTTGTATTACATTCCTCTATTTACGATTATTTTTTACTAAACTTATAAGGTATTTTCTTCTCTTGGAATAGGATACAACTCATTGTAATAAAGGTCTAGAAATTAACTCCCCAAGCGTTCCATATACTACTGTGAGAATTGAATATGAAGCATGTCATAGCCTTCCAATACATTCTCCTCGAAAATAAAATTAGAAAACTAATGTAAATGTTAAAAGTATTTTATTTGAGTTTTCATTTTTAGAATTTTTAGAAGGTTGGACATGAATTTCATTGAATATTTTATTTTCTTCAAACAAGACACAACTCATTTCAATGGAGGAATACAAATTGACTTCATATATGTTCCATCTAGTGATGTTATAAGTGAAGAGGTACCATCTCATAGCGTTCATCCAGATTTCCAACCAAATGTAAATGTTTAATGCATTTTATAATTTCCTCATTTTTTCATTTATTGTTATTTTTATATTGAATTTTATAACCTTCTATGGAAAACACATGATTTTATCTCCTGATGTTTGTGAAATGGAATCCAAAACATCAAATTGTCAAAAAAATGTAATGTTCTATGTATTTTATTTGTCTTACAAATTTGAATCTTTATTGGTTGGAAATTTTGTTTTATAATGTATTTTATTTTGTTCAAACATGAAACAACTCATTTGAATAGAAGCATAGAATCTAACTCCCCAAATGTTCCATCCACTGATTTTAGAAGTGAAGAGAATCTATCTCATAGAATTCATCCACATCACTAATCAAATGAAAATATTGAATGCATTTTATTACTTTTTCATTTATAATTAGTTGGACATTAAATTTTAAATTTATGCTAAATACACCTTATCATCCTCTTAGGTTCCAGAAATGCAGACCATAAATTTGGAAAGGCCCAGTCATCGATCCATTCCACATGTTTCAAATTTGGGAAGGGAATGTCACGGTGCTGAAAATCAAGTACATTTTAGAAGAAATTTTACTCTTCCATATCGTTCTCCACATAGTCCAACTGATACATATCATATTCATTTGGATGAAAACATGATGGAAGTGCATAAAATATTTCGAGAAACGATAGATAGCTTCTCAGTTGTCCAAATGTGCCACATTTGCCAAGAATCATATCCTGGAATCCAGGTTTTGATAGATTTTGAAGGACCTTTTTGCAGATGATGTAAGAATGAATGAGGTTTCGATCATTTTTTTGGATATAATAACATGGATCATGGTGAGAAACCTCATATTTTAAGAGTTCTTACTCAAGTTGAAGAAATTTTAATAGCACGTGTAAATCCAATTTTGTAAGTGATACATGCTCGAGGTGGGAAATATAAGTATAGCGGTGACACAATTCGCTTTCCCCAACATATTTATAAAATTGCATAAATTCTTCCCCAACATGTTGAAGATCTTGATTTTCTAATTGTGAGGAGACATGCCGCATAGTCTAAATATTATTAATGTTATGTCAAAATATCTCGAGTTATGGTTGCATTTCCTTTCAAAATTGAAAGTGCTCAATATTATCGAGATGTTGTAGTTGACTATGATTCAATGAATTTTTTGCCTGAAATGTCAACAAATGTCTCCTTCATGCTTAAATTTGTTGATTTTGATATTGAAGAGTCTAAGGTCAATGCAACTAATAATGAAGGGTTTCCTGCTGAGCTTTTTCCCTCTCATCCTTCTTCTTTTGTTGCTCACCTACCTAATGAAGGGAGAGAAGTTGTTGAAATTAGAAAATTTCTTGATAATGTTGATTCTTCACATGTTGAAGAAATGGATTGGCCCAATATTGGAACCACTTTGGTGAATTAATATAATACTGAGGGGTTATTAGATATGGCATTCCCCACATTTTCCCTACTGGTGATGTTGATTGGTTGCAACCACATATTTGTAGTGTTGAACTTAATGAGTATGCATTTCATATTCTTAGATAGTATGAGCAGAGGTTTGGAAGCCATCATCGCTTTTGATATTACCTATTGAGCATGATAATGCGGCATCAAAGGAAATAAATTGTTTTTTTTTTCAAGAAACATTTACATGATAACTCACCAAAAACAATTGAAAACTTTCATCACCAACCTTCTAATTTACCAGATAATAAGTTGGTTGAGCATATTATGCGGTTTAGTTATTCACCAAGAGGTACAAGAGCATACTTGACTAAATTTCGACCTAAATTTACTGACATGATTACTCATTATGTATCAAATATTTCGGTGAAAATCGCATTCGAGAAATTTGTGTCAATGCGTTTCGAACAAACCAGTATGGCTCATCATCAGGACAAGGTGAAAAATATGATCTAGGACTCAACTTAAATAGATAATGAAGCTCCAATTGTCCATTGTAGAATAACAGTTACTTTGACTATAAATAAATAAATTAATTAAAAAAATAGAAAAGAATAATGATAATAGTCGTATAATTATTATTATTATTATTATTCAAAAAGAAATTTAAAAAAATAAGTAAAATAAAAATAAAATTAAATTAAATTAAAAATTAAAAATTAAATAAACAAACATAAAAATTAAATTAAATTAAATAAAATAAAAAATTAAATAAAATAAAAAATAAAGAAATAAAGAAATAAAAAATATAAATATAAATATAATAATAATATAATAAATATATTAAAAATAAATATATATATATTACTTGAATGTAATTCAATATATTATTTGAAACTAAAATAATTTATTTATTTATTTTTATTTTTTAAAATTTAAATAGATAATTAATTAATTGATTAAATATAAATAAATAAAAATGAAATTAAAAATAAATACTAAAAATAATAATGATAAATAAATAACAAGTAACTAAATAATAAAGAATAACTAAATAAATAGATAAATGACAATAATAAGCAATAAAAAAAGAGAAAAGTAAAATGGGTCAAGAGGAGAGGAAAAGATGAACCGAGGAAAAACAGAAGGGAAGAAACCCAAAAACTAAGAATGAAGGGCAGGGATCCAACATCTTCTCACACTCCACCCATCATCTCTATTAAGGTTGACCAACCTCTTTTCAATTTCAAGGGCCTCCCTAAACTTTTGATGGTGGAAATGGTCCACCCTCGCAACAACCTCAGCATCTTCATTGCAAATGTGATGCTTTGTCTTTTCAGCATACTCTACTAAGGCAGAGCAGTGAGATCTATTATGATTTATTTCAACGGCATGTTCATGAATTCATTGACTGATGGATCGAACAGTTTCACCAATATAAGGTGTCCCACAAGATCACGGAATCAAGTAAACACCCTTACCCTCCTTCAGGAAAATCAGGTCCCTACTCGATCTAAGCGAACTCCGAATAGTGTGGAGGGGCTTGAAGGTTGAAGGAACACTATGTCTCTTTAGTATCCTATCGTTCTTATTAGTCTTTCCCTGGATAAACGGGAGGTGAACACCAAAAGACCTGTCACAATTATCAATTTTAACCCTAGGACCTTTTTCAACTTTTTGGAAAGCTCTAAGACATTGAACCTTGCTATAACCATTTTTAAGGAAAACATTAATAAGATGAGATTTCTCACCTTCAAGGTGGTGCTCATAAAAAATTCTAAAGGCAAGAGTGGCTAAGGTGCTAAGAACACATAACTTTTGAGCACGGAAATGATGAGAGCCTGCATGTAAATAATGCTCAGTAATAGGGACATCAAGAAAGGGAAGGCTACCATCCACTTCAAATTCCATGATAAACTTAATGGAGTTAGACTGATCATTTATATGACGAAAGAAAAGGTCCAATTTCTCTTTTCCATGTGGCCACACCACACAGGTGTCATCCACAAACCGTTTCCAAAGCTTAGGTTGAAAAAGAGAGGAGGAGAGGGCTCTAGATTCAAAGTCTTCCATGAAAATATTAGCCACAACAGGGGATAGGGGGGAACCCATGGCCACACAACAAGTGTGTTCAAAGAATTCAACCTCAAAACTGAAGAAGGTTGAGGTAATAAAGATCTCAACTAGATGAGCAGTATCAGGATCTGTGACCCAACAAATGACATCAATAGCCTCCCTAATGGGGATGCAAGTGTATAATGAGAAAACATTCAAACTAAAAAAACTGTCATCAGGGCCCAATATTATTCCTTTCAATTCATTAATAAAAGAGGATGAGTCTTTGACAAAGGAGTCGGTACGCCCCACAAGAGGCTTAAGCTTACTCGCTAAAAATTTAGCAAGCAGATAAGTCGGACCACCTCCTTAAAAGAGAATTGTATGAAAATTGAGAATGTTATCTAGTACCCTCATATTGTTGCCACATTTATGCACCATAGATTCATCATATTTCAAGAATAATTTATCCAAAAATATCTTAAAGCGAAATACTTCTGGTACATGTTTGTGTTGTTAAATTTATTTTCTATTCATTGTCAATTTTTTACTATGGTTCTATTTATATTTTTTGTAGTAATTGTATATTCATTTTCTTCAGATATGAATGGAAACATACGGTTTCAACACATATCCATGGTTTCCTATGGTTTCAGGTTTCTCATTACATGGAAGTACTTCATTGGTCAAATGCTTATGATGTACAACTTCTAAAGAGATTATTTGACAATTATGTAACTGCATGGAATCCACATGACATACATCGTCACAACATAACGGTTCCAAGAAGACTTAATGATGATATTTTCCTATTGAATATTCATCAGATATTCTCTTGCAATCCTCAGAATGATTATGAATAATTGTTAAACCGTGTCCAAAGGCACACAAAGTGTAGTGTATATTATTTTCTGTGCAAAAAGGGCACTATTCTCGCATGTCAGTACAATTATCCATGGGATATTTTTGAGGAATCAAGATTGTTCATAGATTATCAAAGAAGAAAAATATATGACCCAGTAAGAAATTATGATAGGCTCAATGTACATAACATTGGCCCTCTAACAATGTGGTGTGGAAATTTTGATTTCCAACCAATCCTTTCTCAGTATGTTGTCCTAAACTATATTTCTTAGTATGCATCAAAAGTAGAAAAAAGGTCTGAAAGTTATCATGATATGCTAACTAGAATTTCAAATTATACTACCTCTAAGGATCATGCCTTATGTGCTTACAGAAGGTTTCTTGGAGAAACTATTTTTGACCTTGACATTGGAGCACAAGAAACATCCCATATGTTTCTTAAGCTACCTCTTGTTGCTTTTAGTTGAAAAATTGTTTCCTTCAATTTTGGAAGAAATGTTTTCAGGAAAATATAAAGGGATGGCACACAATGTTCGTATGAGAATAGTTTTGTTCAAAATTATCAGAAGAGACTTTTTTTCCTTGAACATATATCTTTGATAGAAAAAAAAAATATCTTGGACATTTGATAGCAAGCATAAAAAATATCCATGGAAACCTAGAGATGTTCATGTTATTGTTCGGGTTTTGCCACGGTTTTATTCTATTCCTACTTAGGGTTCAGATGGATTTGAAACCTTTTTCTAGACATAATTTCTCTTCTATAAGACATTTCGTGACATTTGTGTGGATATTGGGCTTTCAGCTAAAATTAATATTCAAAATTAGAGGAATTTTCGATATCGAGCATGACATGTTGATCGAAATCCATCAATTATCGGCAATATTGAAGATGGAGAATATGGTGATTTTTCTAACTAGGAAATGAATATTGAAGATGATTTTTAGGAATGGAAGCTTTTCTCTCACTTGGTTCCACCAAATAATGTGAATGTTTCTGACCTTCACACCCATGGTCAAAGGTATTTTGATATATCCTTTGACTAGAAAAGTACAACTATTTCTGATAATGTGGTTGACGAAGTTATTAATTTTATAAGGAATGGTCAATCAAGTGGTGATATTTTTTACCTTTCCAAAGAAACATTTGCATCTCCAGATTGATTGGCAGAAAAACAATGACTTGCTTTTGAAAAAATTTTAAGCCATTTTACTAAATATGAAATTTGTCAAGTTGTTCTTATGATTGTTTAGGGCACTGCAAGCACTGGCAAGTATTTCGTTATCCATTATATTTTTGAAGATCTTTATAAATTTTCAAGTAATGGAATAATTCCTTTGATTCTTCTTTCCCCAATAGGAATAGTTGCTTTTAATATACATGTAAAAAAAAAACACTGGGTGCTAAAAATTCCAATTAAATATATGAAACCACTACAGGGGAAATCGCTAGGAGTATTCCAAGAATAAATCATACATATTCTATATATATATATATATATATATATATATATATATATATATATTGATTGATTGATGAAATGAGCTTTCTAGGGTCAAGGGTATTCATGCAAATAGATGGTAGATTACGAGAATCATTTCCAGAGAAAAATAATTGTCCTTTTGGTGGCAGATCCATCATCCTTGTGGGTGACCTTGGCCAACTACCTCCTATGAGAGATAAGCCTTTGTATGTAGGCTATACAACAGGGAAATTCTTGTGGAAAAAATTCAACATTGTTGTCAGTCTTGAAAAAATATTTTTCCAGCAAGGGAATAATGAGAAACAATATTTTTTTTGTAGAATCCTCAATAACATAATTAATGAAAAACATGTTCTTGAAGATTAGGATCTTCTTATGTCACAGGAAGATATAAGGTTGCATCCTATAAAAAGGTATTTGGTTAATGTTGTAGTTCACATGTTTCCAACAAATAATTTGGTGTCCTTCCATAACATGAATATGTTGAAATCATTAAATTATCCAATTGCACGATCTATTGCTGAGAATTCAAGGTGTAAAGAAATTAGTGGTGCTCATGATGATCAATTGGACCATGAAGTTTTGTTCTTTCATGGTCAACGTGTTCTGTTGACATGTAATTTGCGAGTTGAAGTTGGTCTATTGAATAATGCACTCTTATGTGAAGGATATATTTTATATGCCTACCTCTAAGCCACCTCAACTTCCAATGTTCACAACTGTTCTTTTTGATAAGTATGTTGGTGTTCCATTTGATGTAAGCAATCCAAACATTCTACCTAGCACACCAATTATAAGAGGAAATGGAAATAAATTCCTTTAAATATGTCTTGGGCTCTCACAATCCACAAGTCACACGGTTTGAATTTAGAACTAGCATCAATCGATATAGGGAATAAAGAGCAACAAGACTTAACCTTCATATACATATCAAGAGTCAAATCAATAGATGGTTTACACTTACACCACCTTTCTCTTTTGATTGTTATGCGAAGATGAAAGATAATACATATGTTACAAGTAGGAAGAAATAAGAGGAGAGATTGAAGTCCATATCCCTATGACATGCAAATATTAATACTTTTAGCTCTTTATAGAATGTTTTTGAATTTATTTTATTGTCCTCTTTATTTACTTTTAATATAATAATTATTTTCATATATTAATGAGATGAATACATTAATCATATTCATAGTAATATTTCGAAAAGTTGTTTACATAATTTTTCATGTTGTTCAATTTACTTTTTTTTTTTGTGGTTATTGGTTTTTTTGTTTACAATAAACCATTCAAATATAAACAACCAGTTGTGGGGCCAATCATTAAAAATCAACAATGAATTCCATATCACTACGACATGTAACTAATAACATTATGACATATTTATAGAATGTTTTTTTAATTTCTTTTATTGTATTCTTTATTTACATTTAGTATAATAATTATTTTTATATATTGATGAAATGAATACATTCATCATATTCATAGTAATGTCTGAGAAAGTTGTTACATCATTTTTCATGTTGTTCAATTTACTTCATTTTTTTAAGTCGCTACTGTTCTTTTATTTACAATTAAGCATTCAGACATATATAGCTAGTTATATGATCCAATAATTAAAAATCAAGATTGAAGTCCGTATCCATCTGACATGCAACTAACATTTACCAATGTGATTTGGTGAATATGTTGTGGTTTGGTTCAATGAAAACATATTAATATTTGATATTAATATTAAACTAAAATTAATATATAAATTAACATTATTTTAAATACAAATATAGAACTACTAACATTATTAATATTTGATTTTAAACATTAAGTCTACAAAATTGTGATTTAACGTTGATTATTGTAATAAGGGTCATATCACTCATTTAATTTTATCACTCATTTTATGAATAAAATATGTATTTATAATGACGTTTATATTTGTAAAAAAAGATTGTATCATTTGGTTTGTGTAGCATTAGGTTATTTTATACCATGAAGTTTTTTCTATTCTTTTTTTAACAATAATAAAAATGGGGTGTTATATATGTGTGTGTGTGTGTGTGTGTGTGTATTAATATTGATTTTTTTGCTTTTCCTTTAAAATGTAGATATGGATAATAATAATGGCATATATTGTAATCAAGTGGTGGAAAATATTTCTAGAGTGATAAGTTTTCTTTTGTATCTTCAAAACAAGTTCGATAGAGAACATGGCTTCCATCCTACTTTTATTCATGAGAATCTTCGTGTGCTATATAAAATGAAAATGAATGTAAAATAATTTTTGCATGTGCCTATGAGGGAGGCTGGGAGGAAAAAAAGAAGGGATTGGTTGGCAAGAGTTAAGTATCGTATCATTATCATGTTGATTTTAATTGGTGTTCCTTTTGTCATCGGTCTGGTTGTGTTTTGGAAGAGGATATTTGAAAAATGACTTTTGACATAGAGTTCCAAGTCCATTTTTTAGTGCGATTTTTTCATGTAAAGACCAAAAAAAATATATGCTAATTTCAATGTTCTTTATTTGGTTGCACTCATGGTGGAATTGAATATCACTTTACTTTATTAATTCATTCGATTTATCATATTAGCAATCAGTAAGGTTGATTGATCACTCGAGGTTTATAATATTAATAATCATGTGATTTTATCAATCCTTTGTGTTTAAAATATTAAGTCGTAGGCTTTATTAAGCTCTTGTGTTTTTAATATTAATCCCTTTGCCTTATTGATCCCTTAGGTTATTAATATATATCCCTTGGATTCAGCAATTCCTTTGGTTTATAATATTAAACCCTTGGGTTTATTAGTTCTTTAGGTTTATAATCTTAATAATCTGTTGGGTTTATTAATCTCTTAAGTTTAAAATACTTATTTTTATTAATTTCTTAGGTGTTTTAGTTTAAAATATAAATTCTTACGCGTTTTTAATATCTTTAGCTTAAAATATTAATTCTTAGCATTTATTCATTTCTTCATTTATAATATTAATATTTATCCCTTAGATTTATAATATTTTTCCTTCAGGTTTACTAATTTTTTGGGTTTATAATATTAAACACTTGGGTCTATTTGTTCATTAACTTTATAATATTAATTATTCCTTTTGTTTATCATTTCAACCCTTGGGTTTATTAATCCTATCAATTTAAAATATTAATGTTAATTTTTTTTTCTAAATAAGACTAATTCTATTAAGTAAAGAAATATAGTACAGCCAAATCTTGCATAGCAGCGAAGCAAGAGAGCAAGGGAGCCGGAAATGATGGAGTATCTACCTCGGTCCCAATGAACATCCACAGCATAAGCAAAAGATAGCAAGAAGAAAATAAAACAAAGAACTAGACTAGGGAGCTGATCCAGAATGGGTAGAATCTCCCAATCAACATTTTTTCCCTTTCTTTTTACTGACTGTGACCCAGCCATTGTGAGCTGGCTGGACGGGAACCACCTGCAAACTATTCTGCAGAGAAGGAGGAGTCTCCTTATCTGAATCTGAGGATGAAGACTCATGAGTGCGCTTCTGTGAAATCGAAGGAACCGTCGGGTCCACTGGGCTTGCTGGGGGCACACACCTCGGGGGGTCCTGATTCTCCTCTTCCACTTCTATATCCTCCTCTTCAGAGCTAGAGGAATCTATGTCATCCATTGGAGGTCTATCAGATGGTTTCCAGTTCTTCGATTTGGATTTGCGCGGGATATTCTTCTTTTTTCCGATGAACGTCGCACAAGTATTCTGAAGATGCCCCGTCTGATGGCAATGGCGACATCTGAAAGTAGTGTTCTCATAGTCTAAGGTTTGCATCCAATGAAAGTCCCCAACTTTGAGGTTTATCTGATCAGGCAGCCCTTTACTAATGTCTATTTCTACACATATTCTACCAAAAGTATAAATTCCTTTCTCCCATCGAGAGGTGTCCATTGCCAGGAAGCAGCCTAATGTATCCCCAATCCCTTGGAAGACAGTGAAATGCCATATATGAGCAGGGGGATTTGGAAGACGGACCCAAATGGAAATCTTGGTGATGACAGCCGAAGATGGGTCGAAATCAGGGAACCAGGGTGTGAGGAAAAGTCCTGCTGATCCCCAAAACCAAGGGCCTCCAGTTAAGGCTTTCTTTTAATCATCACTACAGGCAAAGGCTACAATGAAGAAGCCTTTCGAGCAAAAGAAGACCTTGCAGTTGTTGGTCCAGTTGGAGTGGAGCCACTAGTATAGATCGGCAGTACGAGGCCATAATCTGTTAAATCTGCATATGATGGCTATTTCTGCAAATGTCTGATATTTATCATCCAGAGAGGGATGGGAGATTTCAATGGAGGGTTCTTCCATTTTATCCACCAAGAAAGGCTTGGGAGCCTCAGCTGGTTTGGCAGTATTTTTGGAGGATTGTGCATGAACCGCATCTTTATAGGAGAAAGCAGGGGCCGACGAGGTCTACCCAGATGCTCCTCCTCGCAGACGTGAGGTGAGCATCACTAAATAATCTCTTTCAATACTATATGAGACAAGGGAAAAGAGTCTTCAAGCTGTTTACCTTCGTAAGTCAGTCTCAGCAGGGCTGTAGGGATACCCAACCTGAGCTCAAGATCTCGCAGGAGGTTAAGCACCAGATCTGAGGCCGACACCCATAGCAATAGCTTTTTGCCTGAAATAAGTAAGATCTGGATTTGAAAGCCCAAGGGTGAGCTATGCTGAGGGTAAATAGTCGAATAAATTTCTGAAGGAGCCACTTGAGGGGCGCCCTTCTGATCCCCATCTTGTATCATCTCTTCTCCTTCTATTATTCGAGCCGGCAGGAGGTTCAGTTGTTCGAACCATGGCTCCTCTATTCTCATCAGAGGCTGAGAAGAAATCGAGAGACCGATCTCGGATTTCTTGCCATATGCAGCAAAAGTTCGTTCCAAAGTTACGGATCTGTGACCAGATCCAGTCCCGTCGCCAACAGTATTTAAATCCAAAGGCCCTTGAAAACCCTTGCATTTTCCGACTATCTTCCATTCCTAAGGGCGGTAGATCTTCATGTTCACAACAGAAAGGCCATGGGCAGTATTCTTAGCGGCATCCTCAATTCTAGAGGTGGGTTGTTCCAGATAGAGTAGCTGGCTGTATACCCCTGATCGAACCTTGCCAATGTCCATGATTTCCTGTTCAGTGAGCCCCTCTCGTAGAATATGTTTGCCATTGCTCGAAGCAAGGCGTCGGAACTCGAGGCCGATGGAAAGCACCTTTGCAGCGTCTCGTGCAGCAGGAGGTTTTGCTCCACCGTCTGCCTCAGTGGCAGCGAGAATGAATGAGATGGCTAACTCAGAAACAATGTGAGTTATTGTGAGGGCAGCTGCATCGATATCAAGAGGCGCCCTCACTGGGATTATATCTCCAAGGTCGGCATCCGTGACGGTGGCCAGGTTTTGCAGAGCTCAAACAGAAACCCTAGCTGAAGCCATCCGCGCGCTCAACACCACTTTCGAACTACAATTCCAGTATCCAGATAACACCCACATTCACATTAATATTAATGTTAATTTTACAGTATATAGTATTTATCTTAGGTTTTATATACTTAAGGGTTTATAATATTAATCTCTTAGGTATAATATTATTCCCTTAGGTTTGTATACCCTTAGCTTTTTAGTATTAATCCCTTGGGCTTATTACCTCTTTAGGTTTTCAATATCAATCCATTGGGCTTATTAATCCTTTAATTTATTAATTCGTTTGGTTTATAATGTTAATAATTGCTAAGTTTGATTCATCACTTCAGTTTATAATATTAATAATCATGAGCATTTATCATTTATTTTGTATTTAAAATATCAATTCATAGGATTTATTAATCTATTTTTCTTTTAGCATTACTGCATTGAGCTTGTTGATCTCTTAGGTTTTTAATATTTATTCATTCAGTTCACTAATTCCTTGGGTTTATTAGTTCTTTTGCTTTATAATATTAATAATCCATTGGCTAATTATTCTATTGAGTTTAAAATATTGATTCCTAAGGTTTATAAATATCTTTGGTTTTTTATATTACTTTGTTGGCTTTATTGATTCTTTGAATTATTAATGAGTAGGGTTTATTAATAATTTTTATTTATAATATTAATAATCCCTTCGCTTTATTGATCTTTTATGTTTATAATATTAATATTTCCCTGTGTTTGTTGATTTATTTGGTTTATAATATTGATCCATTCAGTTTTCTAATTCTTTGGATTGATAATATTACTTCCTTCAGTTTATTAAACCCAAATATTAGGGGTTAAATATTGGTCCTACAGTTTAATATTAACACATGGTCCAATTTCACATTATGAAAAACATTGTCTCAATATGAAAATCAACCATGGGCAACCATCTTTAATCATCATTAGCCATAGTCGACCATTGTATTCCATGGTCAAATGTCACATTGTGACAAATATTGTCTCAATATGCAAATCAACCTTGGCCAACCACGGTCCTAGTTGGTCCAATGTCGCATTGTGACAAAAATTGTCTCAATGTTTAAATCAAGCATGGTCAACCATGTTTATTTCACAGTTTATAGTATTTACCTAAGTGTTTTTATATACTTCAGACTTATAATATTAATCTCTTAGGTTTAATATTATTCCATTCAATTTATAATATTAATAATAATGTGACTTTATCTATCCTTCAGTTTTGTAATTCTTTGGGTTGGTAATGTTAGTTCCTTCGGTTTATTAAAATCAAATATTTGGGGTTAAATATTAGTCCTATAGTCTAATATTAATGCATGGTCCAATTTCACATTATGAAAAATATTGTCTCAATATGAAAATCAACCATGGGAAACCATATTGAATCATTGTTAGCCATAGTTGATCATAGTCTTCCATGGTCAAATGTCACATTGTGAAAAATATTGTCTCAATATGCAAATCAACCATGGCCAACCCTGGTCGTAGTTGGTCCAATATCACATTGTGACAAAAATTATCTCAATATTTAAATCAAGCATGGTCAACCATGTTTATTTCACAGTTTATAGTATTTATCTACGTGTTTTTATATACTTTAGGTTTATAATATTAATCTATTAGGTTTAGTATTATTCCCTTCGGTTTATAATATCAATAATCATGTGACTTTATCTATCCTTTTTGTTTAAAAACTAATTCGTTGGCTTTATTAATCTCTTTATTAATCATGTGAGTTCCTTGTTCATTTGTATTTAAAATATTTATTCCTAAGCTTACAAATATCTTCTGTTTTTAATATGGATCCGTTGGCCTTGTTGATATCTTATTTTTTTAATATTTATCCCCTCTATTCACAAATTTCTTGGGTCTATTAGTTATTTTTGTTTACAATATTAATAATCCCTTGGTTTTATTAATCTCTTAAGTTTAAAATAATAATTCCTAGAGTATATTAATTTCTTAGGTTCTTAAGTTTAAAATATTAATTCTTAGGGTTTATTAATCTCTTTTGTTTTTAATATTGATCCCTTATATTTTTAATATTTATCCCTTAGGTTCACCAATTCCTTTGGTTTATAACATTAAACCTTTGGGTTTACTAGTTATTTTGGTTTATAATATTAATAACCCCTTGGGTTTATTAATCTCTTGAGTTTAAAATATTAGTTCTTGGGGTTTACTAATTTCTAAGGTTTTGAGTTTCAAATATTAATTCTTAGCATTTATTCATCTCTTTTGTTTTTTAATATTGATCCCTTGGGTTCACCGATTCCTTTGGTTTATAATATCAAACCCTTGGGTTTATTCATTCTTTTGGTTTATAATGTTAATAATCCCTTGCGTTTATTAATCTCTTGAGTTTAAAATATTGATTCTTAGGGCTTATTAATCTCTTGTGTTTTTAATATTGATCCCTTTTACTTATTGATCCCTTAGGTTTTTAATATTTATCCATTGGATTCACCAATTCCTCTAATTTATAATATTAAACCCTTGGGTTTATTATTTCTTCTGATTTTTTTATTATTAATAATCGTTTGGATTTATTAATCTCTTGAATTTACAATATTAACTCTTAGGGTTTATTAATTTCTTAGGTTTTTGGGTTTTAAATATTAATTCTTAGGGTTTATTAATCTCTTAGGTTTTGGGTTTTAAATATTAATTCTTAGGGATTTTTTAATCTCTTGAGTTTAAAATGTTAATTTTTAGGGTTTATTAATTTCTTGGTTTATAATACTAATATTTATCCCTTGGTTTCACCAATTCCTTTGGTTTATAATATTAAACCCTTGGGTTTATTACTTATTTTGCTTTATAATATTAATAATCCCTTGGGTTTATTAATCTCTTGAGTTAAAAATATTATTTCGTAGGGTTTATTAATTTCTTAGATTTTTTACTTTAAATATTTTTTCTTAGGGATTATTAATCTCTTTTGTTTTTAATATTGAGCCCTTGGCGTTATTGATCCTTTAGGTTTTTTATATTTATCCCTTGGGTTCATCGATTCCTTTGGTTTGCAATATTAAACCCTTAGATTTATTACTTATTTTGGTTTATATTGTTAATCATCCCTTAGGTTTATTAATCTCTTGACTTTAAAATATTGATTCTTATGATTTATTAATTTATGAGGTTTTTTAGTTTAAAATATTAATTCATAGGGTTTATCAATATCTTGTGTTTTTCATAGTGATCTCTTGGCCTTATTGATACCGTAGGTTTTTAATATTTATCCCTTGGGTTCACCAATTCCTTTGGTTTATAATAAAGCCTTGGGTTTATTAGTTCTTTTGGTTTGTATTATTAATAATCCCTTTGGTTTATTAATCTCTTGAGTTTAAAATATTTATTCTTAGGGTTTATTAATTTCTTAGATGCTTGGTTTATAAATATTAATTATTAGGGTTCATTAATCTCTTGTGTTTAAAACATTAATTCTTAGGGTTTATTAATTTCTTAGGTTTTGGGTTTTAAATATTAATTCTTAGGGTTTTTTAATCTCCTGATTTTCAAATATTAATACTTAGGGTTTATTAATTTCTTTGTTTATAATACTAATATTTATCCCTTGGTTTCACCAATTCCTTTGTTTTATAATATTAAACCCTTGGGTTTATTACTTATTTTAGTTTATAATATTAATAATCCCTTAGGTTTATTAATATCTTGAGTTAAAAATATTATTTCTTAGGATTTATTAATTTATGAGGTTTTTTACTTTAAAATACTAGTTCTTAGGGTTTATTCATCTCCTTTTTTTTTTAATGTTGATCCCTTGGCCTTATTGATCCCTCATGTTTTTAATATTTATCCCTTGGGTTCTCTGATTCCTTTGGTTTATAGTATTAGACCCTTGGTTTTATTAGTTCTTTTCATTTATAATGTTAATAATCCCTTGGGTTTATTAATCTTTTGAGTTTAAAATATCGATTCTTATGGTTTATTAATTTCTTAGTTTTTTTAGTTTAAAATAGTAATTCTTAGGGATTATTAATATCGTGTGTTTTTATTATTGATCCATTGGTCTTATTGATCCCTTAGAATTTTAATATTTATCCCTTGGGTTTACCAATTCCTTTGGTTTATAATATTAAACCCTTGAGTTTATTAGTTATTTTGGTTTTTAATATTAAAAATCCCTTGGGTTTATTAATCTCTTGAGTTTAAAATATTAATTCTTAGGGTTTAATAATCTATTGAGTTTAAAATATTGATTCTTAGGATTTATCAATTTCTTAGGTTTTTGGGTTCTAAATATAAATTCTTAGGGGTTTTTAGTCTCTTAAGTTGAAAATATTAATTCTTATGGTTTATTAATTTCTTGGTTTATAATATTAATATTTATCCATTAGTTTCACCAATTCCTTTGGTTTATAATATTAAACCCTTAGGTTTATTACTTATTTTGGTTCATAATATTAATAAGCCCTTGGGTTTATTAATCTCTTGAGTTTAAAATATTAATTCTTAGGGTTTATTAATTTATTAGATTTATTAATCTCTTGGGTTTTTAATATTAACAATCCCTACGTTTTATTAATATCTTGAGTTTAAAATATTAATTCTTAGGGTTTAATCTGTTGAGTTTATAATTATTTGGGTTGGTCATATAATTCCCTTTGGTTTATTCAATCCCAATATTTGGGGTTAAATATTACTCCTACACTTTAATATTAATGCATGGTACAATGTCACATTATGAAAAACATTTTCTGAATATGTAAATCCACCATGGCCGACTATTGATAATCATCATTAGTCATAGTCGATCAAAGTCTTCCATGGTTGAATGCCACATTGTGACAAATATTGTCTCAAGATGAAAATCAACCATGGCCAACCATGGTCATTCTTCGTCCAGCATCGCATTGTGACAATAATTGTTTCAATGTTTAAAACAAGCATGGTCAACCATGTTTATTTTAGGATTTATAGTATTAATCTAAGTGTTTTTATATACTTCATGTTTATAATATTAATCACTTAGGTTTAACATTATTCCCTTGTGTTTATAATATTAATAACCATATGATTTTATCAATCCTTTGCATTTAAAGTATTTATTTGTAAACTTTGTTAATCTCTTCGGTTCTTAATATTGATCCCTTAGCCTTATTGAGACCTTAGGTTTTTAATATTAATCCCTTGGGTTCATCAATTCCTTGAGTTTATAATATTAAACCCTTGGTTTATTGGTTATCTTGGTTTATAATGTTAAGAATCACTTGGGTTCATTAATGTGTTGACTTTAAAATATTGATTCTTATGGTTTATCAATTTCTTAGGTTTTGTGTTTAAAATATTAGTTCTTAGGGTTTTTTACTTTCTTCGTTTATAATATTAATATTTATCTCATGGGCTTATAATATTTTCCCCTTACATTTACTAATTTATTTGGTTTATAATATTAAAAGCTTTGGTTTGTTTGTTCCTAAACTTTCTAATATTAATAATTCATTTGGTTTAAAATGTAATCCCTTGGGTTTATTAATCCCTTCAGTTTAAAATATTAATGTTTATTTCACGATTATAGTATTTATCTAAGGGTTTATATACTTAAGGGTTTATAGTATTAATCTATTAGGTTTAATATTATTCACTTATGTCTATAAACCCTGGGTTTTTTAGTATTAATCATTTGGGTTTATTATTTCCTTGGGTTTTTAATATCAACCCATTGGTTTTATTGGTCCTTTAGTTTATTAATTCATCGGGTTTATAATATTAAAAATCCCTAAGGTTCAAATGGAGAGACTAGATAAGAGAGTGCATGCGACTGTCCATAGAAACCTAGGGTTTCCCTCCTCTCAGTGACAGGAGCTAACAGAGGCTCCTCCCCATCTCTCTTGTGGGGGAGTCCTCACGCTACGAGCATTGCTTAAGAATTCATCATGGATGATCATGATGGGGGGCAGATGCACCCCTCCCCCCTCACCCCCGCTGGCATCTCACCTGCTAGCAAAGAACCCACGAGCCCTAACTCAGCCCCTCAAAATCACAAGGTAGAGCGTTCTGACCTTGCAGGAACACCAGAAACCCTGCCAGAAGAGAAAAAGACAAAAATGGGTAAAGGAAAGCATCATCCTCCACATGCATTCCTATTGTAGCTGACGGGCCTAAGATCTATCTCCCTGCACAACACATCTACAACAGAATACAATACATGAAGGATCATGTACTCATTGGCAAATTCATTGGCTTCTGGCCCATAGAGAAATAAATTTTTGGGTGGATAGCCTCAAAATCGAAACCGAAAGGACAAATCTCCCTCCACTTAGGCCCAAAAGGATTCTTCAATACCATCTTCACATTCCTAGAGGACAAAAACCAAATCATGGATGGAGGACTTTACCTTCTCAACTCTGCAGGCCTCTTCCTCAAGTACTGGGTGGAAATATTCAACCTAGAAAAGGAGGAATTTAATTGGGCTCCAGTCTGGATCAGACTGTATTCACTCCCTTGGGATTCGTAGGATGAACTATCCCTCAAATAAATTGGGAATCATGATTCAGATTTATACAGGAACGCAACATAATATGCATATAGCCATAAACACAGAGATGTAGCGGAAATAAAACTTCATTTTATTAAAAACAAATGATTGAAATGTGCTTACAGACATCAAGTAAATAAACATCTATGGCGTTGGTAGGCTTATCTCTAAGAAGATATTTGGCGGCTAGAGGCCTCTGAACTATGTTACAAAACAAACGACTAAAACATGCTTACATGAATAACGGAAATGAACGAGCGAGGACATTCGTAGCATATCTCTAAGAAGATATGTGACGACTACAGGCCTCTCCATTGTGTTACAATGAGGCTTGAAGGCCTATTTATTGTTCAGAAACAATGGAAAACCATCAACATCCAAAAACCTAACCCTAGGAGATGAAGCGCCAAAATTGTGGGCCCCGTTTGGGTAAATTGGTGTTTCAACTTCCCAGCGACATAAATTTGGCTTCCGATCTCTGTTTGATGTGCTCAATATCTCATTAAAAATATTTGTCTGAGGACTACAATTTTTGAGTGAGAAGCATGGATTTAAGACCCATGTTGCTCCTAATTTGCCCAAAAACGTCATTTAGGGCCTCAAAACAACTCTGGAAGTTCAGGACCTGAAAAACTGCTAAAAATAGTAAGTTGTGCTGAAAATTAAAAAATGATAGAATTGATGGTGGGATTTCAATTGGAATAGGTGGGTGGCCACCAATATCCACATGGATCATTAAGGCCCCAAAACAGGTCTGAGAGTGCACGACCCGAAAACTTGCTAAAAATAGTAAGTTGTTGGAAATGAAAAACTGAAAGAATTGATGGTGCGGGTCAAAATGGAATAGGTGGGTGGAAATGGTCCCCCAATGGTCCCTCCTTAGGAAGAAATGGTCCCCATTGCATTAATTTTCTCCATGAGGGGAAAATTTTGCTGAACTTGGTATTGGATTGGTCTAGGATATCATGGACCTATTAGCGGACATGCTAGATGTAGATGTGGTGTCGATGGGCAAGCATTGAAGGATCTGGGAAAAGTTATCCATATTCAAATTCCTATGTTTCTCAAGGGCCTCCTCGAGCAATATTTTGATAGGATATCTTGCTCCCTCATCTTTCTTTGCTTCTACCATGGGGGGTTGTTAGCGTTTATGAGGCAGATCTTGCAACAGTTCAACCAGATCGATCCCTAACTCCTTATACCTTGACCACATTGGGACATGCAAAGAAAAATAAAGAAAGAGTTGACCGCTCTAATACCACTGATTCAGAATTATGTAGGAACGCAATATAATACACATATAACCATAAACACAAAAATGCGGCGGAAATAAAACCTCATTTTATGAAAAACAAATGACTGAAATGTGCTTATAGACATAATGTAAATAAAAATCTAGGGTGACGGTAGGCTTATCTCTGAGAAGAGATGTGACGGCTACAGGCCTTTGAAACGTGTTACAAAACAAATTACTCAAACATGCTTACAGGACTAATGTAAATGAACAAGCAAGGGCATAGGTAGCGTATCTCTGAGAAGAGATGTGATGGCTACAGGCCTCTTCACTATGTTACAATGAGGCTCGAAGGCCTATTTATTGGTGATAAATAATGGAAAACCATAAAAATCCAAAAACATAACCCTAGGAGATGAAGCGCCAAAACTGTGGGTCCCGTTTGGGTAAATTGGTGTTTCAACTTCCTGGGGACGTAACTTTAGCATATAATCTCTGTTTGACGCGCTCAATAGCTCGTTAGAAATATCTATCTGAGACTACAAATTTTGAGTGAGAAACATTGGTCTACAACACATGGGGCTCTCGATTTTGCCAAAAACGTCATTTAGGGCCTCAAAATGGCTTCGAAAGTTCAGGACCTAAAAGATTGCTAAAAATAGTAAGTTGTGTTGAAACTTAAAAATGGAAATAACTGATGGTGGGTGTTAAAATGGAATAGGTGGGTGGCCACAGATATCCATGTGGATCATTAATGCCCGAAAACATCTTCGGGAGTGTAGGACCTGAAAATTGAATAAAAATGGTAAGTTGTTGGAAGTGAAAAACTGAAAGAATTTATGATCCAGGTCCAAATTGAATAGCTAGGTGGCCATCTATATCCACCTAGATCAAATCACCTCGAAGAATTCATCAAAATTGAATAAGAAACCAAGCTCAATAGATACACAACTTATCCCAAGATCTACATGTCTACATCCACTTAGCCAAAGCCTTCCCGAATTCGCTAATTCAATTCCATGATGATTATTAATGGGTCAAAACTAATGATTCTGAACATGTGCCTTTTCACTGTCGTAAATGTCATGACCATGGGAAATATTGGCAGATTTCCCTCTCAATCAACATCTGAAACCTTGCCCAGCTTTGAATACCATAGATCCTGACAGTTTCACCAAGATCACAAATCGTAAGCGACATGCAAGGAAATCCACCTCAGCTCCCAAGACCTCACACCCTGCCACCAATAACAGTTTTGACGTTCTAACCAACCAAGCCTCAAATGAAGGCCCCTCCTTAGATCCCCCTAAGAATACCTTAAAGCTCGTAAATCCGACTCATTATTCAAATCAGACCCAATTTGCACCATTTCATCCTTCTACCTCCCGACCCCCTAACGCTAATCTGACCCAAGACCTATATGGAAATAAAAACAACAAAGGGAAGAAGGTTTAATAGGAGGAATCATCTGCCATCGAGGAAGAACCAGAAATAATTGAATTCGACGACCTTGATATCTTAGGCTTCGAGGATGCATGTAAAAGAATAGAATATCGCAGATCCCCTCTCAGTAGATCTAATTTCTTGAGGAAGTTATCACCAGAGCCCAACAAATTCCAACTGTTAGAATCCAGGGGGAACCATGCTAGATAAAAAGAAGATGATGAAAGATTCCAGGAAAAGAGGGCGACGCACGGATCTACAACACCTTGTCATACTTGGAGTCCAACTCGTTGAATCAGGAGGATATCCTAATTTGACCTAGTTCTATACTGTTGTTCCAAATAGTTCACAATGAAGCTCATATCATGGAACATTAGAGGAATTAATAGCCCATCAAAGCACTCAATGATCAGGAATAGAATCGCACAAGAAAAACCACAATTTTATTTATGCAAGAAACCAAATGCTTCAGCACTATCCTGAACTCTATCATATCTCGATTATGGAACGGCTACAACACCGTTTTTTTTTATGCTATTGGGGCCTCAGGAGGTCTAGCAATTGCATGGAACCCTCTCCTAATTACCCTAAACAATATCGATGCCTCTCACAACTTCATTCAAGCTTCTTTCCATCTGATTAGCACCAAAATTCACAGGAATCTCACCAATGTATACTTCCCCCAACACATAGCCCCAAAAAATGAAATTTTAAACTCCATAGAGCATCTTAACTCTCATCGTACCCACCCTCTCTACGTAGTAGGAGGCGATTTCAATATGACCACCAATCTGGAGGATAAAATAGGAGGGTGCCTCAAGCTCAAGGCAGAAAACCATGAATTCAAAGAATTCATACAGAAAAACCATATGATTGATATCTAGACTTCCATTGGAATCCATACCTGGAACAATCACACAGGAGGATCCCATAAAATTACTTCACGCTTTGACAAATTCCTCATCTCGAACAATTCCATCCATATCGGAGTCGATATTATCTCCATCATCCTTCCGAACTTAGGCTCTGATCAGTGGCCCATTCAGTTACAATGGTCGCGCTCCAGCGTAGCAAGAAACAAACCTTTTTGATTTGAGCAGTTATGGCTCACTCATACTGGCTTCAAGGAAATGGTCATAGCTTGGTGGAGAAGTATGATCCCACCAAAGGGCTGCAAACTATTCCAATTATAGCAAAAGCTGAAGGCTCTCAAAAACCTTCTCAAGCGATGGAATCACTCATCCTTTGGAAATATCTTCAAAAGTCAAAAGGATGTAGAAAACTAGATGGTCGATCTTCAACAACACATCATCCGAGATGGGCATATTGCTGATCTGGCACTCCAGGAACAAGAACTAATGGGCCACTTGGAAGATCGAAGGTTAGAGGAATAAATTCTCTCGAAACATAAATCCATAATTCGATGGCTTAAAGAAGGGGAAAAATATACAAAATTCTTCCACCGCTCCACTATCCAATGTCGAATTCTCAACCGCATCGCAGCGAATCGCAGTCCTCAAAAATGAACAGGGAGACAAGCTTGAGGCACATGCTGACATTGAAAAGGAATTATTAAACTACTTCAAGGATGATCTCAGAGATCCCAATATAGAGTGCTAACCTGCCATCAACAAAATTACTCAGTATATCCATAGAATCATCATGGAGGATCATAATAAAATATTGTTGCAACTTTTCACGTTGCAAGAGGTGGATCAGGCGATGTCACAGTTCAAAGATGGGAAGGCCCCTCAGTCGGATGGGCTCGCCTCCAACTTCTTTCACTTCTTTTGGGAGGAAAACAAGCTAGAATTTTGGGATCTAGTTGAGGAATCTAGAAGTATGTATTGGATCCTTCAAACCCTCAATGCAAAATTTCTTACTCTAATTCCAAAAGAGGATCAAGCGTTTACTCCCAACAAGTACAGACCTTTTGCACTCTGCAACGTTATCTACAAAATTATCTCCAAATTGATCACTAATATGATCAAACCACTTCTCCTGCTATGCATATATACAGTAAAAATGAGATATGTGGAAGGACGTCAAATCGTGGATGGCATAATCCTAATGCATGAAGTCATTCACTTGCTGAAATTCGAAAAAAAACCAGGTATGCTCCTCAAAATAGATCTTTCCAAATCATTTTATAAGCTCAGTTGGGCCTATATCAGACACATGATCCAGGCCTTTTGATTCATCCCTACTTGGATTAGATGGATCATGAGCTTGATCTCCTCCCCATTCATATCCATTCTTGTCAATGGCTCACCCTTGCCCACCTTATCTCCCTCAAGAGGTATCCATCAAGGTGACCCCCTCTCTCCTTTCATGTTTTTTCTCATGGAGGAAGGCTTGGGGCGTCTTATCTGCCATGGCATCATATCTCAGTCCCTCAAAGGCATATCCATTCATAACAACCCCCCCTCTCCCATCAGTAATTCGTGGATGACAACATGTTGATCAACCATCCTCTTGTCCAAGAAGCTCGATATTTTAAATCTCTGTTAGATTGATTCTCTGAAGCATCAGGAATCAACATCAACACCAAAAAATCACATCTCTTCTTCTTTAACACCCCAGCTATCACTCAGTGCAACATCGCTAGGATCCTTGGCTTCTCCATCACCTCTCTTCCCTTCAAATACCTTCGCGCTTCACTCATAGACTCTACCATCAAGCACTCCTCTTGGAAGGATCTTCTGGACATGCTAGAAGCCAAAATCTCTTCCTAGACCCAGAAAGCTCTTAATATTGTTGTTTTTCTTGTATTTATTTAATTTTTCATTCAGTCTATGACTCTGTATCTCTTCTCAGTGATACCCGCCCCTAAATGGGTTCTCAAATCTATCTGAAACTTGCAACGCAATTTCCAGTGGGGCAACATAAACTACAATAAGAAATGGGCCCTTGTTGAGTGCTCCAAGGTCTGGTCACCCAAACACTCGGGAGGCTTGGGGCTTTGGGATCCTGGTGAAAGTAATGCCATGATGGGAGTGTGCATCTGGTGGAAATGGGATTCCAAACGAGGCTCTCCATGGGCTCAGCATTAGGCATCCAAATACGCTAGAAACTGGCCTCAGGGAGAACTCATTAGATACAATATAGATGACATGGGATCCAAAATTTGGAAAGCAGCTAAGCAGCATAAATCTCTCATCCAATCCCATATTTTATGAGAAATTATCTCAGGTTCTCAACCTTGTCTCTGGGAAGACTCTTGGAAACAAAATCCTAAGTTCGCTACTCTGTTTCAAAAACCCAATCCATTCTCCAGAGTAGAGAGAAAAGTCAAGTGAAACATTTATGGGCCTTACCAAACATTAATAGTTTCCGACAATAAATTCCTACAGCTCAGTGGTAGGAAAGTTGGAATGGGGAATCCCATGATGACATTGATAGGGAACTTAGTAAAAGGAAATTTAGATGTACAAAAGGAAGAAACATCTTAGATTATAAATCTTCCGGGAAATCACATGAGAATTTTAGGAACAAACAGAAGATTTCCCGGAAGATTTATAATCTAATATGTTATGGATCACAGAAGTTTGCACTCTCAGGAACAAACATCCTCAGATGGGATTACACAACCAAAGGTACTTTAACCACCAAGGAGGCTTATCACCTCCTTCACCCAAGCGATCCCAATCAATCTGACACAATTTGGATGCAGATATGGAGCCCCACCATACGACCAAAATTCTCTACCTTTCTATGGCTACTCAGCAAATGCCACATCCTAACCTAGGATAATCTTTTGAAAAAAGGATTCATAGTCCCCTCACATTGTTTGAATTGTAAAAAAAAATAGGAAAATATAAATCATCTGTTGGATACTTGCCCCTTCGCAAGCTCTCTTTGGGACAGAGTAGCCATTCTCTGCTGCAGAACATACAAAAAACGAGGTGATGTCATCAACTCTATTCGCCTTTGGATGAAGAATCCCTTTAGCAGCAATCTCCTCAATTCTCCATGGATTTTCATCCTAGGGATCCTCCTATGGATTATCTGGAAGGAGAGAAGCAACTGCATCTTCAAATATCAATCAACTCCGCAAGAGATACTATGGACCAATCTATGAAACAATGGAAGGATATGGATCTCCCATCTCAGCCCTCAAAGCGCATAATATGGGCCAACTGGAATCTCTCAATCCCTTGCCACTCTACAGGATATCCCTCATCTAACAGTCTGCCAAAATCTCGTTGCTCTTGGATCCCTCCCCCTCCAGACATCTTCAAACTCAACTTTGATGGAGCCGCCAAAGGCAATCTAGGTGAAGTAGGCTTTGGAGTAATTTTCAAAAACACGGAAGGGGATCCCTTTCTCATATACTTTGGGTCCATTAGATGGGACACCAACAACTCAACGAAACTCAAAGGTCTTCTGCAAGTCCTACACCATGCTCATGAGAACAACTTCTTTCCTATAGAAGTAGAAGGGGACTCCCAAATCATCTTCAACACTGCTCATGAACTTCTTCATGGCTCCCCTTCCTCTAGACTCTCAAAGAGCTGGAGATTAGCTTCTTAGATGGATCGCCTTGAGCAATGTTTGCATTCCCATAAATCCATCTCATTCAGCCATGTTCAAATATTAGCCAATGTCGTTGCAGACCTAATAGAAAACAAAGGGGTGGAACATGATTCCTCCCTTCTCTCCTGCAGACTTCAAAAAGTCGATGATGAATCTCTTTGAACAACATGCACTCAGCTGGAACTCAAATATGTCCAATCTGCAAATGTGGGTGAATAGCAGCGCTCTGCTAGCAAGAAACATTGCCTCACCACTGCTATGCAACTGTCCTCTCCATGAGGCAGCACCTGCCCCAGGCGTGAGAGCCTTAAATTTTTCTCGTTGGTCCTTAGCCTGCTGCATTCCTCTTCATTCAATTTTGCTTGATGCACATTGATTCCATCTCGTCTGAGTTACACAGTGCTCTAGCCTTTTACAGGAGATGGGGCCGACTCCTGCTCGCAATTGTCCTGCACCTCCCTCCGTTTTTCCATATGGCTTGCTCTGCAAGCTCCTACCCTTGGCTCTGTTGGTCCTTGTTGTGCTTCCCCCACTCACATCATTGTTCAGTCGCCCTCTACTCAGTTGTTTCACGTTGCACATTACTCCACTGCTCGTCCATATACCTATCCTCATCTGCCTCCCATGCATGCCCATAATTCTACTAATACCATGCCTCGCCACCACCAAAACGGTTGCCACAGGGATGGAGGCAGCGGTTCCCCCTCTTGCCCTCCAAATCTAGCCATGGCGGAGAGCATTGTGGCTTTATCGATGGCCATGGAAGCGCAGGAGGTCTATGACCCACGACTGTCAACCCATGTATCATTTCGAATTCTGGAAGCTTAACCAAGAAACTCTGACTCTAGGTCTAAGCAAACGCCGCATAAATTCACATACTCTTAGTCTTCCACCGCACATCTGATGAAAATGGTGGCTCTTCCCGTCAAATGCATGCAGGAAACCTCTGACAGTGGGGTCAACAGCTCACCTAAAGGCGCCAGACATTCAGACAAGGTAGAAGACACATGTGATGGCTCCACCTCCATGTCAGAGTTGGACCCTCAGCTCTCTAAGAAGGAGGATGACCCCTCTGACTACCGCTGATGCATTGTGGAAGAATTGCCTCGTCTGCAACTCCAAGATGCAAAGGAACAGAACTTGTAGCGTCATGGTTCCTCTTTCTCCATTTTTTTATTTCCTTACTATAGGATCTATGTTTACTTTCATTCTGCACAACAAACTTAGCTTCTTAGATCTTCTATTAACGATTGGTTTCCCCATTATAGGCATCTCTCTCTATGTTTTGTGGAATTCTTTATGGGCTAGTTTCCCCCCAAGGGGCATCCCCATTTTTGAATTTTTGAATTATCTCTTTCAAACCTAGTTTAGCTAGCTCCACAATCCCAGTCTGGAAGGTGGATTGTACATTTTTTGTACTATATAATAGAAACTAGTCTTATGTAGAGAAACAAAAATAAAAATAAAGAAATCTCTAATGTTGGTTGTTCTCTTGAGTTTATAATATTAATAATCATGTGAGTTTATCATTAATTTGTATTTAAAATATAATTCATAGGTTTTATTAATCTCTTCTCTTTTTAATATGGATCTCCTGGGCTTCTTGATCTGTTACGTTTTTTATATTTTTCCCTTGGGTTCACCATTTCATTGGGTTGATAATATTAAACCCTTCTGTTGATTAGTTCTTTTGGTTTATAATATTAATAATCGATTGGGATATTGATAAGAGATATATACTTATTATAAATAATAATAAAGTACTATTATTATGTTATATTTTCATTATAATATAGCTTAAATTAATACTATTAATATATTGAAAAAATATAATAATATATTATTATTATATATTGAAAGTATGGCTATGTTTAGATATCTGATGTATAAGAAGAATCTTGAAAACATGGATTCAAAAAGACTCCCTAACATTGCTTCCTACTATAGTCAAAACCCTCACCTTCACCTCAAGCATGGGTGGCATAAGGATGCCCAATCCTGGCTCAATCATTGGGTAATTAACGAGGAGCTCAATATGGGAATCAAAGATAATATCAAAAATACTATTACCTCCAAGTTTAAAGACATGTTATGGGAGGATCAGGAGCTGAAGGGTAGAAGAAATCTAAGACACTGTAAGGAAGTAATCAACCCGACCCTTGCTAATCAGAATTCTCTCTCTGTGTTGTCGAGCAATAAGAAAAAAAAGAACACCGCTAAGATAAGAACTAATTCCCATGAGCTTCGGAGTGAGACCGGACAATGGTTTATTGCCAAGACCCCTTGGAATGAAAGAATTTGTTAGATTTGCAATTCTAAGCAAGTGGAATATGAAAAGCACTTCCTTTTAGACTGCCCAACTCTTACTCACATTCACTCTCAATTCCCTACCATATGCCACACTTTCAATCTTCTTGACCTATTAATCCAACCCACCTATAGCGATCTTGAAGCACTTATTTCCCTTCTCTTTTACCATAGAAACAAGATTTTGAATAATCAAACTTAGATTCTTTCTCCTCTCTTAAGGTCTAAGAGACCACGACAGTAACCATCATCATCATCATCATTAAATAATATAATATTATCTATATATATATATTAATTTAATATATAGTATGCATATACTTTACATTATTAATATATTATAAGCAAATATATAAAATATATTGGTAATTATATTCATAAATATATAATAAATATTTTGGTAAAATACATGTTGTGGATGGTATATATAAATTTATAAGCTTATATCAACCACATTAATAAATGTCTTTATAAATTTATTTAATATATGAACCATATTAATAAATGTAATTGTGCTAATAACAAACAGAAAATTAAAAAATAATATAGTCAGATCCTAGCGAAAATAACACTGTAACTGAATTTTGGCGACGCTCTCTATCGCCTCCATGGAAATGAATTGAATGGAAAGAGGACAAACATGTCACGATTCATTTATTTAATTCTTATTTTTTTTCTTCCGAAAATAAAATCTCATTCGTAATTAAAATCCCTACCTTATCTTGGCTGTCGACTCGGAGTGGTTCACGTTTTCTTTCAGCAAAAACCTACTCTGTGTTGACATGACGATAGTGCAGCGTTCATATCAGTATTGAGCACTCTTCATCTGTATAGTGACTCATTATCAGGCCTGCACAGAATTGACCGTACTTCAACAATTAAATTAACTAATCCTGCATCTTCCCCTTTCGTGCATGTGATATGAATAGGCACATATCTCGAACTGGAAAGTCGTTCTTTCTTCTTACATCCTTGCTGCAATCATAATAGTATCCTCAACAACTTTATTCGGATTTGGATATTTCTTTTAATATAAATTTAGGAAAAACATTAACAAAAATTTATAGTAATCACTGGAAAATTATTATAATATACATTTCATATATAATAATAATTTATATAAAATCATTTTATTAGTAAATTTAACCAAAAATAATTAAAATATTTAAAGTAAAACATGTAAATTAAAATTATTGAAAGATTATACTTATCTTATATTAAAAAATTAATGATTTGTTAATTTTAATACTTTATAATATAGTCAAAAATTGATTAACTTCATAAATTATTAATAATGAAATTAAAATTCTCTAAGTTTTATTTCAAAATCGATACCCTAAAATATTATAAATGCAATAAATGTAAACATTGTTATAAATTTACAAGTTGAGCATTGTATATTTCTCATATAATGAGTATATGTTAAATTTATATATTATTTTGTTTATAATTAGTAATAATAATAATAGTTTAATAAAATTAAACTTATAATAATTAAAAAAATTAAACTTTGATTAATTGCATTGTATGTTTAGTTTAATATAGGACTTTCAAATTTAAGCATTGTAATAAATTTAAGGATTAAGCATTGTTATATGCTTCATTTAATTAATATATGTTCAATTTATAATAGTGAAATGGCTAAGTCAAGGTGGGTCCATTTTCCCAGAAACAAGGAGGTTTCATACACCAATTTGGTGTCTAACTTGGCCTTGACCTTATAATTGGATAGTAATAATAATAATATATTAATTATTTATAATTAGTAGTAATAATAATAATTTAAAAAAAATTAACTTTGATTAATTACATCTTCAGTCTAGTTTACCATAAGGCTTCCAAAGTTTTATTTTAATTATCAATAATTTTTAGATTAATGGTAAGGATTTAACCTCAATGAAATATTTTAGAGTATTCTTAGTAATAGTATACAAATCAAGATTTATCTTAAAATTAGTTATGTCATTTTTACTCTTCTAGTTACATTAATTAAGAATAACATATGAACAAACCTCATATAAAATGATTTTTTTTTTGGCATGTAATATTGATAACTTGTGATATTATAATAAAGTCTATTTAAAATTAAAAATCTTAAAAAAAAATATTTTAATTTTTTTAAGATGTAATATTTAATTTATATAATAAATTTTTTTATATAAATTTAATAATTATAATAGTAATAATTTAAATAAATTTATAATTTAACTAATATTTATCATTTTATTAATTTTACCAAATATTATATATATATATATATATATATATATATATATATATATATCAGAAAGATTGGACAGAGTACAATAGTGGAAATAGAAAAACAACATAACAGAGCACATCGCTCTTATACCAGATGAAAGATTTAACGGAGGTAGAAGGTCAAAGTACACAACTCAAACACACAGAAATAACAGGAAGATACTACTACTAACAAAATAACCTCTCACTCATTTAGATAAATATGAAATTGAAAAGTAGCTACAGCTGTGTTGTAACAACTCGAACTATATGTCCAGGCTATGCATACTCATATGCCCCATGTTACACAGCAATTTGTCACCGTCCCTGAAATCCCCATCCCGCACATTGGAGGGCTCATTCCATGACCTGTGAGCAGAGACAAGACTTGAAAATAATTTTATTGCATCCCTCTGAAGATGAGCTTTCATTGCCGTGAAGACATCTCCCTGCAAAAAACCCTAAAAATAGCTCTTTTTCCATTGGCGCGGTTCCACAGTTCAGCCCTCGCGCCAAGGGGGCAAATCCTCCAAAGAGGGCGTGCCAATTGGCACTCTGTCATAGAGCCACACCCGCACCAACCATATTAAGAGGTGTTTTTTGAAAATAAAAGGCGGAAGTTTCGTTCTAACAAATTCCTGGACTGATATCTATCTTGAGTTGGGAGGTTTGGCTACAGATTTCCATAGAGAGGAAGTGGTTTTCCACCTCTCATGGAAGCTTCCTTGATTATAGGGCCAATCTCATAATTATAGGGATCCCAACTCCCCTTCCTCCATCTATAAAAGCTTTCTCATCTCCCTTGCAAGCTAATCTCCAAGTTCCCAAGAGCTTTCACATCCTTATGCTGCAAGAGCCTTTTTGATTCCCTTAAGGCCAAATCCAAGAAAGGAGACTATTGCTAAGTATCCGAAGAGAGAGGCTTGTCCCATCCTTGACAGGCTTTATCGAGACATGTTTTGCTGATGGCCCACCAAAGGAGAGTGTTGCGTTGAAGCTATGGTTGTATTCTTCTTTTGACTCATTAATGATAAGTGACTATTGGTTATGGTTCCACTCTTGTTCTTGATTATGTTCATGAGTTATGTCCTCTTCGACTGACATATAGTTGTATATACTAGATTTTATGCTTGCATTTTTGTTGTTTCTTGCATGTGCAGGTGTCCGATCACGGAGATCGTGAGGATTGTGATCTGCCAGGGCAAAGGAATGGGAGCACCACCTCTTCTACAAATGATAGCGTTGGATTCCAGGTAAGCCTTCATCGCAAGTCAGTTTATTTGCAATTAGGAACCTGCACTGTAGCATGTTTGATTGTTGCTAGACCCGATCTGGGCTTGTAGGGATCGCCTCTGTTCGCAGAGGGGATTTACCTCTTCAACAATTTGGCGACTCCACTGAGGACTCAGCTTGTTGTTTGATTTGTAAGCTATAGACGGAGCCTGAAGCACAACCAAATAGCCTTCGAAACGCTTTTGCTCTGCATTAGTGGAGTAGATCAACGCTGCTTCAGTCAATCTCCGGTTTAGTTTACGGACTGAACAACTTGAAGTATTGTCTTCTCTTTCCGGTTAAATTCTTGGCCTTGCTTGCTTGGTCAGCTCTTTGGACTATTTTTTCTATTTTTTTGGCTTTGTTTTAGCCTTGTCATCACTTGTCTATGTTTGAGATTGCTTGTTTTTCATTTTCCCATAGTAAACTCGGCTGACACGCTTTTCAGTGTGACAGTCGCGCCCATTGGCGCAGGGTTCCCCATGTATCACCCGTGCCATTTCCTTTCTGGCACTAATTTCAAGCTCACAGTCGTGCCAATCGTGTGAGCTATTAGGGTTTTCTTTGTTTCATGCTTTCTGGGACTGACTTGTGATTTTGATCTGGTTTTTTTGGCTGTTTGAGTGCACTGGAGCCTAGTTTGACTAGTTGTAACCTCCATCCTTTGGTTGTTTGCCTATTTCTTTCAATTTTGCATTCGAGCCCTAGGGCATCTAGGTGCTTTTGTGAGTCGAGCCTCCCTTGGGAGTTTTTGGTTTTCATTCATTCAGTCGACTTTGGGATTTTTTCCTTGCATTCGTTTGATAGTTGTCTATCATTTTATTGCATTTTTTGAGTGACTGATTTTTTTTTCATTCGAATTCCGCTTTGCTTCATTTTGGGCCTTTATTACACGGCTCATTAGTGTCTTTGGGACTTTTCTTGGTTTTGAGAGACTTTTGGTCGATTTGAGATCTGATTGTTTGTGCCATTGAGTGAAATCTGCTTGTTTCTGCTCTCTTATTATCATTTCTCAAATTGCTTCTCATTTGCTTTCGGTTTGTTTAGCGCATCTAGCTCTCAAACATTGAAAATAAAAAAAAATCTCTTTTGCTTTTGGTTGATTAGTGAAAATTAAAATCTTTTCGATGTTATTAGTAATTAGTGACTTTGGAAGAAAAGTTTTTAGTTTCATTAGCTGCATTAGAGATATCACTTATTGTCTTCCGATCATTTTGTTTGTGTAAAAAGCTCTTAACACCTCTATAGCTAGCTTTCATCGAACAAAATGATATACTATGGCATGCAGTTTTGCATTTAGGATATTTTTAAGACGTCACATTCGTTAGGGCCTGAAAACTGAAACGTAATTGAAGATAAACTTTAAAATTTACTCAATTTACACTAAGGTAGCATTGAAATGTAACGAAATGAATTTAGAGGTCTAGGCTAGAGATGTGTTCCGGCATCTTAAAACCTAGTAGTTGTCATTCACCTCTTGGCTTTAGACAGCACTAGTACAGACTTGTGCTCCCCGTACTGTCGCATATATAAAGGGAGACCCCACTAGGTTTCAATCCTTTATCCATAGGAAGCCGAGTCTGCTGCCCTATACCCGTGATACACCGGACACAACATTCGGGGAGATTTCCTACACATACGGAAAGTCCTTGGTTGATTTCTCTTTCATTATTGGAACCAAGGTGTATATTGCAGTTTACGGTTATTTGGTACACCCTTTTGCCTAGTATTCCTGAGTAGTCATTTGATCTTTTCTGACTCCCTAAATTTGAAAGGATCACCAAGCGTTTGTCCTTTCATGCTTGTGTCAAATCTGAAAGAGATAGAGTCACCTTTTTTGATCATTTCTCGACTCTTAAAACATGAAACGGTGAAGTTTCTTATTTTTCAATGTGGTAAAAATTAATCACCCATGATCACACGCCCCATTAGATTTTTCTTGTTGACCGTTTGATCGTGTGTCTTGACTCTTTTTCAGCCCGTGTCTGTGTTTGATATTTTTCTCTTGCCGTTTCTGCCACAGTGGCAAAACCCTCGGTTTTGTCTATTGGTAGTCCTTATACGGACGATTCATTAGAGGTTTCACAATCCTCTGCTGAACCACAGCAGCCCATTGTTTCTGAGTTTTCTGACGGGGGACCGGTTCTTTCTGAGCAACCCTTTGGGGGACCAGTTGAGTTCAATTGGCCCTTTTCTGACCCTTGGTCTGAATTGAGATTAGGATCTGATTTCCTTTCTCTTACATCGGGTTCGCCTTTTATAGTTCTTGTCTTTCCTCCAAGTCCTTGTCGTCTATTGCAAGATCTAGCGGCAGGCTCAAACATGAGTGATTCTGGTGAGGAAATCCCAACGTTTGGTGAAGACTATCAACTCTTCCCATGAAGATTATTTCCAGGAGACAACTCTAAACCACCTGTCATGTCAGCGTCTAGTCCCTCATTAACACCAAGGTACAGATCCTAGGGTCAGATCATTTCTGCCGCAGCTTCTATGTGAGTGTCAGCTCCTTCTCCGAGGCCGTCTGCTCCTTCACCGGGGGTGTCTCCTCAGACACCCGTCACTTCTGTACCCATTCGACCCACTATCTGTGTGGCCGCATCTGCACCCGCTGTCACGGCACCATCTGCAAGGGCTATGCCACCTCTTGAAGATGTTTATTTAGTGACTGATATGCTGGATAACATTTATCCGGAGGAGTATCGGTTGTCCCTACAATAATCGAACCCCGAGGTTGGACCATCCTCCAAGATCCCAACCGCTGTTATTTTTCACACTATGCACAGGATTGTACACCCGTGTATGCTTTTCTAGGTCATGATGAGCACGGGGACATTTTGCGTCTACCCGCTTCTGAGGCTCACCTCCATGCTCAAGGTTTACCTTATAACCAGGCTTATAACCCGCAAGGGCAACCTTTCCAAGGCCAACCTTCGGGCCAACCTGGCTATCCTTCTGACCCATAGGGGCAGCCCGTGCAAGGCTATCCTGAGGGTCAGCAAGGGCCATAGTACGGTCCTCAAGGACAGTATTACAACCCTTCCGGTCAACCTGTGCAGCCTTAGCCGGGGTACCAACCGAGACCGGTCTATGGTCCTGAGGGGAAAATCCAGCCTTCTCAACCTATCCAACTGCAGTATCATGTTGTTTCCAATGTTGCATATCAGCCGGGACCATCCTATGGTCCTGCTCCAGGTCAAACCGGTTACCAGCAACCACCTGGCCCTATTCCTCCACCAGGCCAACCGGCCCATCCAGTACAACTTGGTGTTCTGCCTCCAGGCCAACCAGCCCATCCGGTACAACCTGGGGCTCCTTTACAGCCAGGTCAACCTACGAAACAGGCGCAGCCTGTCTATCCGTGTGAACCTGTTCACTCAGGGCAGCCCGCTCAGCCGGGTCAACCTCTTCACTCAGGGCAGCCCGCTCATTCCATAAACCCTGCCCAACAGCCGATTTATTCGATGCCGCATCCAAATCAATAGATGCGCCCTAGTTATCAGGCTCCGCATGGTTCCACCTATTAGTAGCCAACTCATCCTCAGGGTGGTTATTATCCTCATGGTCAATCTCAATCGAATTATAACCAGCCCTGAGGCTCTCAGTATCATCCTCATCAATCCGGTTCTACCTATACTCAGCAGCCAAATCCAAATGCTGCTTACACTAGGTCGACATATAATCAGGGTCCGTACTCTGGTTATCAAGTCCCACACACTGGTTACCAGTAGCCAAATCAGTCTGGTTATACGACCTACACCCCCTACAGTCAGAATCCTATGGGACAGAACCCTTGGGGGCAACGATATTCCCAACCAGTGTGGAGTACAGGTACCGGTCCTCATCCCGGGCCTGGCATGCCGGTTAATCCGCCATTGTCGTTCCTGGCCACCTTGGAGTTGCTGGATGTTTCAAAATTGACCAATGATCAAATTTTGCATAATCCTTATTGGCCTCCGGTTCCTACCAAGATACCAGGTGATTGCCCCAAGTTTGAGGATAAAGCTGGGGAGGACCCCCAAGTGCATGTGATGACGTATCATCTTTGGTGTTCGTCTAACTCTTCGGTCGATGATTTGATTCATCCGTGCCTCTTCCAGTGCACTTTGACTGGAGCTGCTGCTAAGTGGTACATCGAGTTATCCCGTGGCATCTTCCAAGATTTCAATTCCTTAGCCATGGCTTTTCTGACGCACTTTCAGTTACCGGTTCGCTATGAGGCTGGGACGCACCTCCTGACTTCTTTGAAGCAGGATAAAGCCACTCACATTTCTGATCACATTCATGACTGGCGGCGCCGTCGTAGACTGGTCAAGCTTCATATACCTGATCAGATACTAACTCACTAGTTCACCACCTCCTTCGTGAACAAAATCGCCCAAGATATTGTGATGGGAGCGTGTGTGGCGGAGGAACAAGCCATTGAGCGTGCCCAATATCTGGATCTTGTATATTATCAGTCCGGCACACTTTATGATATCTTACCTGATGCTCCACTGTTCAGAACCTCCAAGGCTCCACCTACCTCTGCAATGGATGGTGTCATTGGTTTTGTGTCTCAGAATTCAAAGAAATCTTCGAATGGGAAGCAGAAGTCTAATTCTTCCAACAATACTCCTGCTCATCCCGCCCCGTCAGATTCTGGCAAAACCGCGGAGGTGAACGCCGTTCAGGCCAATCCTATGGAGAAAACCTCCAAAGGGAAAAATAAGGGCAAAGGTAAATCCAAATCCGACGCCCCAAAGCTAGAATCCAAATCTCGTACTGAGGATGGTTCTCAACGTAAACTGAAGTACCCCTGCCTCATTTGTGAAGGAGACCATTATACTAAGGATTGTCCACGACGATCTAAAGTTAGTCAACTTTCAAAAGGCTCTAAAGGGACTCTGGCAGTTCATAAAGATCCATTCCCATCTCAGCAGACCCAGATGGTTAAACAGCCTTCACCATCTGCACCATTTGGGTCCCAAGTTTTTATGATGAATGGTGCTGCACTTATCTCTGTCGCTACGCATTCGAAGGATTACAACGAATCGCAGCAGGCACCCGGGAAGGCAGTTGTGGATGGACCACCTCCCCCACCTGTCTCCGGTTCATTGGAAATCGAGAAGCCTACTCCTGAACCTGTTGTGAAGCCACCTTCTGAAGGTGTTCTTCGAAGATCTTCTTATAATCTGAATGCCCGTGCCGCTCAGCACTACAGTATTGTTGAGGATTTGGCATAGGCACCTTCTACTATGTCTGCACTAGAAGTTCTTCAAAAATTTCCTTCGCAACGGAAGTCTTTATTGTCTATAATCGGTGGCATTGATCCCGCCGATTCGAGTCTTCTCACCTTCGATTTAGAGAATTTCACCCCCCGACTTCCACATCAGATCGCTCTTGTTATCCAAGTCGGGATTAATGGTCTTAACATCCATAGGGCTGTTGTGGATGAAGGTGCCTCTACCTGCGTCATGTCGTCCACTTGCTGGAAGGCCATTGGCTCTCTAGCCCTTTCGTCATCTCCCAATGCCCTAGATGCATTTGATGGTCGGGAATCTAAACCCCTGGGTGTTCTTGAGAGTTTAGCGATCACTTTACAAGGGAAGACTATCAACGTAGAAGTAGAGGTGGTTGACGCTAGGCTAAACTACAATATAGTTCTCGGCCGCAACTGGACTCATGCCATGCTATGCATGCAGTCCACCGTCTTTCGACTTCTTAAGTTCCCTCACGAGGGAAAAATCGTTACGGTGGATCAGTTGTCCTTCTTCACCTCCACCTCTGAGAACAACGTTCCATACGTGGATCAGATCCTGAATCCCCCTGACAGTATAGGACCCAGTCTTTTCAAATACCCCGTCCTCATGGGTATTTTTCCCGCACCACCACTGCACACCGCTCAAGTTAACATGATTTCTAGGTTTGATGACCCCTGGCTCATCCCTACTCCTAAGCAGGTCTTTGAGTTTGGAGAATCAATGCCCTTGACTCTAGTAGAGATTAGCTACTGTGAAATTGTTGCTGCATCTGATCCTCCACCTCCTCAGCATGCTCCTTTGAGCATGGCTCTAGATGTCTACTCTCAATCCCCCTGGCTTGGTCAGGCCGATTCACCTGATCCTCTCAAAGAGACTTTTCCTTCTGATGAAGCCATTTTTGAAACAATGTCTTTTGAGGAGCTGCCTTGGACCGATGGACATCATCGTTCCTCTTTCATGCCTAGCTTGGGGGCAATGTCATATTGTCTAGAGCGTTATGCATCTCAGGTTCCTACTCCTCCTCTCCAAACGCCCATCTTGACGCACGAGGTTCTTTCAGAGGGAAAGCTGAGTAATATCACTCAAACCATCCCGATCAACATCTCCGTTAAATCGGGGATCATTGAGAATATAAACGTGAGAGTGACTTGTTCTCCTGATGAGATTCAAGTCTATACTGATCTTTTTAAAGAATTCAAAGATGTGTTCGCCTGGTCCTATGAGGAAATGCTGGGAATTGATCCCAGTATTGTAGTGCATGAGATTCCAACCTACCCTGGTGCGAAGCCCGTGCACCAACACTTACGCCCGATGCATCCTCATAAAGCCACTGTAATCAAGGCAGAAGTTGAAAAACTTCTGAACACGGGCTTTATTTATCCCATCCCCCTCACAGAATGGGTTTCTAACATTGTCCCTGTCAATAAAAATAGGGTACTATTAGGGTCTGTGTTGATTACCGCGATATTAATCGCGCCTATCCAAAGGATAACTATCCCACTCTGTTCATAGACCAAATCATTGACGAATGTGCCGAAAGTGAGATTTATTCCCTAATGGATGGTTTCTCCGGGTATAATCATATCAATATTACACCTGAGGATCAACACAAGACTACATTCATCTTTCTGTGGGGTAATTTCACCTATAAAAAGCTCCCATTCGGCTTGAAGAATGCTAGAGCCACTTTCTAGCGTGCGATATCTTACGCTTTCCATGACATTTGCCATATCGTTCAGCCTTATCTGGACGACTTGCCAGCTCACTGAGCTAGGCGAGAGGACCACCCTGAACACCTCCGCCAGATTTTCCTTCACTGTAGACGTTACAATATTAGGCTTAATCCTCATAAATGTGTCTTTTGCGTGGATTCTGGCCGTCTTTTGGGATTCATAGTCTCCAAAGATAGAATTCGCCTTGACCCTTTAAAATTCGAGGCTATCATCAATCTCCCATCACCCTCCTCGTTATATCAGTTGCAGAGTCTGCAAGGAAAAGCAAACTTCCTTTGACGCTTTATCCTAAACTACGCCGAGGTGGCCAAAGGATTCACGCGCCTATTAAAGCAGAACATTCCCTTCCATTGGGAGGAAATTGCTCAACAATCCTTTGAGAAGCTGAAGATGTTACTTGTTAATGCTCCTTTGCTTCGTCCTCCGGACTATCACCGTGATTTTACTTTGTATCTCATCGCCGCGTTTAGCACCATAGCTATGGTTCTGGTGTATGATGACGATGATGGTGATGAACATGTCGTTTATTACCTATCACAGAATCTTCTCAACACAGAAATGCGTTATGCTCACGTTGAGAAGTTGGCGTTAGCCACAGTACATGTTGTGCAATGTTTTCGCCATTCTATCCTGTTGCGTACGATAACAGTGGTTTCGGATTGCAACCCCATGACATACATCTCTCTCGAAAATTACTGTGGCGAAAATACTCCAAATGGATCGTTATCCTGCAGGAGTTTGACTTAGAGTTCACTACTGCTAAGTCAACCAAATCACTTGTTTTCCCGGATCTTATATGCTCACTCCTGACAGACTCCACTCCTTTCCACTCCGAGGATCATATCCCGGACGAAACTCTTTTCCTCATCAGTACTTGCGACCCTTGGTACGGCGACATAATTGTGTATCTTCAGACCTCCACATTTCGGTCTGAGTTGACTAAAGATGCCCGATGTCAGATTCGGCATCAGTCTCAACCCTACCACATCGTAGGAGATACCTTATACCGCGTTGGAGTAGATTTGGTGCTTAGAAGATGCCTAACCTTGGAAGAGGCTGAAAGGGTCCTAAATGACTGCCACAGTGGCGCCTGTGGTGGACATATGTCCGGATATGCTACTGCCCAGAAGATTCTGCGAGCAGGTTACTTCTGGTTGTCAATATTCAAAGACTGTATCGTTGCAGTCCGTAAATGTCATGCGTTCCAGGTGTTTCAGCACAAGATGCATGCGCCGCCTCTCCCTTTGCATCATGTTATTACCGTCAGCCCTTTTGCAAAATGGGGCATGGATTTTATGACGTATAACCCTCGTTCGGCCGGGGGGCATGCGTATATAATCGTCGTTGTCGACTACTTCACCAAGTGGGCCAAAGCGATGCCTAGACTAGCTGCCGATGATAAGACAGCTACCCAATTCATCTTCAACCACATCATTGCATATTTCAAGGTCCCTCAAGCCATTGTTACTGACCATGGTACTCATTTCCGAGATTATATGATGGCCGAGTTGACTTCAAGGTTGAGCTGATGCCACAATAGCTCAACGCCATATTACCCTTAGGCGAATGGCCAGGTTGAAGCAGTGAACAAGGTTCTGGTCACTATGCTTCAAAGAATAGTTGGTATCCACAAATCCAATTAGCACCTCCAACTATTCTCAGCTCTATGGGCATACCAGACATCAGCAAAGAGTGCAACTGGATTCACACCATTTCAATTGGTGTATGGTCTGGAAGCAAATATTCTGGTTGAATGCGAGATTCCTTCATTAAAATTAGCTGTGGAACTTCTACCCGACACTTCTGCTGAGGAAGAGCGTCTTTTGTATCTGGAACGGTTAGATGAAAACCACCGCTTGGCTGCTTTAGTCACTGAAGCACAAAAGAAGCGGGCCAAAGCTCACTTCGATCAATCGATTTCTCCTCGTTCCTTTGTCGAAGGGGACCTCATCCTCCTGTACGATCAAGCACATGACAAGCTTGGGGCTGGTAAGTTCCAACCTATGTGGCATGGGCCCTACATAGTAAAACGTTTTTTGAAGAATGGGGCTTATGAGCTTATAGATTATGAAGGAGTTCTGCTGGCGCATCCCAGGAATTGGCTGTACCTGAAAAAATACTACGCTTAAAGTCATTTCTAGTGTAGTGTGTGTACATAGGTGTGTGTTTTCAATTTGTGTGCATGTGTGGTGTGGTGTGCGATGTAAACATCTTTCTGCTGATCGGGTCTTCTTGATTGTGTAGATGTCCATTCATCTGTTTGTTGGTTTCGTGGATGGTGCCTCTCGCAGTACCAGGAACCTGTCTTCGGCGGCCTGGGTAATCTACGATCCTACTGGTGAGTTGGTCAACATGCAAGGTGTGTGTCTGGGACATACTACAAATAACATCGCGAAATATAGTGCTGTGTTAGAATTATTAACTAAGGCTTTAAACCTTGGTATCCGTGAATTACTTGTGTATCTAGACTCACAACTTGTAGTATTACAACTTAATGGTCATTATTCAGTTAGAAACCCATCCATTTTACATCTGTATCTGCGTATTCGTTTACTGGAAAGAAATTTTGACTATGTTACATATCAACATATACCCAGGCATATGAATACATTAATAGATGCAGTAGCTAATTGTTGCTAGATAGACATTTGCGCAATTTGTAAAACAACATCACATGAAAAAGAAAGATCCATCCAGAAATAGATATGTATATATATAGATATCGAAATGTTTACATAGTGTGCGTTGCATAGAATCAAAAAATATATATGTTCGTCTTAATACATCCGGAGATGACACGTCTCTCAAAAAATATGCATGATAAAAGCCCTAGGAGTCTAATCTGCATGGTGCTCATGATAATACGTGACTGCATGCACTAAGCGTCTCAGAAGTCGGTGGAGGTGACTAGGCACTCCCACTGTATGTCTCTGGTACGCCATCGGTACATTTTCCAGTCGGGCGTAGTCTGGGATCCCTCACGAAATACCCTCAAGATTCTGGATTAACTCCCCCCCCTCTGCACCCTCTACCTGAGGATCAGGTGCGGGAAGAGTTCCCCGCGCGATAGGAGACATACCGGCTGGTCTCTCTGGGCCCACATCTGCATCCATATAAAATGTGTCAGGAGGAACGTGTATTAACGAAAAAATCATAAAACATAAAAAGAAAAAAGAGAAGAGGTCATACCCAACTCCTCATCCCAATCATCTCCCTCTCGCAGTGGGAGATCTAGGTCTCCAGTGAAATCGGTTCCTGCATATGGCCAGTCTTTCACTACGATCAACTGACGCCGCAACCACCCAAAAAAATCCGGCCTCCAGGACATCTGTTGGCCTCATCCAGCTTTGGGCATTAGTGCTGCCCAGCAAACCATTCTTGGCTCTCGTGGAATCGGCTCAGCCACTATGGCCCCTTGGCCCTGGAATATTGGTAATCATTCCAGAATGAACGATACCAGGATAGAACTATAGCCAAACTATTTCAGTTTGGCCTGCTTACACTTCGTGAGCTATCTCTTGATATTTATTGTCACTGTTGTAGCCCAGTCGAACAATAGGGGACTCATGCACTCTGAGGCCAGTAATATTTGGGCCTTTGTTGCCTCATGCGGTGCCTAAGATCTCGTAGCCCGCATGATGGTATGAAGCAGTACCTAAGTGCTAGATTAGGAATATTATGGATGTCCACCTTTCCACTTCCTGATCCCAGTCGTGCCACTCGGCATACTTGTGCCATCACTTGCTCCATCTTCTCACTAGATGGTCTGCTCCCTATCAATATGGGCACCAGACCTCTGCGCGATATTCCGGTTATGAAGTATATGTCAGAAACCTCCAGTTCTAACACCTGGTCCCGCAACTTGAACACTTATTCATGTTCGTCCCATATGCTGATCAGGTACTGCAGGAGCTCAGGCTGAGCTCATAAGCAAGGTGTCAGGAAGAACTTTTTTAGCCCATAGTTCTTGAGGGAATTCATGCAAGTTTCATTCTCCATGACCTGTTCATCCTCTTCCCCATGCTCCCTATCTTTCCACTCAATGACCATTTTGATCGGTTGCCTGCATTTACATGGTCAAAAAACTTCAATTAGACCTCTGTTATCTTTAAAAATTCATGCAATTCATTCATTGTATGAAAATTTCAAACGGAAAATTTGATTTTTCCATTGGCGTGGGCCCTTTGGAAATAAAATTCCATTGGCGCGGGTCCGTGCCGGATACCCGTGCTAATGGGCGGAGCCCTAAAAATTCAAAAATTCCTCACAAGAAGTCTAATATGTAGTAAAAATTTATGAAAAATTGATTGAAATGGAGTAAAAAGAAGCACCTCTTACCTAGAACAGACGGGAATCTGAATGGTAGCCCGGATCGGTCGCAATCGTCGTCAGAAGTTCACACACAAAATGGACCAATGCTGCTCTTCTATGAGGTAAATAGTAAAAGTAATTTTATTTTTACCATTTGACATATTGATAACTTTTTGAACTCAAAATAGGTTTTGAAATTTATTTCTCTGAATATTTTGATATATCTTTTCAAAAATGGATTTTACACTTTCTTTTTGTGCAGCAACAGGTCTTTTATGCGACTTAAATTGTGAAACGAGTTGTATTTTATACTTTTTCGGACTCGGTAAATACAGGAAAAAGTCACTCTGGAGTCATCTTTCAGCTCTTTTCTGACTCTCTAAACATGAAAATATTGCCGAGGCCCTTGTCGTTTCGATCTCGTTAAAGTGGACACGAATCGACATCTACCCAATATATGTTTACCCCTTTTTCAGGCTGGGATGGATTATTTACGAAAAAGGAATACCCTAGCCTATCGCAACTAGGAGGTTTTCTCGGATATTTTTTTCTACCTTTTTGGGTCCGAGGAACTATCTACGAAAAGGGACCACTGGATTTTACTTTTCTGATGTCTTTTCAAACTCTCTAAATATGAAAAAGACGTTGATTTCTTCCTTTGTCAGACTCGTTAAACCCTGATGACATTGGATTCAGTCGAAATGACGTTCTCCGAGTTCCTCCTTCCTAGGGCTCGTTAAATGTACTAGGATGGAATCGCCTGAAGGGCAGACTTATATTACAAGCATATGCTATCCCCTTCAAGCTTGTTATAAAAAATAATTGGGATACTCGCCAGAAATGGTGGGGGAAAATGGAACCAGCATCATTGTCATGTCGGCAGTATGTCGCTCTTGAACATGGCACTTGTCTGCATTCGTGTCAGGTTGGGGACATCTCATCTCGTTCTTCACTTGCCTCTGTGGGTTTGGATAATCCCTTTTTACCTCTCATCTGCTCGTTTCCTCGTCACCATGACCTCTGATCCATTGATGTCAAATACTGCCAAATCCACTACTGTGCCGTTACATGTTCAAGAGAAGTTGACCTCTGCAAATTATCAACCTTCCTCTGATTCTCATATGATCCTGATTCACAAAAAAACATCATTTTCCTCTGTATCGTGTTGATGATGTGGGAAACATTATGGCCCACCTTCGATCAAGGTCACTTCCTGTCGACTTCAGCTCATTATCCAGGAAGCTAATCTAGAGACTCCCTTATGGTACCTTGGAGCCTGCATGCCTCAATGGCAGGTTCTTCGCATTCGACGTGAGGTTTTCATCATTGGCCTCTGATCGAGTGATTCTACGGGTGTTCGACGTCAGCTCATTGATTCACATGTCGTAGATTGTACCTATAGTACCTTGAGGGCCATTGTCATTATTGGTGGTTCCTCTCGCATCTGTTAACAACTTTCATCATTGGCTGGTAATCAGACGATGTTCTTGCATGTTCGATTTCAGCTCACATATTCGCATGCTTGAACTTGTACTTTGTTCGGGTCGAGATGGAGCGCAAGACCCTGGATTGTGTTTGTTGTAATCCAGGCTACGATATTATGGACTATTATGATTATTTACATGACTCACTGATTGGATGGATGCGACCATACCTGAGTCTATTTATCGATCCTCACTGGATGGCTGCATCCATGCCTTGGATCTGGATTATTATATACTCTGTTATCGATGGATGCGCCCATACCACATATATATCATGTATCTGAGACATCAATTGTATTTCTTCATGCAGGTTTTCCGATGGCGGAGTTTTCATTCGGACATGTTCTCGTAAAGCATTTCACCCCTCTCTCTCTCTCTCGAGCCTCATGCTTTAGGGGGCATATGTTACACAGCAATTTGTCACCGTCCTTGCAATCCCCATCCCACACATTGGAGGGCTCATTCCTTGACCTGTGAGCAGAGACAAGACTTGAAAATAATTTCATTGTATCCCTCTGAAGATGAGATTTCATTGCCCTGAAGACATCTCCCTGCAAAAAACCCTAAAAATAGCTCTTTTTCCATTGGCGTGGTTCCACAGTTCAGCCCTCGTGCCAAGGGGGAAAATCCTCCAAAGAGGGTGTGCCAATTGGCGCTCTGTCATAGAGCCGCACCCATGCCAACCATATTAAGAGGTGTTTTTTAAAAATAAAAGGCGGAATTTTCGTCCTAAAAAATTCCTGGACTGATATCTATCTTGAGTTGGGAGGTTTGGCTATGGATTTCCATAGAGAGGAAGTGGTTTTCCACCTCTCATGGAAGCTTCCTTGATGATAGGGCCAATCCCATAATTATAGGGATCCCAACTCCCTTTCCTCCATCTATAAAAGCTTGCTCATCTCCTTTGCAACCTAGTTCCCAAGAGCTTTCACATCCTTATGCTGCAAGAGCCTTCTTGATTCCCTTAAGGCCAAATCTAAGCAAGGAGACTATTGTCAAGTATCCGGAGAGAGAGGCTTGTCCCATCCTTGACAGGCTTTATCGAGACATGTTTTGCTGACGACCCGCCAAAGGAGAGTGCTGCGTCAAAGCTATGGTTGTATTCTTCTTTTGACTCATTAATGATAAGTGACTATTGGTTATGGTTCCACTCTTGTTCTTGATTATGTTCATGAGTTATGTCCTCTTCGACTGACATATAGTTGTATATACTGGATTTTATGCTTGCATTTGTGTTGTTTCTTGCATGTGCAGGTGTCCGATCATGGAGATCGTGAGGATTGTGATCTGCCAGGGCAAAGGAATGGGAGCACCACCTCTTCTACAAACGACAGCGTTGGATTCCAGGTAAGCCTTCCTCGCAAGTCGGTTTATTTACGATTAGGAACCTGCACTGTAGCATGTTTGATTGTTGCTAGACCCGATCTGGGCTAGTAGGGATCGCCTCTGTCTACAGAGGGGATTTACCTCTTCAACACCCCATCATCTACTTTTATACAAAAACTGAATTTGGCTATTTTCCCCTTCGACGATCAATGGGTTAAGGCGGGTGCGCCCCTTCAAATATGAGCATGTCGTGGCGGTGGCAGCTCTTTGAATCTAAGAAGGTCACGAAGGTGACGGTGAGGCGTAGCGAGTGCATTCTCGGGAGTAATTATTTTGAAAAATCCCCTTTAATTATGACCGAAAACTTAACCTTGACTTAACATGGCTTAAACATGCCTGATGGTCTAAGTCTCAGCTAGGCTTACAATGACTCAAAAATTTTGACATCAACTCTTTAACTATATTTATTTTTCCTTTTCTTACAGATCTTGTATCCTTTGAGCTACTTCAACTTTGTCTTTTTGGTGTAAGTTCCAAATTTAATTTTCTTCATTTTTTCATTTGTTGTTGCAAATCTTCCATCGTTAAATATTTTTTTGTAATAAAAACATATAAAATCATTTCAGGGTGTCCATGGATGTCATCTACTTCTTCAAAATTCTGCTTGTATGTGGACTGCTGTCGGATCTCATCTTTTATAGTTTGTTTTCCATCATCAATCCTCTGATTATCAATTTGATGCAACATGAGTTCATAATAGAATTTTATCTCTTCAAGACTCCAATACATAAAAATTTCATTGAACTTTTCATTTTCAACATCGTCCATGTAGTATTCAACATTCATTTCTACAATTTATATACGACCATCATCAACAAATGGTGTTGCAATCCATGCTTGAAGGAACATTAATTCTTCATCATATTTTGTTGTTTTTTCTCAGTTGCAACTGCATACGCACACACAAAATCAATGTTAATTTTATATGAAAAGTCATTTTCACACCATATTGGTTATGTTCATTCTCCTCTAAAACGAGAGCTTTCTGCTCTTGAGCTTCCTTCTTGGACTTTGTCGATGCCTCATAATCGTGATTCTCTACCTCTGCTTCTGCAAACAGGTTTCCTTCCACTTGGTTTCGAGACACAACTGGTATTATCTCATCAAATAACAACATATCAATAAGACGTTTCCATTGTATCATTTGTAACCACTCATCACTAGCGAATTGTTCTTCATCAAAGTTAACATCAGTAATTTCATTTTTTTGATCCATTGAATCAGTCGTTTCTCCATTAGTAATATTGAGGGTATATTTCATATCGCCCCAAAAAAATGTGGTTTTCAATATGTGCCTCCGCAAGGCACAAAATTCACCAAAACACTATCATCCTTGACAAAACACCGAATAGTTTCTTTGTAAACTCAAAAAATTTACAAGAACCTAAACACTTTCCAATTAAAAACCTCTATTTTTTATAATTCTCCTTTCAAAATATCTGCACAAAAAAAAAATTCCTACCATGCAACATACACTTTTAAAACTTTATTACCAAACTTTTCACACTTACTAAACTATTTTTTTGAAAGAAACCCTTGGAATATCCACGCAACCTTTAATTTAATCTTTGATAATCCTTTAATATCTTACCACAAATGAGTTTTAAAAAATATTTCTTTTAATAAAAAAAATTCTATAGCTTACCTTTTTCAACATATGCTTGAGGGTCCTTAAAAAATATTTTATAAAAAGTAGAACGAACTTTGAATCTCCTCGAATGCCCTCTAGACCACGGAGAAGATGCACATATTTACGAATAATATAATCCGGTTATGAATCAACTAAACCCACTAACAACACACAAGCATTCAGTAACCACTATCACTCCTCCATGAGTCTCCACACGAGTTCACTCAAATTTCCAATCTCCAAACTTAGCAACAATTCCATTAGACATAGTACAACATCAGAAGATAGAAAAAAAACATAACTGAGCACAATGCTCTGATACCAAATGAAATATGAAATATTCAATGTAGGAAAAAGACCAAAGTACACAACTCAAACACACAGAAATAACTGGTAGCTACTATTGCTAACAAAATAATCCCTCCCTCATTTACATAAAGATGAAATGACAAAGAAACTATAGTTGTGTTACAAGAACTCAGACTACGCATCCGAACTATGCATACTCCTATGCCTAATCATCTAATTTTATACACAAAACAAATTCATTTATTTTCCCCTTGGACGATCAATGGGTTAAAGAAAGTGCGCCCCTTCAAATCTGAGTGTGTCATGGCTGTGGTGCCTCTTCAAGTCTAAGGGGGTCATGTCAGTGATAGTAAGGTGTTGCCAGTGCATTGTCGGCAATGAAGGTGAAGCATTACCGAGTAATTATTTCCAACATAAAATCCACCTTTAAAAACCTTCATCTATTACTATGCTAATTTTAACATATAATCATTTTAAATATCACCAAAAGATTATAAAGCATATCAAATTATAAGTCCTATAGCAATATATAAATTAACTTGAATTTGACAATAGTGGCTACATTTTTGGAATTTCTGAAAATTCCTTAACAACAGAGAGGAAAAAAAAATTCCTCTTCTAACACAGTAGTAACAATGAAAACAATGTGGACAGAGAGATGGAGTAAAACTCGATTTCATTAAGCATAAAAGCTGACTATTGAAAAATACAATCTTTCATCAGAACTGTAGTTCTGGATTCAATCAAAAATACTCCTCACTGTGTTTTTCATTTGTTGCCTTCACACATTTTTATGTTGCTACTACATCGAGTCTTTTTTGTGGCAACACACAATCTGTTGTTGCTGCTACACACATTTTCCTTTACAGCAACACCCAGTTTCAATTGCAACAACACACAGATTCAGTTGTGGCAACACAAAGAGTGTTACTTTGCTACTACACACACAGCTTCCTTTCCTGCTTCACACACAACTTCAATTGCGGAAACACACAGTTTCAGTTACGACAGCACACAAAGTTTTCTTTCCTGCTACAAAACACAATGCTTCAAGCTTTCTCTATTTTCTTCTCTCTCTGTCTTCATTGTTTAAGGCACAATATCTACTCTGCATACATGCAGCTTCAACTACTCTCTGCACTCTAGCTATAATTCTTTCTATTACATATATAATAAAACTCTATGACCTAAAAATTTAAAATTCAAAATTCAAATTTTGTCGTATCACGCCTTTTTCAAATGTAGTTAGGTGAATGATGTTACGACGGGAGGTAGCGTGGTGCAGACCACGATTTGGTGGATCGGGAGATGGCTAAGGCTAGGTTGTTGATGTAGGGATTCAAACCCAAAATATAATGCACGATTGAGTGCGAATCAAAAACAAGAAATCTCTGCTACTCCCGTCAAATCAGTTTCAAATCGAAATTAAATTTATGTCTTTCTTTTGTTCTGTTTGCAGTTGGAATTAATTTCCAACACTCTCCCTTAATTACAAATATTGCTATCTTGCATTCCCAGAAATTTTATGAGATAATTAAAACTTTTCTGCCCCAATGGTTTTGTCAAAATATCAGCAAATTTTTCTTCTATTCTGTAATGTTTCAGAATAATTTCACCATTGCTCACTAATTCTCTAATGTAGTGATACTTGGCATCAATGTGTTTCATTATTTTGTGAAACACAAAATTCTTTGACAATGTTATTGCTGAGCTATTATCACAATAAATTGTTGTGCCTTTTACCTATTCATGACACAAATTTCTCAACATTCTCCTCATCCATACTTCTTAACATGTTGTTGCTGTAGTTGCCACATAATCTTCCTCTATTGTTGATAAAGTCCCAATTGGCTATTTCTTAGAAGCCCATGAAATGGATCCTGGTCCCATATGAAAAACATATCCAGATGTGCTTTTCCTGTCATTTATACTTCCAGCCCAATCATTGTCAATATATCCAATTAATTCAAAACTTTCTGAAGTGGTGTATAAAATACCATAACTATTTGTTCCTTTCACATACCTCAGAATTATTTTGCTGCTTTCCAATGTGACTCCTTTGGCCTTTCCATAAATCTAGAAATTAAACTCAAAGCATGCATAATATCCAGCCTACTTGCAGTCAAATACATAAGGCTGCCAACTATGCTCTTATACAAACTTGGATCAACATCCTTGTTGCCGTCTTTTTTGCTCAACTTCAATCCCATCACTGAAGGGATAATTGCTGCCTTGCAATCTTGCATGTTAAATATTTCCAAAACTTCATTCACATATTTAGTTTGAGAAATAAAAATCTTATTTTCATTTTTCTCTACTTCTATTCCTAATAAGTATCTTAGCAATCCCGAATTAGTCATCTCAAATTCATCCTTCATGACTATTTTAAAATTCTTAATGAGGTAAGCATCATTCCCTATAAATATCACATCATCAACATACAAAAAAACAATGAGCATCTTACCATCCCTTTATTTGATGTATAATGTGGGTTCTCATTCACATTTCTCAAACCCATTTTCCGGTAGATAGGCATCTATCCTACTCTACCATGCTCATGGTGCTTGTTCCAGCCCATACAGAGCTTTTTTCAATTTTCATACCTTGTGCTCTTGGCTTGCTTTCTCATATTCCACGGGTTGTTCAACATAAACCTCTTCCATCAATACTCCATTTAGGAATGTTGATTTCATATCCATTTGGTAAACTTTCCACTTTTGTTGTGTTGTTATGGACAACACTGCTCTTATTTTTTCCATTCTTGCAACCGATGCAAAAGTTTCTTCATAATCTCTTCCTTCTTGCTGCTTGTAGCCTTTGACAACAAGTATGGCCTTGTGCCTTTCAATCTTACCTTCAACATTAATTTTTCTTCTATAAACCCATTTCACTCCAACAAATGTTTTGCCTTTTGGGAGATCAACTAATTCCTATGTCTTATTTTTCTCTATGGCATTCATTTCTTCATCCATAACATCTATCAATTTCTTATCTTTTACTGCTTCTTCAAAATGAATATGATATTATACATGACAATACAATGAAAATAAAGAGTTCATACCTTCATTTGTTGCCTCTTGCTCATAAATTTCATTCAGAATTTTGAATCAGGTTCCTCTTTCACTTGTTGAACTTTTTCTTGTAGCAGCACTCAAATCTGCTGCTTGTGATGTGCTTGGAGAAGCACTTTCATCACCTCTCAAGGGTGTTCTCATACCTGCTTGTGATGTCCCTTGATGTCCTTGTGTTGCTGGAGGTGGTGCTGCTAATGAGAGATGTCTTTCATCCATTTCTTCCTCATCATCATCATGAGACAAAAATCTCTTCACATTCACTGTTTTCTCAATGCTTCCATCCCAATATTCTTCCTCAATGAACTGCACATATCTGCTTATCATAAAATTCTTGGTGGATGGGTTATATAATCTGTATATTTTGGATTCTTCACTATATCCAATAAATATTAACTTCTCCCCCTTACTATCCAACTTCATTCTTAGCTGATCCGGAATGTGTGCATAAGCCACAAAACCGAAAATTCTCATGTGGGTTACATGATGCTTTATGCCGCTCCATGCTTCTTCAGGAACTCTATTCATAACACTCTTTTTTGGTCATCTATTCAGCACGTACACTGCACAATGTACAGATTCAGCCCAATATTCATTTGGCAAATGTTTTTCCTTCAGCATACTTCTTACCATGTCCATGATGGTCCTATTTTTTCTTTCAGCAACTCCATTTTGTTTTTGGTGTATACCCTGCTGTACATTTCTTATGAATTCCATTTTCTCTGCAAAAACGCAAAAAAAATTTAGAGATGTATTCTCCTCCTCTATCTATTCTTAAGACCTTAATATGCTGCCCACTTTGATTCTCTACAAGAGCTTTAAAGTGGCATAACTTCTCAAACACTTCACTCTTCTGTTTCATGAAGTATACCCATTTTTTTCTTGTATAATCATCAATGAAGATCAGCATATAGTGGTTTCCTACTAATTATGGTGTTCGCATTGGTCCACAGAAATCAGAATGGAAAATTTCTAAGGGTGCCTTTGCCCTTATGTTCTTTCCTTATGGAAATATTTCTCTGTGTTGTTTTCCTAATATGCAGCCTTCACATAGGTTGTCTCGCTTTTAAATGAATGGTAATCCCTTTACCATTCCTTTCCTATGTAACAAATTCAGACCTCCAAATTTGAGATGTCCAAATCTCAAGTGCCATAACCAATTTTGATCATTTTCTTCTCTTTGGAATGTCTATTTTGTCACTGCTACGATGACATCTCCTTTCTTCAAATCTACTCTCATCTTGACTTGTGCAATCCATTGCTTTCTTGGTGGTTTATCCATGATGGTGAATACATCATCTTCAAAGAATACATTGTACCCTTTCTGAATGAGTTGTCATATGCTCAAAAGGTTACATTTCATATTAGGAACATAATAAACATCTGATATGGTTTTTCTTTCTCCCTTCTCTGTCAAAAAACTTACTCTGTCTTTTTCCATGACAAAGACCTTACTGTTTGTCTCCAATGTTACTTGAGACTTCACATTTTCATCAATCATGGAAAACATAGAAATGTTTCCAGTCATATGGTTGCTACATCCTCAATCTAGAAACTATATATATTCATTCTTTTCTTCAGCCATATTACATGCTAAAAATAATTTCTCTTTGACTGATATTTTATTTAATGAAATTACAATAGGTCTATTACCCATGTCACTATGTTTCTTCCTACATTTATTGGTATAATGCCCATACTTCTTATAGTAATGACATTGGACTTGAGATTTATCATACCTTTGTCCATATGCTTGATCTTGTCCACCTTGTTGGCTATTGCCTTGGCTTTGATTCTGAATTTGATTCCTACCCCTTCGACTTCTATTTGCAAGGTTGTTTCTTCCTCTGTTTTGGCTTCTGTCTCTTCCTTTTCCTTTGTAGTTTCCTCTACCTTAACCTTTTCCTCTTCCAAAGGAAATTTGGGTCTTGAAGACATGCTCCAAAGATGATTTTGTTGTTCTACCCAACCTTTGCTCATGTGTCATCAATGATGCATGAAGCTCATCAACAATAAACTTTGAGAGATCCTTTGTCTCTTCAATGGCTGTGACTATCACATCAAATATTGAGGGCAAGATCCTCAATATTTTCTCCACTATTCTTCTCTCTTCTATTGTCTCTCCATGAGATCTAATTTGGGTAGCCAACCCAATCAAAAAAGTGAAGAATGAGTCTATTGTATCATACTCTTTCATGCAAATAACTTCAAAATCCCTTCTCATTAATTGAATTTTTGTTGTCTTTACCTTCTTCATTCCTTGATAGGCTATCTGGAGGGTATCCCATGCATCCTTGGGCCTCTTTGTTGCTGCAATCCTTGGAAATACATTTTCATGCACTGCTTGATAGAGATAGAAGAGATATTTTGAGTCCTTCTTCCTATTGCTCTTAAAAAAGTCCTTGTCTACCTGTGTTAAGGCATTAAGTGCATTTTCATTTTTTGGTTCTTCAAAACCATCTTCAACTAGCTCTCATAAATCTTGAGAGGCAAACATGCCTCTCATTGTGATTTCCCAATAGTCATAGTTCTTCTCATTGGACTGTGGGAGTTGAGTATTTCCTATACTCGTGCTTGTTCTGACTCCTACCATAGCTAGCTTACTGAACTATGCTTTTAAAACTTGACTTTGTTTCTAAATAAATCTTCTCACTACTGGCTTTGCTAAGCCTTCACTCTACCGGAGAAAACTTCAACAAACTTGTTCTTCCTTCAACTTCTTTGACAAATGAAAAGATCCTGGACTAGCTCTAATACCATGTTCGAATTTCTGAAAATTCCTTAACAATAGAGAGGAAAAAAAAATTCCTCTTCTAACACAGTGGTAACAATAAAAAAAAAGTGGACAGAAAGATGGAGTAAAACTCTATTTCATTAAGCATAAAACCTAACTATTACAAAATACAATCTTTCATCAGAACTACAATTCTCGATTCAGTCAAAAATACTCCTCACTATGTTTTTCATTTGTTGTCTTCACACAGTTTTTTGTTGCTGCTACACCGAGTCTCTGTTGTGGCAACACACAGTTTGTTGTTGCTACTACACATAGTTTCCTTTGTGGCAACACATAGTTTAAGTTGCAGCAACACACAGATTCTGTTGTGGCAACACATAGAGCATTACTTTGCTACTACACACACAACTTCAATTGCGGCAACACACAGTTTATGTTGCGACAACACATAGAGTTTTCTTTGCTCCCTCAAAACACAACGCTTCAAGCTTTCTCTATTTTCTGCTCTCTCTGTCTTCACTTTTTAACACACAGTCTCTACTCTGCATACACGTAGCTTCAACTACTCTCTCCACTCTAACTATACTTCTTTATATTACATATATTATAAAACTCTATAACCGAAAACTTTAAAATTCAAAATTCAAATTCTATCCTATCGCGCCTTTTTCAAATGCAGTTAGGTGAATGATGTTACGGTGGGAGGTAATGTGGTGCAGACCACTATTTGTTGGATCAGGAGATGGCTACGGCCAAGTGGCCGATGCGGGGATTCAAACCCAAAATTTAATGCATGATTGAGCACAAATCAAAAACAAGAAATCTCCGCTGCTCCCACCAAATCAATTTCAAATCAAAAATTGAATTTATGTCCTTCTTTTGTTCTGTTTACAATTGGAATTAATTTCCAACATGGATGATGTTTTGAACCAATTATCCTTAGACATGGTAAATATCAATGTAACAGAGACGAGAAGCGTAATAACGCTTTAAAGCCAAAAAATTTAGGCTAGTTAGATCACACCGTAGTAGTTAGAAAATTCATTTAATTTTGCTCAATATTTAAAGTGGTTTTGAAGCTTGTAAAATATGCTCTTCCCACCTTGCATGAGAGCGTCCAAATAAAAGTATTAGAGAAAGAAAGAATGCTCTAGGTGCACATTTCCCACTTGAGGTTTGTAGAATAATAATCAAAAGAAAAAATATATATATCCACACCTTTTAAAAAATAGTTTGAATATTATTTAACATAAAATCACATTCACATCACACTCACTTTGTGAATAAATGATAATTCTAAGCCTTTAGTAATTTAAAATGTATCTCATTAATAAATTTTAGATAATAAGGTTTGAAATTATTATAATGATATGCTCTTTCATATAATAAAGTTAGAAACCATTTCGATTTACAAGGTATTCATTGTAAATACAAAATTTGATATTTATGATTTTAACAAAATTAATTACAACTTCCATCATGCTATACAGAAAATATTTAAGAAAAGAGAATTAAGAAGAGAAGTTCTAATATTTTTCAAGTGGACTACACTTACCAAAATTCGTTAAAGACCATTGAGAAAATTAAAAGAATTCAATGTAAGAATTGAATCTTAACCTGAGAAGGATATTTCTACAGTGGTCAATAGTTATGTACAACTAAAAATTATAACCTAGGACATGACAATTTTAACTTCTTTCATAGAATCAATTACATGTATGTGTTCATTTATAAAATGTTCATTCAAACCATTTATGGTTGTTTTGATGGGGATGTTCAAAGGTTTTGTAGAAGCAGAATACTTTTATCAAAAATCGTTAAAGAGAATAAATAACTTGAAAAGAATTGAATGTTAAGTTGTGAAAAAATATTCGAGAGTGGTCAAGCATTTTGTAAAAATAAAAAATTCTAATGCATAATTTTTGTTATACAAAATATTGTCCTCACGGAAAACGTGGATTTTTTGAGGTGATTTCCAAAACAGTGTCTCTGCAAACAATTTTATTTGTTAAACAACAATCTGATGTTAAGAAAAAGGATACGGTGACTGCATTTTTAATTTATAGAATCAACACTGCATTTTTAATTTATAGAACGCCATTAACGAGTTGAACCCAGAAATAGGAATATATCAAAATGATTTCTTAAAACTAAAAGCATTGTAACACATACAGAATATATTTAACGAGCCCACCGATTATATGGCGTTATTGTTTTTATTAATCAGCTGCTGTAAAAGTCGTTGGGTTTAATGAGCTACTATCCCTTTAGTTCTTCTAAATTGAGCAAGAACAGTCACAATTTGTTGCATCTGTGTCACATGCTGCTACCCGTAATATTTATAATCCATTATTCGTGGTGATGACCATCCGGGCCCGAAAAATTTGTTTGGATTCGAGTTGGAGCTCCACCTTTGTTTCGCTCAACGACCGTCTTAGTCCTTCATTTTCTAATGAAATAATTAGAAATAATTTGGTTGCACAGGACGAATTAAGAACGGAGAATCAGAACCATAATAATTCGTTCATTGCGTCCTTCTGTTCAATAAAAATCTTCTCGAATTTTGTTTTGGGTCTAGAATTTCTGAACTTAAGAAATCATTCAGGTCAGAGTACCTCTCAGTCTCAGATCTAATCATGTTTAGAGTAACTTTCAGTCTCATATAGTTGTCTAGTTGGTATCATATATATAGTTGTCTAGGTATTGGATCACTAAATTGGTAAAGATCAAATCTTTCCACCTAACTATATATATTGGATGATATCTCAAAATTATTCTGAGTTGAGAATTTTAAAAAAAATCCATATATTTTACAGAGCATTTCATGTTCTCCGAATCCTGTTACCATAGCTCAATTTTCTCAACGTTTAAATATTTGGGGACGCAAATTTATCAGAACGGACTACATTGAATATAAAAATTATGAATTGTGATATGTATATATCTCAATACCGATGTGGAAAGAGTTTTCTTTTCTACTGATGGGCATCAAAGTCTAACAAGGACCAGGTCATAGTCGGAGCATAATCAATATGAGACTGATCCCATTTCGAGTTGTCTGCCATATCTGAAGCTATACTTAAAAAACTCTTGTTTAGCTAATCAATTTGACGAATCACAATTATTGGAAACTAATCCCAACTGCAAATCCAAACAGCAGGACAAAAAATTAAATTTTTGATTTCATTTTGTAGGACAAGAGCAACAGCATTTTCATTTGGTTTTACACTGAACCTGTGCATTCAACTTGTGTTTAATTTTTCAGCAACAACCAGACCACCACAGCCCATCCAGATTTGAAAATCTTGGTTTAAACCATGCAACCTTGGGCCATAAAGATTTTTCACCCACTGTAGTTAGCACCATTTCTGCATTCAAACCTCCCACGTCAACTTTGATGGTCCCCTCCATTCCACATCAACCGTCAGTGATCATCGTTGATCTGTACGGTAATTCGTGGGCAAGAAGCCCGCCGTTTAACCCAAAGGGTGTCTCTGCAGTTGACTTCGACCTTTGACGAACGTTCTTTGACTGGGTGATATTCACTGTGGGAGCACAACGCAGATGTTCAAACCAAACCTTGAGGTCCCTCCTTAATGACGTATTGTGCTAGAATTTAACACGTCGTGCATGCCATTAATGGATGTATGAGTCATTTTTTACAGGCGAAGTACAGAGTTGTTGAACAGCCATTGAACAACATTCAAATAGATTAATTTTAGAGGCTACTGCCAATTTAATATATATGAAAATGTAATTTCAGTTTTAAAGTGTGATGAAAAAAAGAATGCTCGTGTCGATTTTTTTTTAATGCCTGAATGTGGCTATGTGTAAAATTTCCGCATTTAGTTTTGAGTTATCTGCATCCAGGGAAGCATCCCTGTTACATTGGTCTTTTACAATATTTACAACAATAATGGGGTTAATTTTCCAAACACGAAATCATACCAAAAGGAGAAAATCTGCTAGTTTAAATAGCAAATTTAGAAATGTAATTTAAAAGCAGAGACATTAATAATCCTTCCAACTATAGAACCATTATGATCAATCGTCTATTTGCAAAGCTTTTTAGTGGCATGGTAGAAAATAGAATCAATAAGTAGGAATAAGTAAAATAAAAGAGGGCAAAAGTGCAAGCAGGTTTTAGGCCGAAGCATTCTATAGTAGATCATGGTACCACACTGAGACACATTGTTGAAAAGGTTTGACGAAGTAAAGAAGAAGTATTTTGCTGCTTTGTTGATTTCAAAAAGGCATTTAACACGGTCCCTAGGGATAAGTTGTGGCGTAGAATGGAAGAACTTGAAATTCCTTTACAATATAGAGTTGTTGTCCATAGGCTTTACAAACAGGTGAAAATCAAAATTAGAACTTTAGCAGGAATTTCGGAAAGTTTTAGAAGTGACATCGGAGTCAAGCAAGGTTTCCCTTTATCCCCTACCCTTTTTGGTTTATATATTGACAAACTAGAAGAGTGGCTAAATTTGCAAGATGGGGAGGCTGTTCGATTGGGGGATTTTGTGATAAAGTTTCCTCTATATGCCGATGATGTTGTGTTGGTTGCTAAATCGGCCCATGGATTGCAAATGCAGCTATATGCCCTTAAGAATTTTTGTAAATCAATGGGGATGCAAGTCAATACCAGTAAGACCAAGATAATGATTTTGTCTAATAAAAGGAAACTAATCCAACATATGTTCTTCTTTCAAGACAACATTCTTGAAGAATTAAATGAATACAAGTACCTCAGGATCGATTTCAACAACAAGTTTAATTGGGAGGATTGTAGAAAGAAAAGAATTTTAGGAGGGTGGAAATCATTATATGCACTTCAAAATAGATGTAGAGAGACATATTTATGGGATTAGAACATGATCAAAGTACTTTTTGGACTCCTAGTTTGTCCAGTGATATTATATCTGTGTGAATTATGGGCTAGTAGCATCTTTGTTTTAAAACGGAAACAAATTCAAAAAATTCAAAAACGCTTGGTCATGAGCAAGTGAAAAATAAAAAGTTATGTTTCCTATGAGATAATGTTGAGTGAAACAGGGGCAGTGGTCATCAAAGCAATTGCCATGGTGCGTCTTATAAGGTACCTAAAGAGAATGGAGCAAATGGGAGAAGGTAGATGGCCGAAAGATATCTTCAATGAAGGTATGAGTGAAAGAAAGAAATCATGGATGAGAAAAAACAACAAATTGAAGCAAAAATGGAATATTTACTTGAATGCATGTCCCACAAATAGCAAGGAATTAAAGAATTTTGTGCTCAAGAAGTTCTGTAAGGGTATATCGGGAAAAGAGGTTGGTAGAAAGAAGAAGTATTATGTTCATGAATTCAACCCCACTTGTGATCTCCAACAAAAAGAATGCATTGGAGGTAGCACTCTATGGAGGGAAAAGGTTCTTATAGCTCAATTAAGAACTAACTCACATCAACTTCGGTGTGAAATGGGATTGTGGAAGAGACCTAAAGAAGCTTGGGAAGAAAGGGTATGCACTCTTTGCACTTCTAGGGCAGTGGAATCAGAAAAACATCTCATTTTGGAATGTGACGCTTTTAGAGAAATAAAGGACAGTTACCGTAGTATGTTAGCATCAATTTCATGGCATTGTCTTTTCAGTGATGGAACTGTTATATGGTTGGGTCATCTCATCATCAATTTGAGTAAGAAAAAGATTAAATCATAGAAGGAAAAAACCAAAGAAGTTGGTGGTCCCATAGACTATTTTTAATCTCGTGGAAATTAAAATATAATTCATTCATTCATTGTAAGTTTGTCAAAAAAACGACATGTAAAACAACGATTTGATGTGTATGGAAATCGGAAAAACAAACAATGCCTTCACCCATGAAAATAAACAAATCCCATCCAGTTTTTTGAATGTATAAATTGGTGCTTGTTTAATTTGGAACTTATTTAATATTATTCAAATCTCTCGGGTGACTCGTGAACCATAATGACGTAAAAAAAAAAACAGTAAATGGACAGTGCACCTTTACCATTGGCTATTTTTTTTAAATCTTGTCAGAATTTTATGATTGGCAAAAAAAACTGGCCATTTTCTTAACATCTTATCAGAATTTCAATTTTCAGTGAAAAAAAGATATAATTAGACTAAGACCTAATATTCTACACATCACCCAAAAAAATATATTATTTTTCTGCTATACTGTTTGCTCACATTAAATCCATCAACAAGGGAGATGTATTAACTATCTTGATCGACACAATACAAATTCTTCTTTGAAACTTTGACTGCTCGTAGGGGACACGCAAATCACAAATCCACATCTCTTTGGACACAGGATCAGAAAACTCAAATCACCTGGGAGATCCACATCTCTCAACATTGCATTTTGTAGGCTTATGAAAGGAAGTTGTGTGCATTACTTTGACCAATTTCCATGACTTAAAGATCATGCATATGGATTGTATTTTGGCACCAATGACAGATCACTTTAACATCATTCCATCAGTTCTTCCGTCTGATTTTGAATTGCAAGATTTTTTTCGTTTAAATACAATTTATGTTAAAAATTTAAAGAAATGTCTATCACACTTTCCTAGTTTAAAAGTGCTATGTAGAGTTGCTTCAAATCTCACCTGTTGAAGTGTTAAATTCAACTGCTCTGCACCAGAGCCACTTTCTAAATTTGTTTCAACAATTTCTGTACTCTGGCTGCTTGTTATTTTAATTGATGAGTCAAATTTTATTTTAAAAACAGAGTACACAATTTTCTATTTGGGAAGCAGAGGTTTCAGCGCCAGTCCTTTCATATTGAAAAACAGAGTTTACAATAAAAAACAGAGCATTTTTTATTTTCTTTTGTGCGCAGAAAAGTCTTTTAAAAGGGAGCACATGTGGAGTAGTATTACAGGCTCCCACTTTTTATTTGAGCCGGTTCGCAAAGCCAAAACCAGACCTAAAGATTTGTTAGGCCGGAATGTATAAAATTTTCACGTTTTTATTTGAAGCCTGTATGCATCCCATTTTCGAACCTGATGAGCTCTTATGAGCCTGATTGAATTTTTCATCTCATGTCTAAATGATGATGTCACGGTCCCCAATTTGTAACGTGAAGTTCTTATTGAATTTTGGTTTATTCGGGATTTTCGAAGTCCAGCGGAAGGAAGGTTTTTGTTAAGTTTTATGTTTTAAACATATGTGATATAATGTTTTTACATTGTGCGATAAAGGTTATAAAACCTTTGGAATTATATGTTTTAACATATTGCATATGTTATTTTGTAATAGGGCCTGGTGGGCCATACATTGTTTAAGTTTTTAGTTATATTTTAGTTATACGTTTTATTTTGTTTGTTAGTTGAAAACATGTGCTGCGCCACATTAAAAAAAGGGTAAAAGGCCTGAAGGCTATTTTTGTTAAAAGAGACAGAGTGTATTGACATACACAACAGTGTTAAAACAGAGATAGAGAGCCTGAAGGCAATTGTTGGAAAAAGAACAGAGTGTATTTTCTATAACTGAGATAGAGTGTTAGTTTTTTTTATGCACTATGTTTGCAGCAGTCAAAATTTGTAATACCTCTCTTAGAGGAAGTTTTTTGTAACAGTTTTTTTTTTAAGTTAATGGAATAGAAGTTTTCAAGTGTGGAACTCTGTCTACCAGCAAGAAAATTTTTAATTTCTCTGTGTTAGAAGGAGAGTATCATTCTCTCTGACTTTGTCAGGAATTCTTAGAAATTTCAACATGGTATCAGAGCTAGTACAGGCTCTTTGAAGGTGTCAAAGAAGCTGAAGGAAGGATTTTTTGTTGCAGCAGCTTCTCTAGCAGAGTGAAGGCTCAGTCAAAGAATCCAAGGTATTCTCAAGAAATATTTTTTTTGTTATTGTTTGAAGACAGCCAATTTATTTATAAATTCATAGTCAAGTGTTTGAAGCATAGTTCGGAGTGCAAGTATGTCAGGAGCCAGCACAAGCATGAGTATTGGTAATGCTCAGCTCCCACAATTTAATGGGAAAAACTATGATTATTAGGCAATCACTATGAGAGCCTTGTTTGCCTCTCAAGACTTATAGGAACTTGTTGAGGATGGTTTTGAAGAGCCAGTAGATTAAAATGAGTTAAATTCCTTAACACGAGCAGAGAAGGACTTGTTGAAGAGAAATAAGAAGAAGGACTCTAAAGCCCTCTTCTATTTGTATCAAGCAGTACATGAGAGTGTGTTTCCAAGGATAGTAGCAGCCAAGAGATCCAAAGAAGGATGGGAAACTCTCAAGACAGTCTATCAAGGAATGGAGAAAGTGAAGACAATAAAACTACAGTTGCTCAGGAGAGAATTTGAGACTCTCTACATGAAGGAGTCTGATAACATAGACTCATTATTCACACATGTGATTGGTATGCTCACAGAGATAAGGTCTCATGGAGAGAAACTTGAAGAAATAAGGATTGTGGAGAAAATATTGAGGAGCTTACCCTCAAGGTTTGATGTTATAGTCACCACCATAGAAGAGACAAAGGATCTCTCAAAATTTTCAGTTGATGAGCTTCATGCATCACTAATGACATATGAACAGAGATTGGGTATAAATGAAAGCTCATATTTGGATCATGCCTTCAAGACCCAAATGTCCGTTGGAAGAGGAAGAGGTCAAGGCAGAGGAAACAAGAGAGGAAGAGGCAGAAGACAAAACAGAGAAGGAAGGAACAACCCTGCAAATGCTCAAGGAAGGGGCAGCAATGAAAATCAGAACCAAGGCCAAAGCAGCAACCAACAAAGGGGACAACAACATGCTCATGGAAAAAGGTATCACAAATCCAATGTCTAGTGTCATTATTGTAAAAAATATTAGCATTATGCAAATGAATGTAGGAAGAAGCAAAATGATATGGGTAATAAAACCAATGCAAATTTCACTAGAGAAAATATCAACCAAGACAAATTTTTTTTAGCATGTAATATGGCTGAGGAAAAGAGTGAAGATTTATGGTTTCTAGATTCAGGTTGTAGTAACCATATGACAGGAAACATAGCCATGTTTTCCATGTTAGATGAAAATGTGAAGTCTCAAGTCACATTGCGAACAGACAGTAAGATTTATGTCATAAAAAAAGGCATAGTAAATGTCTTGACAAAGAAAGGAGAAAAGAAGAGCATATCTGATGTATATTATGTGCTAGGTATGAAATGTAATTTGTTAAGCATTGGGCAGCTCATTCAAAAGGGCTAAAATTTTTTCTTTGAAGATGATGTATGCACCATCATGGATAAAATTCCAAGAAAACAATGTATTGCTAAAGTAAAGATGACAAGGAATATAATTTTCCCTCTCACGATGAGAGCAGATTTGAAGAATGGAGAAGAAATGGTAGCAGTGACACAAGAGGCTTTCCAAAGAGAAGCAAAAGATGAGAATTGGTTATGGCACTTGAGATTTGGACATCTCAACTTTGGAGGTCTTAATTTGTTACATAAGAAATGAATGGTAAGACGATTACCATTTATTGAGAAACCGGAAAGCCTATGTGAAGGTTGTATCTTGGGTAAACAATACAGAGAAAGTTTTCCATCTAGAAAAAGCGTAAGGGCAAAAACACCCTTAGAAATTGTCCACTCAGACTTATGTGGACCAATGCAAACACCATCACTTGCAAGTAGCCACTATATGTTAACTTTTATTGATGATTTTACAAGAAAAACTTGGGTTTATTTTTTGAAAAATAAAAGTGAAGTGTTTGAAAAATTATGCAATTTTAAAGCAATTGTGGAGAACCAAAGTGGGCAGCATATCAAAGTCCTTGGGACTGATAGAGGAGGTGAGTACATCTCTAAATGATTTCTGCGTTTTTGTAGAAAAAATGGGATTCATAAGCAATTTACAGCAAGGTATACACCACAGCAAAATGGTGTTGCTGAGAGGAAAAATAGGACAATCATGGATATGGTAAGGAGTATGCTAAAGGAAAAACATATGCTAAATGATTATTGGGATGACGCTGTACATTATGTAGTGTATATTTTAAATAGATGCCCAACAAAAGCAGTCATGAATAGAGTTTTGGAAGAAACATGGAGTGGCATAAAACAAGGCGTCACCCACATGAAAGTTTTTGGTTGTGTGGCTTATGCGCACATTCCAGATCAACTATGGAAGAAGTTGGACAACAAGGGAGAGAAATGTATTTTTATTGGATACAGTGAGGAATCTAAAGCTTATAGGTTGTATGACCCATCCACCAAGAAGTTTATTGTGAGAAGAGATGTTCAGTTCAATGAGGAGGAAGCTAGGGATGGAAGCATTGAGAAAACAGTGAATGTTAAAAACTGTTTGTCTCATGATGGAAATGATGAAGAGATGGCTGAAATACATCCCTCAATAGCAGCACCAGCACATGGAAAACATGATACACCCTTGAGAAGAAATGAGAGTGCTTCTCCAAGCACACCACAAGGAGGATATTTGAGTGCTTCTTCAAGCACTTGTACACCAAATGAAAGAGGAACAAAGTTCAGAAATTTAAATGAAATTTATGAGCAAGAGGAAACAAATGAAGGTATGAACTCTTTATTTTCTTTCTATTGTCATGTTGATGATTGATCCAAGTGGATATTGGTGGTCACCCGCCTACTCCACTTGAGGCTCCACCATTTTCTTTTTCATTTTTTCAGTTTCGGCACAGTTTACTATTTTTAGCAGTTTTTCGGGTCCTGAACTTCCGGCGCCGTTTTGAGGCCCTAAACGACGTTTTTTTGGGAAAACGGAGAGAAACATGGGTCCATGGATCGATGTTGTTAATTCCAAATTTGTAGTCCTCGGATAGATATTTCTAACGAGGTATGGTACGCGTCAAACGGAGATCGTATGCCAAAGTTACACCCCTGGGAAGTTGAAACACCAATTTACCCAAACGGGGCCCATAGTTTTGGCGCTTCATCTCCTAGGGTTAGGGTTTTGGCTGTTTAGGATTTCTCATTGTTTCTAAATAATAAATAAGCCCTCGAGCCTCATTGTAACTCAGTTCAGAGGCCTGTAGCCGCCACATCTCTTCTCAGAGATAGCTACCAGCGCCCTAGCTAGTTTTATTTCCTTTCTGTCTGTAAGCAAATTTCAGTTCTTTGATATTAATGAAATGAAGTGTTATTTCCGCTGCATCTCTGTATTTATGGTTATATGTTTATTCTGTTGCGTTCCTGCATAAATCCGGATTAGTGGTATCAGAGCAGTCTGCTTTTTCTCGATCCTTCTTTGCATGTCCCCAACGAGGTCGGGGTATAAGGAGCTAGGGCTTGATCTGGTGGAATCTTTGCAAGATCAGCCTCGTAAACCTCGACGGATGCCCATGGGGGACGAAAAGAAAGATGAGGGAGCAGGAGATCCTATCAAAATATTGCTCGAGGAGGCCCTCGAAAAACAAAGGAATGCGATGATGGATAACTTTGCTCAGATCCTTCAACGGCTACCCACCGACGGCGCATCTACATCCAGCAGCCACTCTGGAGGCGCGACTCATTTTAAGGTACAAGTAAATTTTGACATTCCCATATTTGAGGGTTAAATAGACGCAGATGTCATAGATAGATAGTTGAATCTGTTAGAAGGATATTTCTCGGTTCACGACTTTTCAGACCGGGAGAAGATTATTTTTGCACTCCTCAAAGCTACCCCCCATGTTAGGGACTGGTGGGAAACCTACTATGAGAACAAGGACCAGATAGAACCCTCTCTGTTCTCGGCCGTACCAACTTGGAATTATTTCCGAGACGCCATCAAGGAACGGTACTATCCCGTGGCGAGCTATGAGGACAAGTACATAAAATGGACCACGCTGCGACAACAAAGGGATCAAGATGTGCATGAGCTGACGAATCTGTTCCATACCCTGCGCACAAAGTTGGGTATCAAAGATTCAGAGAAGCATCTGGTGCTAAAGTATTGTAGCTGTCTACACTGATTCATCCAGGATGAATGGAGTTCCTCGACATCTCCTCACTTGGTACGACATATCGGTATGCTGCCAAGATTGAGCAGAAATTCAAACAGAAGAAGCGAGACTTTGGATCTGTGAATCAAAAGCAAGGGAAAGGTGCTTCCAAACAACAACAAAAAGGACATAGCCAAGGCATGGCAGCTAAAGGCAACTCATCGAAGCCACAAGAAAAGAACAACACCGCAAAGCCAAACAAGGACATGGGAAAGTGGTGTAATTTCCATAAGAGCTCCACTCACAAAACAAGTGAGTGTCAGGCCAAGTAGTCACTAGTAGCCGAGATGAGGGCTTCTGAGTTAGATGCATGCTCCGACTCTGAATCAGAAACTGAAAAGGGGAGTGAAGAAGGGAAACATATTATTGATGCGGAGCCCAATGCCACTATTGCCACTACAAAGATCCAGAAGGAGGAACCAGAAGATCCAGAGGAGGAGGAACGTCTCTTCCACTCCCAGATGTGGATAAAGGCCTCCCCGATACAGTTCATTGTCGACAATGGGATCCCAAATAACCTCATTTCAGCAGATGCCGTGAAGCAGTTGGGCTTTCCGACCACAGCTCACCCACATCCATACACCATCAGGTGGCTTCACCAAGGACGAGATCTCTGCGTCAGCCAGTAATGTCGCCTCCCCTATAGCATCAAGCCCTTCATGGATGAGTTATTATGTGATGTTGCTCCTATTGATGTTTCTGATATATTATTAGGACAACCATACTTCTGGAAGCGTCATGCTATGTATGAGTCTCGACCTCATGCTGTTATTGTTACTTTGGGAAATAATTTGTACAGGATACCATAGGTACCACCTCCTGCCGCTATCTCTTTGGTTACTATAAAAAATGTACTAAGCTCATTTCCTAAACCAGGAAATTCATTTTCCTGATGTTCCACCCCCAGGGAAAGAAGAAGACTGTGGCCACGACCTCTAGACAGGGCTCCTCTGCATGACAACAACCAATGGATAAGGTTGTGGAGGAGTACGGGGAAATATTCACTTCACCCACAGGGGTTCCTTTGCAATGTCAGGTCAAGCACCCGATTGATCTGACCCCAGGTGCGCCGCTACCTAATGGACCGATCTATTGGCGCTCTGTTCTGGAGAATGATGAAATCAAGAGGCAGATTCAAGAGCTGTTGTAGAAAGGTCACATCAGACCAAGTTCATCGCCCTATGGGAGCCCGATCGTGTTGGTACATAAGAAGGATGGGATGTGGAGACTCTGTATTGACTATCGGGCACTGAACAAGATCACTATCTGGAATAGGTACCCGATCCCATGGATTAATGACCTTCTAGACCAACTCAAAGGTGAAAAATATTTTAGCAAGATTGACTTGAAGTCGGGGTATCACCAGGTACCGATTGAACCCTCCGATGTGTGGAAGATTGCCTTCAAAGCCAAGGAAGGCCTTTTTGAATGGATGGTCATGCCTTTTGGGTTGACGAATGCTCCCACAACCTTCATGAGATGATGGACGACATCTTGTGGCCATTCACCAACTCAATTGTAGTGGGGTACTTGGACGACATTCTGATCTTCAGCTAGACTTGGGAAGAGCACCTTCACCACATCCGACAAGTCCTCCAAACACTGCGGCAACACAAGTTGTGTGCCAATTTGGAGAAGTGCACTTTTGGCATGACCCAGGTTCAATATCTGGGATACATTATTGATGAAAGGGGGGTGCATGTGGATCCAGCCAAGATCCAAGTCATTCGGTATTGGCCAGCCCCGACTACTATAACAGAGCTTCGCAGCTTTCTGGGTCTTGCTAATTTCTACCGTAGATTCGTGTTGGGATTCTCTCATATCACTTGGCCCTTGAGTCAAGTCACCAAAGGAGGAGCGAGAGAAAAATTCTTTTGGTCGAAACCTCAACAGAAGGCATTCAAAGAATTGAAAAATCGCCTCTGTTCTGCCCCAGTGCTCACCTTACCAGACTTGCAGCAGCCATTTGAGATCGAGACAGATGCCTCTGACTATGCTATTGGGGCGGTTCTTACTCAACAGGGACATCCAGTGGCATATCACAGTGAGACATTGTCTGAGACAGTTCGCAAGTATCCCACTTATGACAAAGAAATGTATTCCATTGTGCAAGCCTGTCGACAATGGAAGCATTACATTTTGGGGAAGGAAACAATCGTCCACACAGACCACCGGCCCCTGCAGTTCATACAGACACAAGGGAAGTTGCAGAATGATCGCCATCAGAAGTGGTCCACATATCTGCAACAGTTTCATTTGAACATCAAGTACAAGAAGGGTAGCACCAATAATGTTGCAGACTGCCTCAGCCGACCACCGATCGTGGCGCTCACCATTGTGCTCAACTCTTGTGGGCACGAGACTTCTGATTGGCCGCTTCTCTATGAGAGTGACCCAGAATTCGGCCAAACTTACAAGGCACTCTTGGGGGGTACGCAAGTTCCAAATTTTCACCTCCAAGATGCACTTTTATGTCAAATGGGACACCTTTGTGTTCCTTCAAGCGAGCGTGCCAAGATGATATGGGAAGCACACTACAGTCGAGTCGCTGGGAATTTCGGGGTCGAGAAAACAGTAGGAATCCTACAGAAGTATTTCTGTTGGCCAAACCTTTGAAAGGATGTCGAGAAGCACATCAGATCCTGCACTGGTTGTGCCATTGCCAAACCAACCATCAAGAAGCAAGGCCTATATACTCCTCTACCTACCCCTAGTCAACCTTGGGAATCCATATCCATGGATTACATGTCGGGCCTGCCTTCTACTAAGCATGGAAATGATTGTGTTGTCATGGTCGTCGACAGATTCTCGAAGATGGCCATTATGACGGCCTGTAAGAAGAATATCACAGCAGAATCCACTGCTAAACTCTTATTTGAACGAGTGTGGGTGCACTTTGGGATCCCACAGTCTATCATATCAGATCGGGATAGTAGGTTCCTCAGCAAATTTTGGTCCAACCTCTCGTCAATGTTGGATACCAAGCTTACCAAGTCCACAACTTTCCATCCCCAAACAGATGACCAGACAGAGGTCGTCAACAGAATTATTGTACACATTCTGCGCATGTCCAATTCAAATCATCCACGCACATGGGATGAGAGCCTCCCCTATGTACAACATAGTTATAATTGGGCTCTCCACAGCTCAATCGGCCATAGCCCCTTTTAGGTGGGCTTGGGATTCCAGCCACTATGTCCCATTGATGTAGCCATGCCATTTGCAGCTACTCAGGCCGATTCAGCTCATGTCCAGTCTGAAGTTAACAAAGCCATTAGCTTCATCGAGCGCATTCAACACATCCTTCAACAGGTTCATGATATATTGGACAGAGCCAATGCCAAGTACAAGCAACGCCATGATCATCACCGGGTGCCACAGAACTTCCAGGTGGTCAACAAAGTATGGCTACATTTGCAAAAGGAGCGCCTCACTGGACCCCACCACAAGCTTCACTCACTCCAATACGGGTTGTACACCATCACCAAGGCTCTAGGGAAAAATTCCTTCGATCTCAGTATTCCACCATTCCTTGGTCTGCACCTAGTCTTCAATGTGGATCACCTTCGTCCTTACTTCCCACCTCTACTGGACACCTCGGACATTGCAGAACAACTCACACCAATAGATTTAAACCCAGACTGCATGGAACAGGCCACCATAGATTGTATCATGAACATGCAAATCAAGAACACTCACCAACAGAAGATCCAACTATATCGGGTTTTCAAAGTTGGCCAACTCCTGCACCAAGGAAAGTGGTTCACCAGGGACCAAGTTCAGCAGAAATTTCCTCAGCTCATGGAGGAACTTAACGCAATGGGGACCATTGCTTCCTAAGGGGGGAGGAATGATCCAGGTGGATATTGGTGGTCAACTTCCTATTTCACTTGGGGCTCCATGATTTTCTTTTTCAGTTTTTTAGTTTCGACACAGTTTACTATTTTTAGCATTTTTTTGGGTCCTGAACTTCCGGAGCCGTTTTGAGGCCCTAAACGACATTTTTTTGGAAAACGAAGAGCAACATGGCTCAATAGACCAATTTTTCTCATTTGAAATTTGTATTCCTCACGTAGATCTTTCTAACGAGGTATGGTACGCGTCAAACGAAGATCGTATGCCAAAGTTACACCCCTGGGAAGTTGAAACACCAATTTACCCAAACAGGGCCCATAGTTTTGGCGCTTCATCTCCTAGGGTTAGTGTTTTGGCGGTTTAGGATTTCCCATTGTTTCTAAATAATAAATAGGCCCTTGAGCCTCATTGTAACTCAGTTCAGAGGTCTGTAGCCACCACATCTCTTCTCAGAGATAACTACCAGTGCCCTAGCTAGTTTTATTTGCTTTCTGTTTGTAAGCAAATTTCAGTTCTTTGATATTAATGAAATGAAGTGTTAGTTCCGCTACATCTTTGTATTTATGTTTATATGTTTATTCTGTTGCGTTCCTGCATAAATCCAGATCAGTGGTATCAGATTGGTCTACTTTTTCTCAATCCTTATTTGCATGTCCCCAACGAGGTCGGGGTATAAGGAGCTAGGGCTCGATCTGGTGGAACCTTTGCAAGATCAGCCTCGCAAACCTTGACGGACACCCATGGAGGACGAAAAAAGAAGATGAGGGAGCAGAATATCCTATCAAAATATTGCTCGAGGAGGCCCTCGAAAAACAAAGGAACGTGATGATGGATAACTTTGCTCAGATCCCTCAACGACTACCCACTGGCGGCGCATCTACATCCAGCAGCCACTCTGGAGGCGCGACTCCTTTTAAGGTACAAGTAAATTTTGAAATTCCCATATTTGAGGGTCAAATAGACGCAAATGTCGTAAATAGATGGTTGAATCTATCAGAAGGATATTTCTCGGTTCATGACTTTTCAGACCGGGAGAAGATTATTTTTGCACTCCTCAAAGCTACCCCTCGTGTTAAGGACTGGTTGGAAACCTACTGTGAGAACAAGGATGAGACATAGCCCTCTTTGTTCTCGGCCATACCAACTTGGAATTCTTTCCGAGATGCTGTCAAGGAAAAGTACTATCCTGTGGGGAGCTATGAGGACAGGTACATACAATGGACCACACTGTGACAACAAAGTGATCAAGATGTGCATGAGCTAACGAATCTGTTCCATACCCTACGCAAAAATTTGGGTATCAAAGATTTAGAGAAACATCTGGTGCTAAAGTATCACAGCTATCTGCACAGATACATTCAGGAGGAAATGGAGTTCCTCGACATCTCCTCGCTTGGTACGGCATACCGGTATGCTACCAAGATTGAGCAAAAATTCAAACAGAAGAAGCGAGACTTTGGATCTGCGAATCAAAAGCAAGGGAAAGGTGCTTCCAAACCACAGAACAAAGGATAGAGCCAAGGCATGGCGGCTAAAGACAACTCATCTAAGCCACAAGAAAATAACAACACCGCAAAGCCAAAGAAGGACACAGGAAAGTGGTGTGAGCTCCATAAGAGCTCCACTCACAACACAAGTGAGTGTTGGGCCAAGCAGTCGCTAGTGGCCAAGATGAGGGCTTCTGAGTTAGATGGATGCTCCAACTCTGAATTAAAACCTGAAAAGGGGAATGAAAAATGGAAACAGATTATTAATGCGGAGCCCAATGCCATTGTTGCCACTACAAAGATCCAGAAGGAGGAACCAGAAGATCCAGAGGAGGAGGAACATCTCTTCCACTCCCAGATGTGAGTAAAGGGCTCCCTGGTACAGTACATTGTCGAGAATGGGAGCCAAAAGAACCTCATTTCAGCAGACGCCGTGAAGAGGTTGGTCTTGCCGACCACATCTCACCCACATCCATACACCATTGGGTGGCTTCACCAAGGACGAGATCTCCGCGTCAGCCAACAGTGATGCCTTCCCTATAGCATCAAGCCCTTCATGGATGAGGCATTATGTGATGTTGCTCCTATTGATGTTTCTGATGTATTATTAGGACAACCATACTTTTGGAAGCGTCATGTTATGTATGAGGCTCGACCTCGTGTTGTTATTGTTACTTTGGGAAATAAGTTGTACAGGATACCAGAGGTACCACCTCCTGCCGCTATCTCTTTGGCTACTGCAAAACAATGCAGTAAGCTCATTTCCCAAACCAGGAAATTCATTTTCCTAATGATCCGACCCCAGGGCACGAAGAGGACTATGGCCATGATTTCCAGACAGGGCTACTCTGCATGATAACAACAAATGTATAAGGTTTTGGAGGAGTACGGGGAAATATTCACCTCACCCACAGGGGTTCCTCTGCACTGTCAGGTCAAGCACCTGATTGATCTGACCCTAGGTGCGTCGCTACCTAATGGACCGATCTATTGGCGCTTTGTTATGGAGAATGATGAAATCAAGAGGCAGATTCAGGAGCTGTTGCAGAAAGGTCACATCAGACCAAGTTCATTGCCCTGTGGGAGCTCGATCATGTTGGTACAGAAGAAGGATGGGACGTGGAGACTCTGTATTTACTATCAGGCACTGAAAAAGATCATTTTCTGGAATAGGTACCTGATACCACGGATTGATGACCTTCTGGACCAACTCAAAGGTGCAAAATATTTCAGCAAGATTGACTTGAAGTCGGGGTATCACCAGGTACCGATTGAACCCTTCGATGTGTGGAAGACTGCCTTCAAAGCCAAGGAAGGCCTTTTCGAATGGCTGGTCATTCCTTTCGGGTTGACGAATGCTCCAACAACCTTCATGAGGATGATGGACGACATCTTGCGGCCATTCACCAACTCATTTGTAGTGGTGTACTTGGACGACATTCTGATCTTCAGCGAGACTTGGGAAGAGCACCTTCACCACATTCGACAAGTCCTCCAAACACTGCGGAAACACAAGTTGTGTGCCAATTTGGAGAAGTGCACTTTTGGCATGACCCAGGTTAAATATCTAGGATACATTATTGATGAAAGGGGGGTGCATGTGGATCTAGCCAAGATCTAAGTCATTCGGAATTGGCCAGCCCCAACCACTATAACAGAGCTTCGCAACTTTCTAGGTCTTGATAATTTCTACTGGAGGTTCGTGTTGGGATTCTCTCATATCACTTGGCCCTTGAGTCAAGTCACCAAGGGAGGAGTGAGAGAAAAATTCTTTTGGTCGGAGCCTCAACAGAAGGCGTTCACAGAATTTAAAAATCACCTCTGTTCTTCAACAGTGCTCACTTTATCGGACTTGCAACAGCCATTTGAGATCGAGACAGATGCCTCTGACTATGCTATTCGGGCAGTTCTTACTCAGCAGGGAAATCCAGTGGCATTTCACAGCAATACATTGTCTGACACAGTTCGCAAGTATCCCACTTATGACAAAGAAATGTATTCCATTGTGCAAGCTTGTCGACAATGGAAGCATTACGTTTTGGGGAAGGAAACAATCATCCACACAGACCACCAGCCCCTGAAGTTCATAAAGACACAAGGGAAGTTGCAAAATGATCACCATCAGAAGTGGTCTACATATCTGCAACAGTTTCATTTGAACATCAAGTACAAGAAGGGTAGCACCAATCATGTTGCAGACTACCCCAGCTGACCACCGATCGTGGAGCTCACCACTGCGCTCAACTCTTGTGGGCACGAGACTTCTGATTGGCTGATTCTCTATGAGAGTGACCCAGAATTCGGCCACACTTACAAGGCACTCTTGGGGGGTACGCAAGTTCCAAATTTTCACCTCCAAGATGCACTTTTATGTCACATGGGACACCTTTGTGTTCCTTCAAGCGAGCATGCCAAGATGATATGGGAAGCACACTACAGTCGAGTCGCTGGGCATTTCGGGGTCGAGAAAATAGTAGCAATCCTGCAGAAGTATTTCTATTGGCCAAACCTTTGAAAGGATGTCAAGAAGCACATTAGATCCTGCACTGCCTATGCCATTGCCAAACTGACCATCAAGAAGCAAGGCCTATATACTCCTCTACCTACCCCTAGTCGACTTTGGGAATCCATCTCCATGGATTACATGTTGGGCTTGCCTTCTACTAAGCAGGGAAATGATTGTGTTTTCGTGGTCGTCAACAGATTCTCGAAGATGGCCATTATGACGGCCTGCAAGAAGAATATCACAACAGAAGCCACTGCTAAACTCTTCTTTGAACGAGTGTGGGTGCACTTTGGGATCCCACAGTATATCATATTAGATCGGGATAGCAGGTTCCTCAGCACATTTTGGTCCAGCCTCTGGTCAATGTTGGGTACCAATCTTACCAAGTCCACAGCTTTCCATCCCCAAACAGATGGCCAGACAGAGGTCGTCAACAGAATGATTGTACACATTCTGCGCATGTAAAATTCAAAGCATCCACGCACATGGGACGAGAGCCTCCCCTATGTACAACATAGTTATAATCGGGCTCTCCACAGCTCAAACGGCCATAGCCCCATTCAGGTGGGCTTGGGATTCCAGCCACTATGTCCCACTGACGTAGCCATGCCATTTGCAGTTGCTCAGGCTGATTCAGCTCATGTCCAGTCTGATGTTGACAAAGGCAGTAGCTTCATTGATCGCATTCAACACATCTGCCAATAGTTTCATGATATATTTCACAGAGCCAATGCCAAGTACAAGCAATGCCATGATCAACACCGGGTGCCACACAACTTCCAGGTGGGCGACAAAGTATGGCTACATTTGCAGAAGGAGTGCCTCACTGGACCCCACTGCAAGCTTCACCCGCTCTGATACGAGCCGTACACCATCACCAAGGTTGTAGGGAATAATGCCTTCGAGCTCAGTGTTCCACCATTTCTTGGTCTGCACCCAGTCTTCAATGTGGATTGCCTTCATCCTTACTTCCCACCTCTACTGGACACCTCGGACATTGCAGAACAACTCACACCAACAGAGTTAAACCTAGAATGCATGGAACAGGCCACCATAGATTGTATCATGGACATGAAAATCAAGAACACTCACCAACAGAAGATCCAACTATATCGGGTTTTCAATGCTGGCCAACTCTTGCACCAAGGAAAGTGGTTCACCAGGGACCAAGTTCAGCAGAAATTTCCTCATCTCATGGAGGAAATTAATGCAATGGGGACCATTACTTCCTAAGGGGGGAGGAATTATCCAGGTGGATATTGGTGGACACTCGCCTATTCCACTTGGGGCTCCACCATTGTCTTTTTCATTTTTTCAGTTTCGACACAATTTACTATTTTTAGCAATTTTTCAGGTCCTGAACTTCTGTAGCCGTTTTGAGGCTCTAAACGACATTTTTTGGGAAAACGGAAAGAAACATGGGTCAATGGACCAATTTTTCTTGTTAAAAATTTATAGTCCTCGGATAGATCTTTCTAACGAGGTATGGTACGCGTCAAATGGAGATCGTATGCCAAAGTCACACCCCTGGGAAGTTGAAACACCAATTTACCCAAATGGGGCCCATAGTTTTGGTGCTTCATCTCCTAGGGTTAGGGTTTTGGTTGTTTAGGATTTTCCATTGTTTATAAATAATAAATAGGCCCTTGAGCCTCGTTGTAACTAATTTCAGAGGCCTATAGCCGCCACATCTCTTCTAATAGATAGCTACCAGCGCCCTAGCTAGTTGTATTTCCTTTCTGTTTGTAAGAAAATTTCAGTTCTTTTATATTAATGAAATGAAGTGTTATTTCCGCTACATCTATGTATTTATGGTTATATGTTTATTCTGTTTCATTCTTGCATAAATCCGGATCAATGATCCTATTCATTTTGAAGAAGCCATTAAAGATAAGAAATGGGTAGAAGCTATGGATGAGGAGATTAATGCCATAGAAAGAAATAAAACATGGGATTTGGTTGAACTCCCATAAGGTAAAGAAGTGATTGGATTGAAATGGGTCTACAAGACCAAAAGTAATGCTGAAGGAAAGATTGAAATACACAAGGCCAGACTTGTTGTCAAAGGGTATAAGCAGCAACATGGGAGAGACTATGAGGAAACTTTTGCACTAGTTGCAAGAATGGAAACCATCAGAGAAGTGTTGTCCATAATAGCAAAAAACAAGTGGAAAGTTTACCAAATGGATGTGAAATCAACATTCCTAAATGGAGTGTTAATGGAAGAGGTTTATATTGAAAAACATCTAGGCTATGAGAAGAAAGGCCAACAGCACAAAGTGTGCAGATTGAAGAAATCTCTTTATGGGTTGAAACAAGCACCAAGAGCATGGTACAATAGGTTATATTTCTATCTACTGGAAAATGGATTTGAAAAATGTGAGGGAGAACCCAACTTATACATCAAGGAGAAATATGGTAAGATGCTGATTGTTGTGTTATATGTTGATGATGTGATCTTTACAGGAAATGATGATTACCTTGTTGAAAATTTTAAAAAGGTCATGAAAGATGAATTTGAAATGACTGGTATGGGTTTTCTAAAATAATTCTTAGGAATAGAAGTAAAGCAGATTGAAAATAAAATTTTTATTTCTCAAGAAAAGTATGTGAATGAAGTTTTGGAGAGATTTAACATGCAAGATTGCAAGACAACAATTACTCCCACAGTGATGGGATTAAAACTCAGCAAAGAGGACATCAGCAAGTATTTTGATCCTAGTTTGTACAAAAGCATAGTTGGCAGCCTCATGTACTTGACTGCAACTAGGTTGGTTATTATGCGTGCTGTTAGTTTGATTTCCAGATTCATGGAGAGGCCAAAAGAAGCACATTGGCATGTAGCAAAAAGAATTTTGGGGTATGTGAAAGGAACCAAAAGGTATGGAATTTTATATACTACTTCAGAAAATTATGAGTTAATTGGATACATTGATAGTGATTGGGCTGGAAGTGTAGATGACCGAAAAAGTACTTATGGTTATGTATTTCACATGGGTTTAGGAGCCATTTCAAGGGCTTCTAAGAAACAACCTATTGCAGCATTATCTACAACAGAGGCAGAGTATGTGGCAGCTACAACAGCAGCATGTCAAGCTGTGTGGATGAGAAGGATGTTGAGGATTTTATGTCAAGAACAGGTAAAAGGCACAATGATTTATTATGACAATAGCTCAGCCATAGCATTTTCTAAAAATTCTATGTTTCATAAAATGACAAAGCACATAGATGCTAAGTTTCACTACATCGGGGAGCTAGTGAACAATGGATAAATTATTTTAAAACAATGTAGAACTCGGGAGTAGTTTGCAGACATTCTGACTGTTAGTGCCCAAATCCACCTTAGGCTGAAGGAAGGCGAGATTCAGGGTAACACCAAACCATGCTCAGTCTGGTAGCTAGCCCTACCAGAACAGAAGAGGGCTCTCTCCAGGTCAATCTCAGGAAAAATGTATCAATAGCGCTTGAGATGACTGAAATGAGTGCTAATTTTATGCTAGTTATATTAATCAAGGAGTTTGAAATTATTTTTTAGGGGTTTTTTGTTGAAAAAAGGGAAAGGCAATTTCGGGCTTGGCGATGAGGCCAAATTCTTGCAGAGTTCAAGTTGGGGTAGGGAAGGCAATGGCTTTGATGTATTATATTAATTGAATTGATTGAGAAGACTGCTAAGGAGCTAAAGAGGGAAAGAGGGAACAAGTATCCTCTTCAAACTGATGAAAAACATATAAAATTAAACAAAAGTTTAAGGCAGAGCACCAGCAAACTAATGAATTCTACCTTAGTTACTCATTTGTTTAATTCAGAAGCAAAGAGAAGGGAAATGGAATACATATAACATTAATAAAACTTACAGATACATGGAGAAAAACATCATCAAACTCAGAGCCACAAGGATCCCAACAAGTGCTGCAAAACTCTGGTCTTTCCTTTGACAAAAAGCTGAAATGAATATACAATGAGGTGCCAAACTTTTCCCAAGAGTCCAACCCTGAAAATGTCTCTGAAAATACAATATATAGACCATCCTAACCCCTTCCCATGCCTCTAGGGGTCGATCTCATCCTTCTAGGAGTTGTTTCATTCAATTCTAAACATGGAACTGAAATCTAGGCAGCCAAACAACTTGCCTCTATATGCTAGGACACTGATCCATTCACTTAATTTTCACTTTTTAGTGAATGAATGCTCTAGAACAAGTAAAAAAATGCCAAATTTACATCATATCTACAAAATTACATCAATATAGATCAATAATTACATCCAAAAGTGAAACTACTCAAACTGGCCGAATTTCTAAGTTGAAGAGTCAAAATCAGACCAAATTTCTCTATGCGCCATGCCCAAAAACTCAATGCGTCGTGCCACTTTGAGCCTATTTTTGAGGCACTTCTTAAAGTCCAAATTGAGCTCATGATATCTTTTTAGAAATCCCTGTCTATCTGCTATCCAACCCAAGTCGAATTTTTCAATTTGGATGTCATTTTCCCTCCAAACCTGCAATCTCCCAAGGCTGGTTCCTGCTGGTGCAAAACGTGGCAGAAAGGCCATTTTTGGAGTGTTTTTGACCTTTAAGACCACCCAGAACTTCATGAAATCTCTCATCCATTCCTAAGCATGCATAATTTACGATAACAAACCCAAAAATATAAAGTTTTCCTCCGGAAGATGTCCCAATAATAAGCGCGCGTCGGGTGGCGCGACGCGTCGGGCAGAAAAACCTGTTTTGCAACCAAAATTTTCAAAAATGACAAAATTTACTCCAAATTTGCTGAAATTCAGAGTGAAGGTCTCCCATCATGTCTCATGCTCAGCCAAGGAGGATTCGGCCAAGATTCGGAGTGGATCAGGCCTTTTTCGACGTTTAAGTGCTCTTCTCAACCTCGCCTTCAGGATCTTCATCCTGGCTCTGCAAACGTGTTTGCGGACCCAATAGTGGTTCTTCAGATGTATGAGCATGTCTTTTTCCCTATTTTCCTTCTCTAATAGCTTCTCCAAATGAATGTTGATTCTCTTAAGGCAAGTCTCTCGCTCAAATGGTGTCATGTCACCTGGTCTCTTCCGGGCTAATTCCCGGTCTTCACGGATTATCTGCAACTCCATGAGTGTGTGTTGATCCTCCAGATGTTTATGCCACTGCTCTAAGTAATTTATAACCCACTGAGCTCTCTGCAATTTCTTGGTCAATGTGTCGATCTCAGCTTTCTGCTCCTAGATGATTTCTTTCAGCTTTGAGCTAGGAGAACTCAAATCAACATCGATGAGTATAAAATCAGTGTCTTGGCCTCCTGAAGGGCCCTCATCATGCATAGGCTTCTTGCCTCTGTCCTGTACTTGTGATGATGTAGAAGGTGAGACCCCTTCCATGCCATATGGAGATAGTACTTGCACTGCTGATGAAGATAACGAGACCCCTTCCACCCTGGGTGGAGATAGTACTCGTCGTGCTGCTGCAAATAAGGCTCTGGTACCTCTCTGATAGGTAACACACACTGGAACAATGATAGGCTCTGTCTCAGGAACCTCAAATTGATGCGAAGGCTCACCTGCATCGTGAACAATCTGTGGAGGAGGCTGAGGGGCTGTAAAGAAGTCACGGGAAATGAACTCCTCCCATGCAATGCCCTGCAATCCAAGCTGATGCACTACAATGATTTTAATGAGCGCATAATGATAAATGTTGTTATGTTGCTGCTCTGGAGTTTTCTTCTGCACAAGGGTAGTCATTCACTCTATGTTACGGCACATGAAGTATGGAATATTCATCAGTCGCACTCTCGTGAAATCCATCAAAATTTTGATATGGTATGCATAAAGGCGTGAGAATCTACCCTCAGAGCCGAAGTATCTAATGATCAGTTTCATTAATGGCGCATAGGACTCCTTCAAGAATCTGAAAGGAAACACCTTGCTCAGCTGCCTCAAATATCTAGGCCTGATGTAAGGTTCATAATATGCTCTATCCAGCTGCTGACTCTTATTCCACTCCTCACCTATGTTTGGTATCTCGGTTGCCTCAGAAATGGTCTCTAGTGTCAAGGTGAAGTTCACTCCAGCAAGGTTTACATGACCATCACGCAAATGTAGGACAAATAAGCGAACCAACTCCTGATGATGTTGAATCTGAGCAATCATCTCACAATACCGAAAACATGAATGTTACTGAAAGCATGTCATTGCAAGCGGGCAAGCCTGCAATTGAGCCAAAGAAGTGGGATCCTCCCTCACGTGCCTGCCACTTTTATGAGACCTCCTTGGTACATTTAGCTCTGTGGTTGAATCACTGTCCTGCTCACATCCCTGCTCATATGATGAATTTGTCTCTGACATAGTGCTGAAAACAAGGTTTTTGACAAGTGTATACTGATATGTATGGTGAAAACAAGAGTTTGTTTTTTCAATACCAAGTGTGCCACATATGTAATGAGAGGCTGCAAGGAAATATCACAATGAATACAATAGACTATCAAGTGAATTTGGAGTGGAAGGACTGTCACTCGACAGCTTGAGGGAATTCCGGATTTGGAGATTTTATAAGTGATATGGGAGTGGGAGATAGTGATGGGGGTAGCTTTTAGGGATAGGAGTGCAATGACAAGGTATACTTGGGTTAAGTGAAATCAAGGATATAGAGACAGTCCTTGAATGTTTTTGAAATTAGGACTTTATCAATGATATGAAGGAAGGGATGTGATAGAAAATGATAGGATCTGAGGATGAAAACATGGGAACAAAGGGTATAAGGGATATGGGACATCGGGAATAGGAGAGGGGATTATGATAACAATATGATAACAGTGATGGGAACACAAATGAAAATAGGGTTGGAGCGTTTAACACCAATAACACCAATAGTCAAATTACAACACTTCTTTTCAAACCCTAGGGAGTAGATTTTAATATGGATATAGGGCTTATTCTTTCACCAACCAAAATCCAATGTCTTCGCCTCTAAACCACACCACACATAACTAAAATCATTGAACAGGCTTTGTCAACTTACTTGGAAAAAAATGAGCTGAATCGAATTAAGTTTTTATGGAGCGGAAATGAATTTGGCCTTGGAGGCTCTGTGCGCCGCGCACAAGCCCAGTGCGCTACGTCGTGTGGGTGAATCGCGCCAGAGGAAAATAACACTGTGTGAAAACTCCCAATGTGTCGCGCAGCCCTAGTGCATCGCGCGCTTACCCAATGCGTCGCGCAGCCTTAAACACAGCCTTGGTTTGTCAAAATTACAAAATCGCCCTTTCACCACTGAACTTCGACTTCAATTGACCTCTTTGAATTCAAATGGCATTGATAAACATTAGAATATCTATATAGAGTCATGGCTTTGATTTTTTCTTTGTAAAGACCCACTTTGTAATGTTTCAAAATTGACATTTTTCACTTTTAATAAAACTCTGTTTTTCAAATTTCCTTTGGATTTTTGGCTTGAAATGATGGCTTTTCTTGGTTGATTTTTGCAGGGATGGTGGCGTTGGACTTCGAAAAAGGAGGACCAAAGTCTGAATTTGAAGTACTTCATGGCGAAAAAAACTTTAAAATACAGATTTATTACAAAAACACATTTGACGATTTCTTCTTCAAAACAGAGTTTTGAAGAAGAAATATCCTTGTGCATTATTGATGATGAAGATCTTGAAATGAAAACTGATTGAAGACATCCTCATGGCCTGCGGGCATTATTTAACATTTCTGAAGACCAAACCCTAGACCTAGAAAGTGAAATGGCTCTTTTTTGACCAAAATACCATCTATGACTGTAAATGACATGAACTGAACTTTGATGAATTTTGATAAATTTTGACCAACCCAGTAGGTACAAACATGAGGGAAAATGAGATAAAAAATCCCTTCTGTCAGATAATGGCATGCCGCCTAATGGAATGTAGATGAATGAGAGAAATGAGACACCTAAAAATGAAATCCAATAAGAGAAATGATCTCCGACGGAGGGATGTAAAGACCGAATCTAACATTGGTTCCAATGGGGATGGTGGCTCCTTGGAGATGCCAAGAACGGCAGATCTCTAGATGAGTAGGCAGTGCCTTCATCCATTGGGGTATGGAGTCCATTATTTTGACAAAATGACCCAAGACTGTTGACTCAATTTATTTGACTGAAACTTTGACTCAAACTGACTCATCTTTTAAAACTGAAATGACTGAACCAAACTGACTCAATACAAAAAGAAATGACTCATGAATGACTTAACTAAAACAAGTACTTACAAAGCTTTTTTTAATGGTAGCAGTCCATCAAGATTTGAGGGTTTTAAATCATGATGACAACCAAATGCCTGCTGATGGAATATGTACAATCATGTGTAGTGTGCTTTCCAATGTAACCAATCAAGCAGATGCCTCCTTGATTGATTCTCCTGATAATATCTTCTGATCAACAATAGATACTGGTAACTGGGCATCCAAAAATGGAATTGACCATGATCTCCTTCATCACTAAATACTGCAATAATCACCTTCACTACTGACTGCAACAGATTTGCCAATGGATCCTGAAAAGCATGAAGATTTACCTCCTACTGAAGAAACAAGGTGTCTTTTTATTTTGATTCTGATCTTTCTTCATAATGTACTTCAGTAAAAGTATGTTCCTAGTCCTCAAAAAATTCTGAACAAGTGGATGAGCAGATATCCTCTTGGAAAAACATTTCAAAACATGAGACATATGAAGAAGAATCTGAAAGGCAGTCTTGAATGCTCTGATCTTCTGTAGTCTGAATATTATTTTGATCATATTCATATGATATAACAACAATATTATCATGTTTATCATTACATTCATCAATCATAAGAAAATAAACTTTAGATGATTCTTGATACTCAAACATGACATTTCTATCATCTACCAACGATTCATCCAAGGAAACCTTTTCACTTACCCGAACAAAGATCTCATCTTGCTTTTGATAGAGGGAATGGACTACCTCCTCGTGAAGATCTAGTTCTAGTGGGATAAGAGCATTTAGGTCTGTAACTCTGTTTTCTTCATTTGAGGCAGCCTCAACAATACAAATCTCTTTTATGAGATCTGGAACAACATGTTTTTCCTCATCACAATTTATCTCTCGATCTAATTTATTGTCATCACTATCTGAGATTGGAACATCATTTTCCTGCTCATCATTTTCAGCCATATGGAAATCTTCAACCTGCTGATCTTGATAAGTATCCTCTAAGATTTCTGTGTGCTGCTGAAACGAATTTTCATACAATGCTTCCATGATTTGTCCATCCATCAATTCATTATCTCCATAAAAATTCTCAAGATCTTCAATGAAACTACTAACGTGTTCACAACAATTCTGTACTAATATTAAGGATGGACAAGATTTTTTATACCTTTCAAGGAATATTGTATGAAAATCCTTTAGACAATAAATAGAAGCAGGTGGCAAACATTCATACCAAGATCGGGCTTCATCTTCTAGAGTAGCCATAAACATTTTCATCAAACAGTCTTCAGGAAAATCGATCTTTAATTTATGCACATGAATGTGAAATTTCACCAGATGAAGAGCAGCGTCATTACCTTCCACATTTCTGAACATAGGCAAATTCTGAAAACAATCCACCTTGGGCATTTTATTTGGAAAACCTGGGATGTGATCTCGGCTCATGGGAGCGTATCTTCTTGCAACTCGTTCCATCTTGAAAATATTAAAGCTACTGATCTTCCTGCAGTGGAGTCACCATGAAGCATTGATTTCTGGATTTTTCAGTGAATGGAGTCACCAGGTGAATGTTTTCAACCTTCATATGTCTGATCATTTTCCACCATCAACCATCAGATCTGAACTTGATACATATACTGGGGAAATTTACAAGTCAAGTGTCATGTTTACAAAATAGACTGGAGATTGACTGAAGCAATGTTTATCTGCTTTCGCTAATGCAAAGCAAGAGCGTTTCGAAGGCTACCTGGCATAACTTCACGCTCTGTTTGTAGCTTATAAAACAAATAACACTCACAAGCAAACCATTTGAGTCCCCAGTATGGTTTCCACTATGTTAGTGCCCAAATCCACCTTAGGCTAAAGGAAGGCGGGATTCAGGGTAACACCAAACCACGCTCAATCTGGTAGCTAGCCCTACCAGAATAGGAGAGGGCTCTCTCCGGGTCAATCTCAGGAAAAATGTATCAATAGGGCTTGAGATGACTGAAATGAGTGCTAATTTTAGGCTAGGTATATTAATCGAGGAGTTTGAAATGATTTTTTAGGGGTTTTTTGTTGAGAAAAGGGAAAGGCAATTTCGGGCTTGGGGATGAGGCCAAATTCTTGCAGAGTTCAAGTTGGGGCAGGGAAGGCAATGGATTTGATGTCTTATATTAATTTAAAGGATTGAGAATACTGCTGAGGAGCTGAAGAGGGCAAGAGGGAACAAGGATCCTCTTCAAACTGACGAAAAACATATAAAATTAAACAAAAGTTTAAGGCAAAGCACTAGCAAACTAATGAATTCTACCTTAGTTACTCATTTGTTTAATTTAGAAGAAAAGAGAAGGGAAATGGAATACATATAAAATTAGTGAAACTTATATATACATGGAGAAAAACATCATCAAACTTAGAGCCACAAGGATCCCAACAAGTGCTGCAAAACTCTGGTCTTTCCTTTGCCAAAAAGCTGAAATGAATATACAATGAGGTGCCAAACTTTTCCCAAGAGTCCAACCCTGAAAATGTCTCAGAAAATACAATATATAGACCATACTAACCCCTTCCCATGCCTCTATGGGTCGAGCTAATCCTTCTAGGAGCTGTTTCAACCAATTCTAAACATGGAACTGAAATCTAGGCAGCCAAACAACTTGCCTCTATATGCTAGGAAACTGATCCATTCACTTAATTTTCACTTTTTAGTGAATGAATCCTCTAGAACAACTAAAAACACGCAAAATTTACATCATAGCTACAAAATTACATCAAGATAGATCAATAATTACATCCAAAAGTGAAACTAGTCAAATAGGCCGAATTTCTGAGCTGAAGAGTCAAAATGAGACCAAATTTCTCTATGCGTCACGCCCAAAAACTCAATGCGTTGCGCCACTTTGAGCTTGTTTTTGAGACACTTCCTAAAGTCCAAATTGATCTCATGATAGCTCGTTGGAAAGCCCTATCTGTCTGCTATCCAAACCAAGTGGAATTTTTCAATTTGGATGTCATTTTCCCCTCCAAAACTGCAATCTCCCAAGACTGGTTCCTGCTAGTGCAAAAAGTGGCAAAAAGGCCATTTTTGGAGTGTTTTTGACCCTTAAGACCACCCAAAACTTCATGAAATCTCTGAGCCATTCCTGAGCATGCATAATTTAGCATAAAAAAACCCAAAAATATCAAGTTTTCCTCCAGAAGATGTCCCAATCATAAGCGCGCGTCGGGTGGCGCGACGCGTCGGGCTGAAAAACCTGTTTTGCAACCAAAATTTTCAAAAATGACAAAATTTACTCCAAATTTGCTGAAATTCAGAGTGAAGGTCTCCCATCATGTCTCATTCTTAGCCAAGGAGGCTTCAGCCAAGATTCGGAGTGGATCAGGCCTTTTCCGACGTTTCAGTGCTCTTCTCAACCTCGCCTTCAGGATTTTCATCCTGGCTCTGCAAACGTGTGTGTGGGCCCAATAGTGGTTCTTCATATGTATGAGCATGTCTTTTTCCCTATTAGCCTTTGCCAAGAGCTTCTCCAGATGAATGTTGACTCTTGTAAGGCAAGTCTCTAGCTCAAATGGTGTCATGTCACCTGGTCTCTTCCGGCTAATTCTCGGTCTTCGCGGATTCTCTGTAGCTCCATGAGTGTGTGATGATCCTCTTGTTGTTTATTCCGCTGCTCCAAGTTATTTATAACCCACTGAGCTCTCTGAAATTTCTCGGTCAGTGTGTCAATTTCAGCTTTATGCTCCTGGATGATTTCTTTCAAATTTGAGCTAGGAGAGCTCGAATCAACATCGATGAGTATAAAATCAGTGTCTTGACCTCCTGAAGGGCCCTCATCGTGCATAGGCTTCTTGCCTCTGTCCTGTACCTGTGCTGATGTAGAAGGCGAGACCCCTTCCATGCCATATGGAGATAGTACTCGCGCTACTGATGAAGATAACGAGACCCCTTCCACCCTGGGCAGAGATAGTACATGTCGTGCTGCTGCAAATAAGGCTCTGGTACCTCTCTGAAAGGTAACACACACTGGAACATTGATAGGCTCTGTCTCAAGAACCTCAAATTGATGCGAAGGCTCACCTGTATCGTGAAAAATCTCTGGAGGAAGCTGAGGGGCTGTAAAGAAGTCACGGGAAATGAACTCCTCCCATGCAATGCCCTGCAATCCAAGCTGATGCACTACAATGATTTTAATGAGCGCATAATGATAAATGTTGCTATGTTGTTGCTCTAGAGTCTTCTTCTGCACAAGGGTAGTCATCTGCTCTATGTTTTGGCACATGAAGTATGGAATATTCATCAGTCTCACTCTCGTGAAATGCATCAAAAGTATGATATGGTATGCATAAAGGCATGAGAATCTATACTCACAGCTGAAGTATCTAATGATGAGTTTCATTAATGGCGCATAGGACTCCTTCAAGAATCTGAAAGGAAACACCCTGCATAGCTGCCTCAAATATCTAGGCCTGATGTCAGGTTCGTAATATGCTCTATCCAGCTACTGTCTCTTATTCCACTCCTCACCTATGTTTGGTATCTCGGTTGGCTCAGAAATGGTCTCTGTTGTCAAGGTGAAGTTCACTCCAGCAAGGTTTACATGACCATCACGAAAATGTAGGACAAATAAGCGAAACAACTCCTGATGATGCTGAATCTGAGCAATCATCTCACAATACCGAAAAAAATGAATGTTGATGAAAGAATGTCATTGCAAGCGGGCAGGCCTGCAATTGAGCCAAAGAAGTGGGCTCCTCCCTGACGTGCCTGCCACTTTTATGAGACCTCCTCGGTACATTTAGATCTGCGGTTGAATCACTGTCCTGCTCATATCCCTGCTCATATGATGAACTTGTCCTGACATAGTGTTGAAAACAAGGTGTTTGACAAGTGTATACTGATATGTATGGTGAAAAAAAGAGTTTTTTTTTTCAATACCAAGTGTGCCACATATGTAATGAGAGGCTGGAAGGAAATATCACAATGAATACAATAGACTGTCAAGTGAATTTGGAGTGGAAGGACTGTCATTGGACAACTTGAGAGAATTCAGGATTTGGAGATTTTATAAGTGATATGGGAGTGGGAGATAGTGATGGGGGTAGTTTTTAGGGATAGGAGTGCAATGAAAAGGTATACTTGGGTTAAGTGAAATCAAGGATATAGAGACAGTCCTTGAATGTTTTGGAAATTAGGACTTTATAAATGATATGAAGGAAGGGATGTGATAGACAATGATAGGATTTGAGGATGAAAACATGGGAACAAAGGGTATAAGGGATATGGGACAGCGGGAATAGGATAGGGGATTATGATAACAATATGATAACAGTGATGGGAACACAAATGAAAATAGGGTGGGAGCGTTTAACACCAATAGTCAAATTACAACACTTCTTTTCAAACCCTAGGGAGCATATTTTAATATGGATATAGGGATTATTCTTTCACCAAAAAAACTCCAATTTCTTCGCCTCTAAACCACACCACATATAACTAAAATCACTGAATAGGATTTTTCAACTTACTTGGAGAAAAATGAGCTGAATAGAATTGAGTTTTTATGGAGCGGAAATGAATTTGGCCTAGGAGGCTCTATGCGCCGCGCACAAGCCCAGTGCACCGCGTCATGTGGGTGCGCTACGCCAGAGGAAAATAACACTGTGTGAAAATGCCCAATGCGTCGCGCAGCCCCAGTGCGTCGCGCGCTTACCCAATGCGCCGTGCAGCCTTAAACAGAGCCTTGGTTTGTCAAAATTACAAAATCGTTCTTTCACCACTGAACTTCGACTTCAATCAACCTCTTTGAATGCAAATGGCATTGATAAACATTATAATATCTATATAGAGTCATGGCTTTGATTTTTTCTTTGTAAAGACACACTTTGTAATGTTTCAAAATTGACATTTTTCACTTTTAATATAACTCTATTTTTCAAATTTCCTTTTGATTTTTGGCTTGAAATGATGGCTTTTCTTGATTGATTTTTGTAGGGATGGTGGCGTTGGAATTCGAAAAAGGAGGACCGGAGTCTGAATTTGAAGTACTTCATGGCGAAAAAAACTTTAAAATACAGATTCATTACAAAAACAAATTTGACGATTTCTTCTTCAAAACAGATTTTTGAAGAAGAAACATCCTTGAGCATTATTGGTGATGAAGATCTTGAAATGAAAACTTATTGAAGACATCCTCATGGCCTGCGGGCATTATTTAACATTTCTGAAGACCAAACCCTAGACCTAGAAATTGAAATGGCTCTTTTTTGACCAAAATACCATCTATGACTGTAATGACATGAACTGAACTTTGATGAATTTTGATACATTTTGACCAACCTAGCAAGTACAAACATGAGGGAAAATAAGAGAAAAAATCCCTTCCATTAGATAATGGCATGCCCCATAATGGAATGCAGATGAATGAGTGAAATGAGACACCTAAAAATGAAATGCAATAAGAGAAATGATCTATGACGGAGGGATGTAAAGACCGACTCTAACACTGACCAAGCCATTGGGGTAGAAGAGTTTTGAATATTTGAGAAAATTAATGGGTATGACTGATAACCCAACAGTTGATCTTAAGGGGAAGTGTTGAAGTGTTAACTTCAACTGATTCGCACCATAGCCGCTTTCTAAATCTGTTTCAGCAATTTTTGTACTCTGGCCACTTGCTATTTTAATTGAGGAGTTAAATTTGATTTTAAAAACAGAGTACATAGTTCTCTGTTTACGAAGTAGAGGTTTCAACGCTAGTCCTTTCATATTGAAAAATAGAGTTTACAATACAAAATAGAGAATTTTTTATTTTCTTTTGTGCGCGGAAAATTCTTTTAAAAGGGAGGACATGTGGAGCAGTATTATAGGCTCGCACTTTTTATTTGGGCTAGTTCGCAAAGCCAAAACCGGAGCCAAATATTTGTTAGGCTGAAATGTATAAAATTTTTGGGTTTTTATTTGGAGCCTGTACACATCCTATTTTTGGACCTGATGAGCTGTTATGAGCACGATTGAATTTTTCATCGCACATCCAAATGATGATGTCACAGTCCCCAATTTGTAACGCGAAGTTTTTATTACATTTTGGTTTATTCAGGATTTTTGATGTCTGGCAGAAGGAAGGTTTATGTTAAGTTTTATGTTTTAAACATATGCGATATAATGTTTTTACATTGTGCGATAAAGGTTATAAAACCTTTGGCATTATATGTTTTAACATATTGCATATGCGCTTTTGTAATAGGGCCCGGTGGGCCATACATTGTTTAAGTTTTTAGTTATATTTTAGTTATAATTTTTATTTTGTTTGTTAGTTGAAAACATGTGCTGCACCACATAAAAAAAAGATAAAAATCCCGAAGACTATTTTTGTTAAAAGAGACAGAGTGTATTGAAATACACAACAATGTTAAAACAGAGATAGAGAGCCTGAAGGCAATTTTTGGAAAAAGAACAGAGTGTATTTTCTGTAACTGAGTAGAGTGTTAGTTTGTTTTATGCACTGTGTTTCCAGCAGTCAAAATTTGTAATCACTCTCTTAGAGGAAGAAGTTTTTTGTAACAATTTTTTTTTTTAGGTTAATGGAATAGAAGTTTTCAAGTGTGGAACTCTGTCTACTAGCAAGAAATTTTTTAATTTCTCTGTGTTATAAAGAGAGTATTATTATCTCTGAGTTTGTTCAGGAATTCTCAGAAATTTCAACATCATCAAACCCAGGGTATCCTTCTTCGATGCCAGATGCACAGCGAGTAACATGAGAAACCAAAAAACAAGTTTTGGTTAACTTACTTGAATTCCTAAAATATTGCAGAGCTTCAGAGCTTCCTCACACTTCTCCACTTTGGGCACAGGAAATACGAAGACACATGACAACTTCGGTTTTCAACTCGCTTTACACTCCTGACTTACAATGATCTTGGAAAGAACTTTCCTCAGACAGGCGGCCAGCAGGCTTCAGTATTAATTCAAATAATATGTTACATACCAAGTTATGCTTCAGAGTAGAGCCTTCTCGTCTCTTATCTCTTATAGCATGAATACAAACACTTTCTCACAAAGCAAGCAAAGACACACAAACACTCGATCGCACACTCACACTTGATCTACAAACACACAACAAACACACACTTATATAGGCATATGAGAATTATTGAGGGTCCTTGTCAGGCATTACTAGCCCAGACGGTGTCTGCTCAATATTCTCGAGTACAATAATTAAAAATAAAGACGCACTACCAAGGACCTTTCAGTTCTTGGTCACTATCAAAATCTTCATCATGATCAAGTTCACTGATTTCGGATGAAGATGAAGGAAGCTTTTGATTAGCCCAAGATTGGTGTACCCATTCCAAATATTCCGATTCCCATGCATGATCTGGCTATTCTTGAGCATCTTGGTACAAATCCACAAATAGGGTTTTCTTTTCATCGGATTCCTTTTCTTTACCTTTCCCTGTAGTTGCTTTTTCTTTTGTGGTAACTCTTGAAGATTCTCCTTTTCTTGGAGCTCGTGATGATTGTCCTATATCAAATTTGATAGTATCTGTCATTACGTAGAGATTCTTTTGTGGGAAAATATATTTTTCATCCTATTTCTTCCACCTGTTAACATATGCCAAGGGGTGTATCTCTATGTCAAGGAAAAAATCTTTTTTACTTTTACGAAACTCTGGTAGTGATTGAAATGGCATCTCGACTCCATCTAACAGTTCCCATTTGAAAATTTGAAACATGCCGACTGATCTTTCAATAGCGCACTAAGCCAAAAGTTTGCAATTATGATTAACATCTTCTTTCTGCTGCCAACCTAGTTCAAAAATCATTGAAGAACAAACCTTGGTTGACAATAGTAAACTTATTAGACAAAGTGCATCATCAGTCCAATTTCCATTCATAACACTAATAGTAATAAATGACTTTTGATTGATCAATAATTTGATTACTTTTTTCTTCCCTTGCAATTCTTCTAGTGTTCTAATCATAGAAAATTTTTCGGGTAACCTGAGCTTGTAGAATTCTGTAAGCCATAGAGAAATCTTCTTTACTTCTTCAGCATTGTCTGCTAAGACCGATTCTTTAATTATTTTTGGACCATAAATATGAGTAAAGGGATTTGGGACAATAGGATTTCTAAATTCTATACTTTGATAATCCCATGGTGTAGAAAAGGTTCTTAAAAACTGCAGTGTTCTTTCAACACATTGTGATGCTCTTATTTGGGGCTTCTTTCTGCAGCAACCATCTTTGATTTCCCAATCTGCAAAGGGTTCAAACAGTTCATATCGGGGAAATGAATCTGTACCTACAAAATGTTCATCATTTCTTTGAAGGAATGCTGCATCAATTTCTTCAAATAGATCTGGAATTCTTAAAGACCTTAAAATTTTTTCAACCTTATCAGTCATGTTGATTTCATCCAAATCTAGCATTTTAGCAGTGGTATAAATAGCGAAGGAAAAATCAATTCCTCCAATGATCTGGTAATAATTCAATGTCTTTAAGACCTGAACGATTTCATCTGTGTATACTCTGGACCAATAGTCGTCAAGAGTTTTAAAATAAATCTTTACCTTCATGTTAGGCAAGGGATAGACTTTCACCAATTAATCGTCTAATCCTAACAAAAAACCAACATTCTTATATTGCCAGGCTTGGCATCTTTGTATCCATAGATTTATTCATATTTTTAGCCCAACAATTTTCTTTATCTCTTCTACCATATCACAAAGAACTAAAACAAGGATTTGAAATATTTTGACAAAGGTTTCAAAATTATCATCCTGTGCAGTTTTTCCTGGGAGAACAAACAGATAAATTCTTCGACTTGAGCACAGATGATTGTGAGCTTTATCCTAGTCAAAGAATCAGATAAATAATTAGAAATTCCAGGAACCCATTCAACTTCAAAATCATACATCTGAAACCAAATTTTCCATGCCAACAAGCGTCCTCTTGCTAGTTGCTTTGATATCTTGGCTGATAAGAAATATTTAAAATTAATTGAATCTGTTCTTATCAAGAATTTGGCAGTAGAAAGATATAACTCAAATTTTTGAATACCATTAAAAATGGCGAGAGTTTCTTCTTCTCTAATTTGGATTTGATAATAACCAGATTTCATATCAGATTTGCTAAAGATCTTGCTATGCTGAATCTTCTGCATAATCGTTTCCTGGCGAGGTAAGGGATAATTGAAGCTTTTGGTGATAGCATTCAATGGTTTATAATTGATCACCATTCTAGCTTTACCTCGTACTATTTTGATTTCTTACTAGGAAAGCAGAGCATGAATAATGAGAATTACTTGGTTCAATCAACTGAAGCTTCAAGAGTTCTTCAATCTGCTTTCTAATCACCTTTTCATCACTTGGCATATAGGGTACAAGTTTTCCTTTGACCCCATTGTCATGAAGAGTGATAATCTCTTGTTGGGGACTCTCTATACTCCAAAAATCTTGCGGATTCTCAGAACAATTTTTTAATAAATCATCAAAAAGATTCATCAGTTCAAGAGACCAGCCTGGATTTCTTTTTGCTTTCTTCTTGGTTTTATTCAGACTCCGTTCTTCATATATTTGTAATACTTCTTGCCAATTATGGGAACCATTTTGAGGTCTCTTAGAACCTGCTTTCTTTTGGCTATTCTCTCTTCTAGCTTATGAATTAGCCAGGTTTAAAATGGGGACTGAAATTTCCTTTTTCTTGATGTTGAAGATAATTTTATCTTCACTAATGGTTACTGGTAGTATGGAATTGATAAAAGGCATTCCAAGAAATAAACTAGCAGATGAATCATAATGCTGAACAATAGAAAACTTGACAAACTTGACAATACTCCCCCCAATTTTTAAAGAGAAATTATCAACATAATGGGTGAGATTCACAGATCCACCAATGGTTTCAGAAACAAGAATGTTCTGTAAAGGTTTCCATAAGCCTTTAAACAGAGAAGGATGAGATAGATTATTAGAACCACCAGTGTCAACGAAGGTATCGACATTAATCCACTCACCTTTAACTTGAACTTCAATAGGAATGTACAGAAGATTGTTATTTTTAACAGTCTTTTTGAGAAAGGAACTTTCATCAATATTTACAGAGGTTGGGGCTGGTAAAGATGAGGACTGAGAAACTATCTTCGGATAAGGGCAGAAAGAATTCAAAGTGGGCAATGGAGACAAGGAATGTAAAACGGGAGGTGAATTCTTTATACCAGTATCTGTAGAGACAGAAAGTGAGGGAACAACTGAGACAATAGTATCAGACAAATAATCAGAGGTTTCATCAGTATACTCATCTGAATTATATTCATCACTGTATTGCAGTTCATCTTCTTCATCGCATTCAATGTCATCAAAGCATCTATTCATTTTTTGACAAGTATCAGGGATTGATTATGTATCTGATAAAGAAGCATAAGTCAAAATATATACATCTGAAACTTCATCTTGAGAATCAACAACTGACCAAGTATCAGCAAAATCATCAATTTCAATACAGGCCTTTAGCTTATTGGATGAACTCTTAGGACATTTTCAAGCAAAGTGACCTTCCTGTTTGCAGATAAAGCAAGCATTATCTTTTCTTGGTTGCCTACGCTTTTTCAAATACTTAAATTTGCAGAAAGGTATTTTAGGATTGGCTACTCGTTTAGGCTTTAATTTTCCATATCTTTTAGATTTTCGTTTCCTGAATGGAGTCCATGGCAACACAGAGCGACAAATATTAAGACCAGGAGAAATATCTTGATTTTTCTTTTGCCAACAAAGATATTTGACTTTCTCTTGGCATCTGAATAAAAGATCTATCCAATAAGTTTGTTCAATTTTCTTTCCTTGGACCTCTAGATCTTTCATTATTAGATCTCCTAAATTACCAGGCAGCTTAGAAAAAAATGAATTTTTTTGTGTAGAGTCATTCGTCAGATTGGCTTTATAAATCTTGGCCATATATTCATTACCAAACTGCTCTAGAAACTTGAGATCTTTTAATTCCATTCTTGCCAGATCTGTAATTATCTGTTTTTTCTCATCTGCCGGCTCTAGAACAAATTGAGTTTTGAGTAGCAATTCTAATGTAGCTAATCCTGCAGCAGCTACATTCATCCTTTCTTCATCATATGGCCCCATCCACCAGTCATATACAATTCCAGCCATCCTTTTTTCAGCTAAGGCGAAAATAGAAATATTGTCTAATCTTGAAACAAATTGCATCTGATATAAGCCTCCAATCCATACTCTAATGGATTCAGCTCGATTTGTAGATTTATCTAAATCCAAAACATATCTACTAGAATTGGTAGCAAACAAATCTTCTTCTACCCTTGGGTATTTGGGAATTTCTTTAAAGACATGAGATTTTTGAAGAGAAGGTAAAATAAAGGAAGGAAACTTAGAAGCAGCATTTTCCAGAGTAGCAATTTCACTTTTTGGTTTCTGGAAGTTTAAAGACTTTACTGGCTCTAATTTTCTTTCAGAGGTTTTTCTTTCTGCAGCTTGAGCACTGGATTCTACTCCACTTTCTTCTTGTTTTTCATCTATATCCCAATAATTGGGAGTATCCATTGAAATAGAAAAAGTGGGAGCTTTAGTTTCTCTGCATTTTCTTTCCTTCTTCTTCTTCTCTTTGGCTTCTCTTTTCTGTCTTTCTTCCTGTTGTTCATCTTGGAGAAGCTTAAGTTTTTTGAGAATAAGCTCATTCTGGGAGCCTAAATCATCTAAGACATCTTCGGCATGTGCACACCAAGTAGTGAGATAGTTACCTATCTGATAGACTTCGTCTAAGTCATTTGGATTGGTGGCAGTATGTTCTATCAATGGAGCACAATCAGCTCTAGTAGTTGGCTGTTTAGACATGGACGAAGTGGTACAGAATTTGGTCTTGGGAGGCCATTTTCCCCCTTTTACAAAACGACGATTGGCATATTTCCATTCTTCAATAGGAGCAAAAGGAATATGAGAAATACGGTGCATTTTATTTGCAGCAAGAAATGGTTTAGATTCTGGTATGTACAATTCATTAGAGGCTAAAACTGGTTCAGAAGGAAATACTTTTGTAATTGGAGTCATATCAATTCTTCTAGAATAAGAGGCTTCTGAGTTGGAGATAGGAACAACATATCGACGAGGTTTGACAAGAGGTCTTTGAATCTCTAGCTTGGGAGGGATAAGCTTGACTCGACCATCAGAGATAGCAATGCATTTGAGTTTGGATTCTGGCTTCTTGTCATCATCAATTGACTTATATTGAAAATACCAATTATTTGGAAGTTCAGTAGGGCCATAAAGAACACCTTCAACTTGAGCATTTGACAGACCTACAATGACAAAATCTTTCAACGCAGGTTGTTTTAACTTTGGATGAGCAGTATTAGTCAACTAGAAAGAAGTTTGGACTAATACAGAAAGATACTCACTGTCTTCAGCAAGTTGGAGACCTTGAACTCCAGTCATCAACTTCCAACAGTATTTTAAATGAATATATGTCAGGCTTATAGAATAATCAGGATAAATAGTTCCATATTGGCAGCCTGTAGACATATTACCCATTATCGTTCCTATTCGGGCATGGTCATAGCTCTGGTGTCGGGTATCAAAGACTTCAACAATACAAGGAGTGTTTAACCCATGACAGAATAGAGGTGCTAGACCAATATGAATTCATCCAAAATGAAGATAATTTTATTTCTTATCTCTGGCATACTGTCTAAATTTCTTAATTTCATCATCTGAAAATAAATTCAGAGCTATTATTTGAACATAGGGACCAAAATTTTTTATAGTAACTTCTACCTCCTTCAAAAAAGTTTTTTTCTTAAAAACATAAGAAAAAGGGAGTTTATAAACATCAGTCGCATGAAGTGATGGGGGATTCCAAGTCTCGAGATTCTCTACAGACTCATGATTTTCATTTGGATCTTCAGACTCAACAGAACGAGAAGCGACTTCATTAATTATCTTACGATCAATTGATGAGAAAGAGCATGATAAATTTTCCATAACAAAATTTCTTGTCCATAAAATAAAAAAATGAGACCCACCTCCATCTACAAGGAGCCTCGTTATATCCAAAAATTAACACTCGACAATCCATCCTTAAACCAACACCCATCAATTGATCCTTAAAATTGTGATCTTCCTGCTGTCTAAGGGTGTGATATGTAGACTTGCAAATGCATGGTGAGTCAGTGGGACATGTGCAGGAATCATATTTGATCCACTTCCACATCAAGTTTGATATCGGCTCCAGCAACTTCTGAAAAACCTTGGCCTTTTCCACAATGGAACCCACTTCCAAATATGCAATGTATGAAAATGTCACTTGATTCTGCGAACAATCGAAATGATCCAACGCTATCCGATGGCAAGAAACCCACACATCACAAAAAACACACAGGGAAAATAATGCAGTAATCTACACTTACTATCTACACACTAATCCTATGGATCTACCCTCGGATCTTTCCATTTTCGTAAGAGGGTGGGCTTCACGCAGTAATCTACCCTTACTATCTATACACTAATCCTATGGATCAACCCTCGGATATTTCCATTTTCCTAAGAGGGTGGGGTTCATATGAGTCTGATATCATTTTAAAAATTGAAAATTGATATCAATTCTAATACCATGTTAAAAATTATAAATTAATTGTACAACAAAAATCACCTACACTATAATTTTATTTATCACAACAATTCAATATAATTCTTCACATTATAATTTTATTTATCATAAATTAATGTTAAATAATTATAAATATTTTTATAATAAATTAAATATTATAAATATTTGATTCATTGTGGGTGATTAACAGGAATCATTGTTCTCCTCTGCACTCAAACAAAATTTTTACAAAGTGAGATATTGACATGAAATCATATAAAATAATATATTATCGTGATGATTTCACATTAGAAGAAACTAATTTGAATTCAATGGAATCACAATATAGTAAAAATATAATAAAATGGAATTACAATATAATCAGAATAACCTCCTCGTATAATATTCAATGCAATTACTATATAATCAAAATAACCTTCTGGTATAATAATGCAAGAAAAAAAACTATACAAGTGAAACTATTGTGTGAGTTTTTTTTTTTTCTCACAAGAAAAAAATTATTTATGTATTTATATATAAATATGGTAATACTTTTAGATTTATATATTTTTTGTTTTTCATCTTGCATATCAAGCTAATTGGAAAATTTTTCTATTGAAAATTACACTAAATCTAGTTTTATATAAAACTTTTTGTTTGTTCTCCTTTATCATTCTAAAACTAATTTACATCATATTCATCAAAACAAAAACATGAGACATCTAGAGTCTTCATTCCTGCATATTTTTTAAAAAACCTAAAAATGATGTTGAGGCCCTTGTCTCCCATCTCTCGTTTCCCACCAAATAAGCGCTCCTCGGTCCTCCTAAGTAATGCTTCTTTAGAGAGCATATCTACCTCCATATTCAACTCTCACAAGATATGTATTGGATAGATAGAGCTAAAGTTTTTTTCCAAGTCTCTATTCTCCTTTTACACCAGGAAATACCCTCAGCTTGCAAATCCGCAGAACCCAAGCATCATTCAATGATGATACGAGAATCCCCCATAACCTCTAATCGTTGGTAACCTTCTCTAAAAGAAATGAACAATGTAGCCCATAAAACCATTATTTTTTCTTTATTTCTTGTCCCTCTTCCAATTCTTATTTTCAATTTTAGCTTCCTACCATCAGTTAAACAAAGGACATCTCCAGCTCCACATACTAAGGCATAAGATTTTGCATCTCCATCAAAGAAACAAAAAATATGATTTTCGATCTGTGTCGATAGTTTCAGTGTTCTTGGGTTTTTTTTTTTCTTTTGTTCCAAAGTAAAGTTTGCCATTATCTGATGGATTAATCCATTAGTATTCCCCACGACATTCCTATCAAAAATCAGCTTATTTCTAAAAAGCCAAATACACCAAGCAACCCAGAAAGGAAGGCTTTTATGCTCTGGGAATTTTAAAAACCATCTTTGAAGCCCTATTGTAAAATCCTCTTGTTCCTAGCTAAAAACAATCTAATAGTGCCGCTTCACTACCTGCCAAATCTGACGTGAGAATTCACATTCCAAAACCAGGTGGCTCATAGTTTCTTCCTGATTTTTAGATAGAACACATATGCCTAGCCCAAAATAACCTCTTTTTTTCAAATTCTCCCATGTTAATATTTTACGTGCCATAAGTAACCAACTGAAACATTTTATCTTCAGTGGCATTTTAAGTTTCCAAAGAGATAATTCCCACCAGTGTCTAGTATTCCTCCATTTTTCCCATGCCAAAGCCTCATATGCCCCCTTTACAGTGATCATCCCTAAACTCCCATTCCATTACCAGCAAAGCTTGTCCTCTTCATAATTTAAAAAAATTCCAGAACTTCCCAAAGACTCCACATAGTCATCCAACTCAGATTTGTAGACCCCAGTAATACCCAAAGTTTCGGCTCGAAGCCAACAGTGGCCAATACCATCTCGATTATATTTATATTTCTGAAACAGAAAATGGTACCCTTTCCTATTCAGCAGCTGAATCTAATTCCTGAGATAAGTAGGACATATCCGTCAGCCCCCAGATTCCATCAACCTTATCCGAACCACAGATCCTTTTCCTAGTGCCCAAGCCAACCAGGCTTCAAGGATGGGAAGGGAACGACAAAGACTCCTCCAAATTTCCAAGGCAGTAGAGCCCATTTTTACCAATCTGTGTAACCAAATAGGCACTAACATCCCTTTCATATACTTTCTACAAATAATGCTTCCAAAAAGTCCAGAATCAAAAAGGGCTCTCCAAAGTGACTTTTCCAGAAGGGACAGGTTGAAATTCGGCAAATGTTTAATGCCCCAGCCACCAAAACATATAGGTTTCGCCAATGTTTCCCAGGAGAAAAGATGTATACCTTCATTATGTTTTTCCCATTTACACAAAAAAGAGAAGAAACGTTTTCTCAGAGTATCTAGAACCTGTGCAGGGATAGAATACAGGCTCATCCAATAAACTGGTAGAGCATCTAAGACAAATTTTTCCAATATAAGGCGCCCTCCCAAAGACAACCACCGATTGGTCCAATGGTTTATACATATTTCCACTTTAGCAATAAGCCATTTCCAATCGTGATTAACCTAGAAATCAGGTTTCAAATAAAACCCCAAATACTTGAAACCATTTGACAGAGGTTGACATTGATAACCCCATAAGTTTTGGAAAATTTCCACTTCCTCCTCTTCAAACCCATTCCAAAACATTTCAGATTTCTATGTACTTATACACAAACCCACAACACAGAAAAAAGAAGACAAAACCTCCTTTATCTTGTTCCACTCTTGAAGATTCACCATATTTAGGATAATTACATCATCCACAAATAATATATGAATCAATTTACTAATCGCTTCCACTTTTACCCCACTAAGTGTACCATTATGAACTTCTTTAAGAAGTGCCAGAATTAGCCCTTCCATCAACATGATAAACAACATGGGAGACATTGGGGAACCTTGTCTTAAGCCCCTAGATCCTTTGAAAAAAGGAAAAACGCTTCCATTAATAAGTACAAAAAATGTTGGAGAAGTAACACATCCAAGAATCCAATTCACCATGTGGAGGTTTAAACCAATCTGCAAGAGTACCAGTCTCAAATAGTCCCAATTTACACAATCATACACTTTTTGCAAATCCAATTTTAGGACAATGGCCTTTTCTCTTTTTAATTTTACACTATGGAGTGCTTCCTGAGCTATCCCTATGGCATCCATGATTTGCCTGCCCTGAAGAAACCCAAATTGATTCCCACTAAAAACCTTTGATAAAAAAGGTTTCATACGATTTGAGATAATTTTGGTTATCACTTTATAGACCAAATTGCATAACACAGCTGGTCTATATTCATCAAAAATACCAGGGCAGTCACATTTTGAAATTAGTGCAATAAAAGTGGGATTCATAACTCCACAAACTGATGTCGTTTTCCTTGCGTCTTCAACAGCTGCTAGCAAATCAGGTCCCATGATCTCAAAAAAATAAAGAAATAATTCCACAGTGAAACCATCCAGTCCTAGGCTCTTTTCTTTAGCAAATTTCTGAAGAACTCCTTTTATCTCTGCCAATGTCATCGGGGCCTCCACCACAACATTGTCTTCCTCCTCAAACATCCGTGGGTACAATTTTACAAACTCTATCTATTCAAGTATCACATTCTCCCCCGGCTTGGAAAAACGTTTTTTGAAGTAGTCCACCGTAGCACGTTACAAATTTTCCTGTCCCTCCACCACAATACCTGAACTTTCCTTCAAATGGAATTTCTATTTCTACGATGTTCTGCAAATTTATGGAAAAAATTACTATTTGAGTCACCCAAATTGAGCCAAAGAACCCTTATTTTTTGTTTTAACAAAAATTCTTCCAACAATAGTAATTCCTTCCTCTTTCCTTTTATGTGGATCAATTTGTCTCTCAGATTTAGCTCCCATACAGAGTGGTTCAATTTTGTAAAAATAGAAGTTATCTCTCCTTCAATTTGATACAACTCTGTATGATTTTGTCTCTTTTGTGTCTTTTCCCCAGAGATAATCGTCTCCAATCCTTTTAATTTGGAAAAAAGTCCCTGGATAGGATTGAGACCCTCCCCTCGAAACTCATGTACCCAAAAATCACGAACCAAATCATCAAATATTTTAAAACCTAACCAAGTATAATTGAACTTGAATGAAACTTTTCAATATCTCACACCTTCTCCGATCTCAGTACAATTGGTAGGTGATCAGAAATTGCAAAAACTTCAACCCACATTTGATGGTGACTAATAGAAGAAAATACAGGTTCCGCCACCAAAAATGATCAAGTCTCTTCCCTATGTATGAACCATCCTTATGCCCATTTTTCCATGTTGGCACAAACTCTCCATCCCAAATATCCAACAAATCAACAGAGTGAAAAAGCATTCTGAAAATTTGCGCAATGGGATTAGGCCTAGCCGAGAGCCCCAAATATCCTTCTCATCAAGAGACAAGTTTAAATCACCCCCAATGATAAGGGTCAGGTCACTAAGAAAACCAGAATTAATTAAGTTTTCTCAGAAAACCTGACACTCTGAATAAGGATTACATCAATTTAGAAGCTTCAAACGAATCCCCAGATCCTCACTAAAACCATAAGAAAAATCCATGCCTTAATTAACAAAGGGTAGAAATAAAAAAATGCTTTCTTCCATGCATAAAGGAGACCCCTCGAAAGTCCCTTTTCATTTTCTGAACAAAGATCCCATCCCGGCAAAAGACCCGACAAAACCTCCTTAGATTTTGGTGCCTCCACCATAGTCTCTTGAAAAAGTACTAAATCTGGACAAAAAGAAAATAACAATCGCTTGAGAGTTGTAAGTTTTGGGGCCCCTACCACCCCTTGCACGTTCAAATATATAATTTTCATGAATCCACTAGTTGATGGCCAATACCTCTAAGCGGCATAGCAGTAGAAGAGCTTGATAATCCTGATGCCTCCCTAGCCATTTTTTTCCTCATGCTCCAAGTCTTAACAAGAAAAAACTCCTGTTGAATCCCCCCCCTAGCAACCCCTTTCCCAATCAGGAGTGGTAAATAATGTTGAGTCCCAGTCACCTTAAGCTTCCCTCTAATTGATTCAGCCTCAAATACCTCCAAGGGCTCTCTCATAACAGCATCCCGGTAAGTCGGAACAAGAGTATGAATAAATTCATCTGTTTGTCCTCCTGTCCCTAGCACTGAGGAAATTAAACCTATATATATGCCATATTTTATAGATTTTTTACCACTCCCACTCACCTCTGCAGCCATACCAAAGGACATTTGGGCACCCAAATCCAAAGGTGATGGAAGAGTGCTATCAAAAACCTCTCTTGCCACAGTGAAACCCTCCCCGAACACACTAGGGTTTCCCAAAACATTAGTGTTCTTAGTGAACGGCACCCCATGCCCCAAACAAAAAGTTTCCCGTTTCAGGATCCCATCATCCACATTCAAAAATACCAAATGCTCATTAAAGGATTTCCAAATAACCCAGACAAATTAAGAAAAGGCGAGATCTTGATAAATTCAATCTCAAGCATCGAAAGCGAATGAAATAGAGAGGAATTTATATTTCTAAGCTTACCCAGAAAAGGCACCTCCGATTCGACGTAATTCACAGCAGAGCTCATGGGAGGACCATCATACATGTCCTGATCCAGATCCAAAGAAGCATTAGCTGGTTCCTTTCCAGATAAAGAATCATCTGGCCATCCTGGACAATTTTGTTTTATAAGGCTTACAAATTGTATAACCCTGTCACTACGAAGACCATAATCAACATAGATGTGCTCAAAGAACAAGAGTCATGGAATGGGATTGTAGACAAAATAGTTCATGTAAAAGCACCATTGATGGAAGAGGATTATTTAGTAGAAAAGGAGCAGTAAGGATCAAAAGATATTGCTCTATTTTAATCTTCAAGAAGATGAACACACCAGAATTATCCCAATAGCCAATCAAGTGATGAATCAAGCAATGGTAAGAGAAATATGATAAGTTTGAAATATATTTATGATTATTTGGATTTTAGTTCAAATTTTTCAGTGTTGTCATTCCAACCTTCTTCATTTGAAGCAGCAATCCGAGATGAAAATTGGGTGCAAGCCATGGATGAAGAAATTGAAGGTATTGAAAATAATGATACATGGGATTCGGTTAATTTGCCAAAGGATAAAAACCTCATTGTTTTTAAGTGGGTGTACAGAACAATATTTCAATGATAAAGGTGAAATTGACATATTTAAAGCTATATTTGTAGCGAAAGGACTGTCACAACAACCTGGAATAGATTTTGGAGAAATGTTTTCTCCAGTAGCCATATTCGATACTGTAAGAGCAGTTCTAGCCACAAAATCTCAGAAAAATGAAAATTATATCATGTTGATGTGAAATCATCCTTCTTGAATTATTATAGAAGAAGAAATTTATGTGTATCAACCACCACGTTATGAAGTTGATGGTAAAGAAGATAAATTTTACAGGTTGAAGAAAGTGCTCTATGGACTTAAGAAAGCACCTACTAATGTGTGTATTTAATGGTTGTTATCTCTCTATCTTTTCAATGGTATTATGATGGTTATAAGCATGTTTAAATGACTAGTTCATGTCATGGTCATTTCATGTATTTACTTCTAATTGTTAAAATAATGGATGCAATACCTAATTGATGTGATATTTGTTTAAGGAAGAGGTTGGTAATCCTTCTTGTAATGTTTCATAAGAGCTTTCAGTAATTCATGTTCTATCTTGTATCCTAGACCTGTAGATTCCATTCATGCTAAGTGTTTGACAGAATTTCAGTCCTGGTTGGAGAGGGTGATGCCTAGTCCTGTAGTGAGTTTCTAGTTATTTGGAATTTTCATCATGTGTTCGATGGATCCTGAAAGATACCGGAAGTTTTGGGTAGTGTCTAGTATTATGAACTTAAAAATTTCCTTAAATCTTGGCGACACAGGCACAAGTTTGGGTAATTGAGTACCTAGATGCATAGATTCCCATGTTTTGGGTGTGTCCAAAGCCTCCCAGACGCATCCTTTCCCATATCAAGGAAGCGTCTAGGGGATTTATTTAGTAAAAGTTAGTGGGACCTAGGGATAGTTCAATTTGATGGGCGGGATAGGCTCTCAGGGTACTTTAGCAGGTGTAGGGAGTCTGTGTTAAGGTTTTCTGCATCGATTCCACTTCCTTAAAGTCCCTAAGGAGGTTGAGTCTTCTTTTAACTTCCCTGAGATTATGCTTACCTTGGTTGGTTAGTTACTTGTTTAGACGTGAGGGGAGGTGTACGTTACAAAAATTTCATGGAAAGTGATCATCACATAATTACAAATCGCATAAAAATGGAATTTGAAGTTACATTTTGATGCCATAGGCCATACACCTACAAATTAACAATAAAAACACACATAACACTTATATATGAAATAATTAATCAACAAATAAAATATTGACAGAGAGTTGTTGGCCTCATGGTTGGCCATCATTCCTCACACTTACTCTCAAACTCTACACACACTTGTTTTTACATTTCTTATGCCCCATAGGCTCACCTCTATTTATACAATTGGATTAGAACACAAGGAGGTTCTAGATCCTAATATAACTTCCAAAATATTCCATTCAATCCATTATCCCTAGATAAGATATAACGAATCCATGATCCCCTGAAACCTTCCATAATCCTCTCGAATCTTCTCCTATTTACAATAATCCTCGTTCTCTCCTAGAAACTGTAGGAAAATACATTAAATAATTAAATCCTTACTTTGCAAAATAAATCCTCTAGTAAATAGTTCACCTCGGTTAGATGCACTTGCATCAGGCTCTCAAGGTAAAACAAAATCATGGTCTCTCGACCATTAGTATTTAAGATGGTAAGAATTGTCCTCGATCCTAAACTTTCATTTGTTGTAAATCAGTCGCTATGTCATGTTGTTGATGTTCTATGGTTGTCCTTTTCAATCTTCCACACTTCCAAAATTTATGTTGTAGTTGTCCTCCCGCTTTGTTGTTGTATGCTTGTTCTTTTTCCATCAATAAGCTTCTTCCATCTTCTTTCCTTCCTACAATATGTTTCCTTTGGGACACATTCACCATAAATCTTATAATCTCTTCAATTTCCATGTCCAACTTTTCTTCTTGCTGGTATGCATTATTCTTCCTTTGTTGAAATTGGTTTTCCATATCTATGCTTCCATGGTGCCAGATTTGTTGATTTGAAGGTTTTTTGTCATGATCAAGCTTCAGATTGTCCAACAATTCTTTTAGGAATTTTAATTCTCCTATAATATCTTTCATCTTGAAATCTGATCCATTTGTTTGATGGACATAACCCGCATCCACAAACAAGTTGTCAGGTTTAAAATCATAAGGTTTGAGAGCTGAATCTGTCTTCAGGTCTTCATGACGGTCTTTTGAACAATCTGTAGTGCCTTCTGTGGGGATTGAACCCACATCCACATCATCATCATCATTGTCAGGTTAAAAAATGTGTACTTTTGTCTAGAGTTTCTCTACTTTTAAAACTTTCATTTTGCGCTTTAGTCTTCTTTTCATAAAATGTTTAATTAGCCATTTAGTATTTTCTTTATCACCCACCCATTTATTTTTATTGTAATATCTCTAGCAACAATTCCATTCGTGATTTTAATTCAACAACCTCTCTGTCCTCATCATCAATTCCAACTTCTATCGCATCATCGTTGTGGTTTTTCTCTCAATCCATCTTCATCTTCTGTTGTGAACTTCACCTTGTTCACTGTAACCTACAACTTAATTACTTTACCAAGTTGTCTCCTCCAAACTTGGCCAATGGTTCACTTCACTTGAACCTTATTTTTTAGCACGCTTTGCTTCTCTTTACTAAAAACAACAACTGCAGTATCACTTCAAATTATCCTTACAATAGTTTGACCAAACTCTTGGGCATAGGGCCCCGTCTATTATGCACACAATTACATTCAAACTTTTGAATTGACATTTAAATTTTTGACTCCAGACTTGTAATTTGACATGAAATTTTAATGGACCCCGGGCATAGGGTACAAAAAAAAATGCACCCTCTTTCTTGCAATAAATTTTACTTGGCTTCAACTTGGAAGTTTACAACTCGTTTCATGAAATTATGTCAACAATCCCTTATGATATCACCATTTACAAAAGTTCATAAAACAAAGAACATACCTCCTTTACAAAGTCCCATATAAATCCCCTCTCTCATGACTCTCCTACTTCAAAAGGTAACATTACACTATGAAGTTTTTCATTCTCAAACCCACACATGGTTTTATGAAACCATATATAACCCAATCAAAATTGTGTGCAACAACTCACCATTTGTCCTCCACTATGATTTACAACATTAATTTACTTTTATCATTTTCTTTCACCTTTAATATGGCACATTTACCTTTACTATTTACTTTTACCTCAAATTTCTAGTTCAATTTAAACTCTCAAACTCACTTTTACATGAAGACATTTTTAATTCCAAGAGATTCTCACTTGACAAAAAAAAATGGTCATGACTTTCTTGAATTGACCCAATGACTTTTAAGTATTTAACTTTGATTTTCTAACTTCTCATCACTTCTAATTCACTTAACAACAAAAACTTGTCACGACTTGACAAAATGACTTTTAAGTATTCAACTTGGATTTTCTATTTACCAATTTACTTCATAATTTTTTTACTCTTGACATCACTTTATAGGAGAAATCCATTAATGTTCAAGGCCTTATGGTAAAATAAGAGTGGCACACATTTTCTTCTCTTTAAAATACCAAAAAGATAAATATAGAAACTTAAGTGGTTAAAAATTATCCGAAAGTGTGACTTCCACGTGAATTGTGATTCATCTTTATTTGGAAAATAAATTTGTGTCCATGTGAATATTGTAAAAGAAATATACCTCATGTAATTATTAAGCATTGCACTCTTCACATTTATCAATGTGTATTCAAGGCATATTCCACTGGAGGAATCTTTTGATCTACAAATCGGGAGCTGATGTGACAGCTCACGATCGCCCAGCTTCGGCGACCCCCCCTCCCTTCGATGCGATGTGGACCCTGCGCTCGACGATGGCACAACGGCGATGGAAACGTTAGCAGATGGCACAATGACGACGGAACTCCAATGTTAGCGGACCCCACCCCTCGCGCCTCCTCCGTCACTCCTCCCGCTTGCGCCGCTCCTCCCCAACCCACCACCCCCACGACCCCGGCCACCTACCCAACATTAATGTTGCGTTTTTTTTTTAATTTGAAATTCAAATAGTTCCCAGTAACCTCAGGAGACCCTGTCATTCACCAAGCAACTCCGCGACATGCATTAGCTCCAAGGTAGCCAGCTGCGCTCCGAATCAGCTCAGCGTAGAGGTAAACACACAGACCAATAATGGCGTAATTATCATGATCCGATTAAATAAAAATGTTTTATTGTGCATGTCTTTGCAGCGAAATAAGTTTTCAGTATGTATTCTATAGTTTGACATCCTTTCGTTATTTGTGTTTTCTTTGAGTTGAGATACCTAATATTCCAAGACATGATCTTGATATTAAACATTTTTTCAAGGAAGGATATATTTCTCCCTTAGATCGATGGACTGCCCTGAGTTTGTGAGGTGTTCTCCTGCCTCCTGTAACTTTTCTTTGGTTTCCTTCCTACCACTCATTTTCCCTGTTCCATGTTTGGAGGGCTTCATTGAACTAGTTTTTATTCTCAGATATTGAGCAGTGCAACTCATAATTTTTATATATGCGTAGCAGTGTTTGCATCCTTTTTTTAATTTGAAGTATCAATTTTTGATCCATGATTTTGTTCTTCTTTCATTTAAGAAAGCTAATTATGGAGGTTTTTGTATAAAAGTGGGACACTCCTAATTGATTTTATCTAGGGGGCAAGCTAACTTTTGGAGGCTTTGCTAGACTTGGTTGTTACCTGCCTCTTTTGTGCCAGCATATTTACGGATTGCAAGTACACCCTTTTGGGACTTAGAGCTTGACCTGTTTGTTACCCTGGCTATGACTGTTGGAAGGAATCATCTTTGATTCCAATTTTCATACCACAGTCGCATGATCAATAGATATATGATATTAGTTCCTTTAAAGATGAAATGCAAATACTGACTCTATTAGGCTTTCCCATTGCAAGCCATTGCATATTAATGATCGATAATAAGTGGTGCTAGTAGTTTTGAGGCAACTATAGTGGAAAATTACAGTTCATCAGATTGTTGTACTTGTAGCATCTTAATAAAAATGAGTCAGTAAAGCTGAATGACATCAAAAACGAAATCTCTTCTACTCATTTTTTTCATAGGTTTTTGAAGCCAAATTTTTTTTGATTATCTTTACGATAGTTGACATCCTTTCTTTATTTATATTTTATCTGCATAACTTGTACTTTTTATATATGCATCTCAATATTTGTATCCTATTGAAATTTTTGCCCTTGATTTTGTTCTTCTTTCCATTAACAAAGCTAATAATGGAGGTTTTATATAAGAATGGGTTACTCCCAATTGACTTTATATTGGTGGAAATTTACTTCAGGAGGCTTTGTTAGTCTTGGTGGTTATTTGCCTCTTTTCTGCCAGCATCTGCCCCACTTTCAACCACATGCTTTTGAGGCTATATAGTTTTATCTGTTTGTTTCCCTGATTAAGAGTATCCATAGATTCATAGCCATAGCGTAGTGGCATTATCAATAGATATATAATAGGAGTTCCTTAATTTTGGAAGCTCAAAGAGCGACTTTGGTAGATGGGACAGCTGTAGTAGTAGATTACAGTTCATAAGATTGTTGTACTTATACTTTCTCAGTGGGAACAAACCAGGGAATATTTATGGAATCAACAACCATATATATTTTATTGAATGTCTCCATTAAGCAGACAATAAAACAAAATAATTATCAAGCAAAACCATAAACCTCAGTAAGCTTAAAACTCTGTTGCAACATCCTCTTGACTGCATCTAAGGTCCATAAGAATCTGAAAACTAAAGAATGGAAATGTCAAATATTTGGGGTAGCCAGACTCACATTTACTATGATGATGTAGATGCGTAGATGCTACTGCAGAGAATCTCAAGACAATTAACAAATACAGGGATAAAAGAGGTTACCAAGACTTTTTATAAAAATGTCACTTAATATGACTGTTGAAAAAAAAATAGTCCCATAATTTTAAGGTCCAATAAACCAGAAGTTTGAAAGAAGTTAAATAGATAATAAAACAAAATGATAGCAAGGCAAGATGAAATGATATATACCCATGTATTACGCAATCAGGTAACAGAGAGAAGGCAAGGAAAATTTAATCTTTGTTAAGTGGATATTTGGTATGCATATAATTTTTTTTTTCTGTGGGCGCTGGAAAATCATTTTCCAACACCTACAGAAAAAAAAATTGCATGCATACCAAATATCCACATACCAAATGTGTCTTCCTATTTGATACTACCTCTGTACTATCTATAGTATTCCTTTTGACCATTGACAAACATCTGTCCCAATAGTCTTCCTATTTATAGGCATATAAATTTTTTTTCCTGTAGGCACTAGAAAATCATTTTCCAGCGCCTACAGGAAAAAAAATTTAAATGCCTATAACAAGGAAGACTGTTGGGACAGTTGTTTCTCAATGGTCAAAAGGAATACTATAGATAGTACAGAGGTAGTATCAAATAGGAAGACACATTTGGTATGTGTATATTTGCTATGCATTTAAATTTTTTTCCCTGTAGGTGCTGGAAAATGATTTTCCAGAGCCTACAGGAAAAAAAATTTATATGTTTCTTGCTCAAGGATGTTGGTCCAAGAATTTAAATTTTTTATGTTTCTCATCCCATTTCTTATAAATCCAAAGAATCTGTACACAACCATCATAGATAAAGGGTGCTTAGTTTTTTTCTAGCATTCAAAAATCTATTACTGTTGCTATTTAGATGGCTGAGATCTTTTGCAGTCAGAAATTCAAATCCCAGGGGTAAGATATGTATATGTAGTTACCACATTCCATGGAATCAGGCCACTTAGCATAAAAATTCAGTTTGTTTTATTTGATTGTTGATTGTGCAGAAGTAGAAGTAGGGCGTGTGTGGAGGTGGTATATCATATTCCTATAGTGTATCATTTCTATCTACTTATTTTACATTAATGAGGCCTCCAACAAAACACATGTTAGAGTTTTTATTGAATTGGAAACATTAGTATTCGAATTATTTGTAAATCATATCCCTCGCTTCTTAGGCCTTGCAATATTCAGTAACATGTAGCGTTCTATAGTGTTTCTCAGCTTGGACAACCAGTTAATTATTCTTTGTTTGCTAGGCTCTGGGTTTTGAGTCTGGACTTGGTCCTGGTAATGTCTGGATAGTGGGTTTGGTGGTATTTTTTGGATTGTGATTTTGTAGAGTTATGTCTTGATATTTTATTTATATGTTTTCACAGTTAAGAATATAATTTTGATGAAAATTACTGGAATCTTGTGTATTTATTTATTTAATAATTTAATTTTAAATTTAAATTTAAATTCAAATACATTCTAGTCTAGGACTTTTCCTATCATCTGTTACAGCTTTTTTCTTTTGAAGATATGTGAAATGTTCATCTCTCTTCTAAAAAAACACACAGAATTCCCGAAGTTCTCATCAACCTCTCATATGTGTTTGATAACATGAATATATGTGTTAAAAAAAAGGATATAATTTTAGTAGATCTATTTTTTAGGTCTGTCTCTGGCCTTTTTTTCGTGCTCTGAGCACTGAAGGTTACAAGTTTAGAGGTGTTTATTAGCCATGTGAGTTTGGAAGGTGTGAGTTGTTTCCTGACTTGAATTGGTGTCATAGGTTTGAAGTTTGTAATGAGTGCATTGTTAGTAATTTTGTAGTAGGTTGGTGCATGCTCCAGATTGATGGCATCCAAAGCTACAATTACCCAAAATCTGCATAAACAAAATGCTCTTCAACTTAAAATCCCAATTAGATCTCAGTCAGGGATTTCTCTTAATCTCAGAAATTTATCCATTTCATAGCCTATGGTTATTAACCATAATAAAGTACCCACCTTGCATTTTATATTTCCAACTTTGGTTAAAAATTCAAAACCCAAATAATGCAACTTTATAGGTGGAAGTTTTACCTTATCCAAACCTATGGTTATAACCGTAGGTCAAGCCCCACTTTATGAAATGATCGAACAAATATTCGGTATTGTATTAAACCTCAAAATATAATGGCCCATGATTTTTACCAACCATAATTCATCTTATATATTCGACCTTGATAATATTTATCAAAGGTATCAACATACCTTATGTTTGGGCCCAACATTTTATTAACATACCTACATACCATCCTCATCCACTTCATACTCATATGCGATCACCCATCGCAAGCCAAAACATTAATATAAGCTTGGAGCCACACTTTAATATTTCAATTGATTTAAAATCTTGTCGTGGGTTAAAACCTTAAAACATCAACATAATAAGAATGTAGACTTTAGGCCCCGCAACTTACCAAACCTCCGTGCAACTTCTCTGTATTAATTGGATGGTTGTCGCATAGTTTTTCCCAATCCAATGATCATCACATTCTAACCCTCAGAAACTTGCACGAACAATATACGCACGATAAAAATGGTTTTGGACATCCACGTGTCGCTTCCTCCATTGTATCGCGTTCAACCTGATGATTACCGCTTGACCTCCAAAAGCAGTACGATAAGCCCTTTGGTGGTTTTAAAAACCATTTCACGTTTCCACTTACTATTTACTCACCATTGTGCCAAACTTTAGCTCATGGTTCCACAAGTGTATGGTTCTGAAACCAATTTCGCTCATCCATTGTTTTAACTTGCCCGATTCGCATTCAACACCATAATTATGTTTTCATCAAACAAAATATTACATGAAACGAACCATGACATATCTATATATAGGCCTTTCATTGAACCTCTATTCTACGGCTGTTGATGTGATTCACCCAATTCTACAGGAACTGGATTATGTGCAGCTGTTGTATACAACAGTTGTTCTTTTGTTATTACTGATCATAAATCAACAAGCAAAACAATAATTCGTGTTTCAACCATTGTCAAACCCTCTACATCCATTTCTCTGAGATCTTTCGATTGAAGACTCCACTATACAAGATATTAATTAACCATATACAGATTCCCAATACATAGCAGAATAAAACAAATCAGACTGCAATCAAAATGTTCATTACTCATGAATTATAAAATACCATCAAACCCTTTTTACAATCGAAATTAAGTCCTGATATACCCCTACATGGCCTTTCTCCTATTTACCCTCAAAGCCCATAGGCTTAAAACTAAATTCCTCCTACCATCTATTGCACTCTCATTCCTCTCTCTTTTTTCATGCTTCGAAAGCTTATAATTTATACAAGAAGAGGATTCATTAACTAATTTAATTCAAATCCCTAATTTATCTATTCATCTACTCTCTTCACTCAACAGAATCTTAGATTAGATTTATTTTTAAATATCTCAAAACCTATTCTAACCAAATATTCTAAACTACATGGCTTGATATCCACGCAGAGAGGATCACTTGCCACTTTTCCTTTTCCAGCTAAGAATTTGACAGTAAATAAATTACTCACATACATTTAATTAATTAAAATTTAACTAATCACTTGTCTTCCAACCCTTAGTTAGCCACAACATGTGATCAAGCCATCAAATTGCTAACTAATTCGAATTGCTCCTTCATCACAGATCCTAGTTGTGGGTATTTGGGTGGTCATTGTAAGAAGGTGTCTCTTGTACATCGTGCTGCCTAGGCAAAATATGCACAATAGCAGGGGTGGGGGCTGCAAGGTTTTAGGGTCATCATAGGGCTCATTTATTTGTGCAAGAATCAATTGCAAGGTTCCAGGGCTATCATAAGGCTCATTTATTTTTGCAGGAATTAGTTGAGGCTTACCTCAATGTTGTGGCCCTGAGACTTGGCTAGAAATCAGGAATCTCAAAACCATAATGGGTGTTGAGAGGGCAAGAAATTTTTGAGTATGACACCTTGGAAGAGGTCTCCTATTTCCCAACTCTCCTTTGTCACACTAGTGGTTGAAGAAAATGACATGTCAACTCAATTGCATGGCACTATAAAATGAAGACTCTTTTGGATATAGTATTGAAAGACAAGCAAGCAGAAATTAATAATGAGTTTGCCTCTTAATTAGAAGACATTAATAGAAAACAATATTTCTTCATGAATAGATTGGATTGCAAATTTGGTCCATATAAAAAGTCATATTCAATGTAATTTTGATCCTACCATTGAGGTTGAAGCTCAAAGGACCTAACTATTTTTTTCTCCTGGGATTCTTAACAGTCTGCTAGCTTCTTCTCTAGTTTTTTGTTATGTTTTGTACTGTTAGGATATAACCAGAATGTGTGGGTTTTATTTTTGAATTTCTGTGTATTGAATAAGTGGGTAAGTCCCTTAGGTTATAGTGAGAAACCTCCTAAGTGGAATGATGAATCAGAACTGCATGAATGCAAATTGTAATCTAGTTTTGGAATGTTGAATCAACACTACATGAATGCAAAATACAATCTGGTTTTGATTTTTGTGTAATGAATAAGTGGGTAAGTCCCCTAGGTGATAGTGAGAAACCTCCTAAGTGGAATGATGAATCAGAATTGCATGAATGCAAAATGCAATCTGGTTTTGGAATGTTGAATTAGCATTGCATGAATGGAAAATATAATCTGGTTTTGAAGACAAAAAAATATTGTATTATTAATCAACAAACCGTTAGAGTGGATATCAGACCCATTTCCTTGTGCAACCCGATATATAAATTAATCTCCAAGATAATCTCCTAAAGGATAAAAAGACTACTTTCTGAAAAGTTGTCTCCAAATCAGTTTAGTTTTTTTAAGTTGGGGTTCTTTTCTTACCACTTTGCACATACGAAAATATAGGATTTTCTCATTTCTACAGCGAAGAGATGGAACATGGAATGTGCTACACCAAAAGGGTCAAACATTATAAACTTAAATGGGATAGTTCCATCATGTGGTAGCATGTGGGCAGACAACAATTTCAAAGGTTTTTTAGAAAAATGATTCACTTATTCAGATAGGTTAAGTGGCAAGAAAATGGCCAGTATAGAAAATAACTAGATTATGGTAGAGGATTTACTTGTCCAATAGGGAAAGAGCTTCTGACTTAGTTCTGTCTACGTTGGATATGATTTATGCTCATATCCGATTATTTCTTTTTTCTTTGATAGTATACATGCATTATGCAATGAAGAAGAGAATGACATGAAAATGAAGAACAGATGAAATAACACGAAATCCTCTACTCAAACTTTCAATATCATCTGCTCTAAATTTTGATTCTACATCATTCCAAGTATCTCATGCTTTTCTTTTCTAAACAAACCTCTCTTTTCCAAACCCTGATTGGACATTTGAACAAACCTAATTTTGATTTTATTCAAGGAATTAAGGTGCCCTGCAACTCTGGTAAAGTTAGGAAGTGTGTTCATGTGCGCAAGGTGCCTCGATTTCATAGATTGAATCTATAAATGCATACATGTCTGATATTAATTTATTGTTTTTTTATGTTGTAGGTTTTTAAAATGTGGACAATGGTCAAAAAGTGGACATTGTGTATCGAAGTTTCCTGTCGTCCAAATCTTGGACAAGCCACAGTTAAATATGTGCTTTACAATTCGGCGCGAATCCATGTTGTGCACAGAAAAATAGATCTACATGGGAGGACAACTAATAATGAAGCCTACTATATTGCCCTTATTGAGGGCTTAAAAGAGGCAAAAAATAATTTTGTGAATGATATTGTAGTTTACATGAACTCGCAACTCATATGTAATCATCTCAATGGCTTCTTTGAATTTCGAAAAGCAAATTTAAAAACTCTATACATAGAAGAAATAATGTGGAGCTCTCAGTTTAAATATTTTAGCATACAATGGCTTTCAAACATTCATAGGATGTCCATTGATATATAGGTGGCAGGAATGTCAAGCGTAGATGCAGGTGTCAGAGATGACACTGGATTATGGTTTATTGCAAGTGAAGTCATTAATCATCATCAGGACAACTCTCAAATATGTGGATGTGTTATTCTTATAATTTTCCTTGGGGCTATGATGGCATGGTTCTTTCACTAGAGAATAATTGATTGTAATTTTTGGATGGTTTGTGATATAATACATGAATCTTTTTTAGGGTATAATTATTTTATGTTGTGTTATTTTTCCATTTTTCTATTGGGTAAAAAATGTTTTTGTTTTTACTTCCTTGGGATATAATACATGATAGATTAACATGGATATCTTTCAGAATAGTAAAAATAAAACTTAAAAACAAATTTGACACTCTATAGTAGGTATTCTATATAATCAAATAGCTGGGCAAAGCAGCTCAACAATTCTATATAATTAACCTTGTGCTCCATTCAACAATTATATATAAATAATTCTAACTGATGTGCTCCATTCAACACATTGAAATGGTACATAATAATGAAACCCACAATGTAAAATTCAAGTCAATTTTTCAATTCTCATGTAAAGTTTTATCAGAGTTTTGATCTCTTTCATATCAACCCATCAATTAAAAAACTTGCATTTTAAAGTCACATATAGTCAGCTCAATCTGAAACAACATCAATACGGAGTGGCTCCAATAGGGCAGCACGTGCTCACCTGTTCATGAAGCTAATCTACATGCAGAAAGCTACAAAGGCTCAATCTAACCAGAAAAACAGTGACTTCCTACCACACTATTCTATTTGAGTTCTTCCACTGTATTCATTTAGGAATGTGGTCTCCATATCAAAAAATTTCTTATCGATGCCTGAAATATGATGAGCTCAGTGTTTCTAGAACAGATTGTAGTTGTTTCTTAAAAGTCACATGGAAATTTGTGGCTAATAAGTCACATAGCCATCCTAGTTAGTCTGCCTCTTAGTCATAATGGTTAATAGAATGTAGTGTCAAAATAATATTAGATATTTAATAGTGATTTTATATGTAATGGATAAAACCTAAAGAGGTATGTTGGTGGCCCCTTTGTCTTTTGCACAATCCATGAACATGAACATGAATATGGATTTCTACAACTCAATGGCTTTGCAGTAGCAGCAGCGACTAAAACATCCACAACAACAGCAATTTGCAGATAGACAATGGTGCAGTGGGCGATGTCTTTATTTCGAGATGAAGACTGACCAAATTTGCATATGAATCCAATGTATCATTTGAAGATTAAATTACTGCTATTTCTCATGTAGTATATATATGAATAAAGAAAGTGATGTTCTAAATTAACATTCTCCACAATCCAATTTCTAGAAGTAAATGATTGAAGGTTGGAGATAAACTTGTCAGCTCAATCTCTTTACATATTTCAACAGATAATGGAGATAAAATTGTGCCAAACAAGCATTTGAATTCCCAAACCACTTTGATATCTTCAATTAATCTTCTCCACCTTCTAATGTTTCATTCTCCTCAAACACATTTGACCAAAGGATGGAGATAAAAATGTTGCAGTGAAATTTGAAATCAAAAAACAGTTTGAGGCATTTGCAGAAAACACGCCAATTTTGCTACTGAATGAAAATGTGCCTATGTATTACAGTACTATCAAGCAAATTTACTATTTTCCAACATAACATTTAAAAGTAAACAACAAATATCCATTAACTACATCATCGAATTCCTGATGTTCTCTTTTCATTTATATAGAAAAAATGAAGTACATGTACACACTTGCAGCTTATCAGAAGCCGAAATAATTTTAAGGTCTCCTAACCCTAGCTAGGGAAACCAATATAACCCTAACAACAAAGTGCTCCACACTAGGAATCACATGTAACCAAAGCTGGCCACTCCACCATGAATCGGTATGTCGGACAATAAACAAAAAGATGCAGTTTCTATCACAAATTTTTTCTGAAGCCAATTTATGTGTTGTCTCCAAGTTCTGTGATGTCAGTGACCCAATCATCTTCGGATAGAGGGGGACCCATTGAAGAAGTTGTTGTGTCTGTAACATGACAATGAATTTTTCATCAGAGAAGATAATAAGATGACAAGTAATAAATGCATCAGAATACAAAGAAGATCAATTAAAAGTCTCGTCCTAAGCACCTTGACTCATCTGATAAAAATAGTTATAATGTGTCTGTGAACATCCTTCATCTGAAATCACATTAATTGGATGCTCCGGCCCTGCAAACATTCCAGCACTACATTAACAACATGAACAACAACTAGTGCTAATCGTTAGGAGTGAAGAAAATGCAAACAAACATGGAAATTCAACAATTTCCGTGATGTCAGTGGCCCAATCCTATTCTGGTCAAGGGGGGCCTAATGACAAACCAGCTGTGTTTGTAATATGACAACACAATTTCCATCAGAGAAAAAAATAACATGTCAAATAATAGATGCATCAGAATACATAGTAGATCAATCAACAAGCTCGTCAAATGTACCTTGACTCATGTGATCAAAAGGTTGATTGTTGGTCTGTGTACATCCTTCATCTATAATCACATTGATCAGATGTTGTGGCTCTGCAAACGTTACAACACTACATTAAGCTAAAAGAAATAGCAAAGACCAAAGACATTGCAACAAACTTGAAAAATCCACAAAGCGATCTAAACATAGAAACAAACTTGGAAGATCACGAATTTGATCTAAATATACTGATATCGTCTCCCTATAGAACTTACTTGGAACAGTAGAGGAAGCATTGTTGGAGGGAGGACGACCACGCCTGTTGAGGTGTGGAAACTGAAATGGTTCATCTTCGGATGTAGAGACATTCAAATCAATATTCAAGGTGACCATCCTTTTCCCTTTATTTTATTTTTTTGGACTAAGGAAACTCTTCTTTCTCTTCAAAGATGAATCATAAGCACCCAAATAAACTGTGAAGTCATGATCCATAATATTAAGATTATTAGCATCATCAACAAAAATTTTAGCCAGATCAATCAATTGTTTTGCCTTGCTCACAGTGGAAGGAGGATTGTTTCTAATCAGGTCTAGATAACCAAACAACTCCTCTCTCAACACACCAAGTTCTTCAACATTGTCATCTTCAATATTGGTCGGGATAGTATCTGCAGGAAGGTTTGGCGCCTCTGTACTTATCTCAAAAGGAACATTCAACTGATTGGGTGTGGTATGAAGATCCAATAAAGGGTCTAAATCAATCAAGGAGGAATAAAACCAATCTATCTTTATAGCATGCTTGCAAATGTTCCCCCCAATAGACCATGGACAATCGCAAGTGATAAAATTTTTGCGATGAAAAGTGATAAGATATTCCTTATCGGCTTTGCTTTGACTCCTTACCCAATAAGCATGAGATATGCTCTCATGAGGCCTGCAATCACTGTCTGGAATTCTTCTAGCCTTTTCCATTGATGATTCAATTTGCATCTCTTTCTTGTGGTTGTTATAATATCCTTCTTTTTTCAAAATTGCCTTGAATGGATAACTTGGCTCAACATTTTTTAGGAGAGTGTAGAATAGCCAATCCATTCTATGAGAACTTTTCTTTCGCTTATCACATAGAAATGTTGACTTCAGGTAACTGTGGTATGATTCCACAGCATTATTTGTCTCTTGGTTTGCATGAGGAAAATCTCTGCAGCCTTTAACCCACACGCCTACATGGAAAGACTCAATTAGTAAATATAAGTTGTCCAACATAAATGACAAACATACAACACAGAAGGAATATTATGAAAACTTACGAATCTTGTCATCGGCAATCCAAGTCTTGTAGAAATAGTCCAAAAACTTCTGCTCAGTTGCATATTTGATGAAAAAAGCATTGATTGCATTATCCACTTCATCAGTACAACAATCTTTCATGATATGGCCAAGTTCATTGAACATTTCATTTGCTTTATCTGAGCTACTAACCAACCGATTAACATTCTTGAGCCATGCCCTCCTTACGTGCCAAATACACAAAATCACTTCACATTTCGTGATTCTCCTGTGACATTTAATTCATTTTTAGAAATTCTTAAAATGAATGCAATTCGAAATGTCAAATAAGAATATTGATGTTACCTCAAAGCAATGATTTCAGCCATAGCATCATCAACCATGAAGGCGTTGACCCTCCAATCGGGACGAGTCCGAAAACACCTAAGCATGAGGCTCTCCAACCATACTTGTATATCTTGTGATGTATTACGTGACATCACCACCCAGGCAACTAGTACCCCACTTTGTTGCTCATCAAAGACCGCAATCGTGTACAACTGATACTGTCATTTTAAATGAAATGAAGTTAATTTTAACATAAATGATTTTATTGAAGCAATCATTGGAAAAAAACTCACCCCATATTTTTTTGTACTGAATGTTGATTTCATGGATATAAAATTATTGTGGGATAACTTGACCATAGTTTCCAACATCCATTTTGTTTGTATTCCATCTATAAAATGGATTTCCGCACCATTGGGTTTCTCGTAGAAGAAGTAATCATCCTAGTCTCTTTGATACCAAAGATTCACACTCATTTCATCTTTGCTATGCAACTAATAACTTTCTTTCATTAGAGGATTATAAATGTTTAAAACGTCTTTTCTGTGTAAGAAGAAATCCCTATCTCTAGATGTAGCATCTATGTCAAGATATTTCCTTGTATGTATTTTACAAATAGAGTCAATTGGAAGTTCAAGAAAATAACAGCTTTCTAAATAAGAAATAACGTCCTTCGAAAGTCTTGGCTTTCTCTCAGTAACATCATCACTTAAAGTGTTGTCTTTACCATGACAAGGCCATCCTTGCCCATCTTTGTGATCATACTGATTGTATGTTATTACTGCTACGTTGGGATCTTGAACCATAATCTTTATAATGAAATGGCATTGACATCCCCTATTTTTGGCAAATTCCTTCCTTCCTTTGCTTTTCCATTCTTGTCTCTTGTCAGCTGGACCATATGAGTAATGATAACTACAAAATAAATTACAGGAATGTCACCAAATCTGGTAAATATAAAGCATAATTAATATCAACATATAAACAATGTAGTTCTAAAATACTTAAAGCTCATACTGTAAGGCTCTTGCGCTTGGGGGTTTGCTTTGTTTACGCAGGAAGGAGCATGGAGCATCTGGATTCAATTCCTCTCCTTTTTTAAATCATCAACTCTTTCTTTGGGAATTTTTGCAACATGGTCAATATTCATGTTTTCTTTGTAGATTTCAGCCCAAACTAAATCTTTACTAGAAAAAATGAGTCTGTATTTTGGGTCTTGCACCTCAAGAGCCATGACTGACTTCCATTTCTTTTCCATGTTGGATGGCTATTTGCAAAAATATGTGAAAATATATTAGGGATTTGTAAATTATGAGAAGGTGATTTGTACATATACAACAAGAAATATAGTAATTGCATCTCCATGAAATGATGTAGTGGAAAATGATTTCTAGTACTCCTGTAGGTGCTGGAAAATAATTTTCCAAGGTGTTAGCAAATCAATTTCTAGCACCTACAGGAGCACTAGTACTGTTGTAGGTGTTGGGAAATAAATTTCCAAGGTGCTGGAAAATCATTTTCCAAGGATCTGGAGCACTAGTACTTTTGTAGGTGCTGGAAAATCAATTTCCAAGGTTCTGGAAAATCATTTTCCAAGGTGTTGGAGCACTAGTACTACTGTTGATGCTGGAAAATCAATTTCCAAGGTGCTGGAGCACTAGTACTGCTGTTGGTGCCAGAGAACTAGTACTATTGTAGGTGCTGGAAAATAATTTTCCAAGGTGCTAGAGCACTATTACTACTGTAGGTGCTCGAAAATAATTTTCCAAGGTGTTGGAAAATCATTTTACAAGGTGTTGGAGCACTAGTACTACTGTAGGTGTTCGAAAATCAATTTCCAAGGTGCTGGAAAATCATTTTCCAAGGTTCTAGAGCACTAGTACTGCTGTAGGTGCTGGAAAATAAATTCTCTTTAGCAGTACATCTCGATTTGAAAACATTTGAAAACTCTGTCATTATAATATCATTCTCTTCCATTCATATATGAGACCATCAACCTCAACTTCAAACAAATATTCTTTGGCATGTGCACAGAACACTAATTAATATCAAAATGTTTCATTTGACCTCAGTTCTTTGTCCAATCACAAATTTCAACACATTGGATGCACATCAACAATCACATGCACATATCACTCTCTATATGAAAAATGTACCCTTTCCTTTATATGCACATATATGGTGCAGTAATCATTTAGTCAGATATGCACACTATCAAATTTACATTGAATTTTTTTTAGTTTTGACTATGAAAAATATGTCTATTATTTGGTCTCTCTACTCTTTTCTGAACATGTAAATAAAAAACATTAACGAATCAAGAAAATACAATGTTATGACTCAAAAAAATATTAAACAATTAGTAAACAAGAGTCTCCACAGAGACCAACCAGAAGCAATGTTGGAACGTTTGTGCAATGGAGATATGCACACCCAAGTCAAAAGAACTAAGTCTCACCTATTGAATCGAACCACATATTTCATTCTAATCACATACTAACTAAACACACAATAGTCTACATCCACCCATTTAACAACAATCTCCAAATCGACATTAACAATGAAATTAAACATATAACAGCAATGTCCAGTCCCATTTATTAACATGATCCACTTAACAACATTCCTCTATATCTCATTCATAGATTAAGAAAATATAATCACTTTTGGAATTGGTTGAAATGGGTATGCCACTATGAGAACTAGAACATTACCCATTTCATTAACAAACATTACCCATTTCATTACCCATTTAACAAACATTACCCATTTCATTAAGAGAAATGTCCACCCATTTATTAACATGATCCACTTAACAACATTCCTATATATCTCATTCATAGATTAAGAAAATATAATCACTTTTGGAATTGGTTGAAATGGGTAACCCACTATGAGAACTATAACATTACCCATATATGACAATGACTTCATATTCTCATATCGATCACCCTCAAGTGCAAAAAAATCACGAATAGTCCTACAAATTTATAAGCCTTTTTCCCATTGATTACCATGGGGAAAAACATATATCTGTTGATGGTATAAGGTTACAATCCCAAAATTGAAATTATAATAGTTCATAGGATGTGATGTGGGTCTGACTGGTTCTTGACCACCTTCATCACTTTTTCTTGACGTGGTTGGGAATGGTCCTTATGGAGGTCCACTTTAGGTGCAAATGTCTTACACTGCTTCTACATGCTCCAAAGTGCCTTTTCTTTAACACCGGCTCAGAAACTACTATATTTTTGAATGTTTTATGCTATTTTTCATTTCATAGGAAGCCCTACATACTGTGTTTCTGAGGACGGTGTTTGACTGTGTTTCTGAGGACATCTGTTTGACAGTGTTTTCTTTTCCTTTTGTTTGAAAGTGTTTTATTTTCCTTTTTTCTAGGAAATTGCGGTAGCTCTCATAAGCAGGTGAATATTTATTCTCTAAGATTCTGATCAAGAATAGTAGATGAATAGTTAATGAATAGTTAATGAATAGTCTGTCTTGCAATGGCTTATGTATATTAAGTTCAAGAATAGTTAATGAATAGTTAATGATGAGTCTACCTTGCAATGATAAATTGATCCTACAATGCAACAAAATTGATCTGTATTTTGGGCTCTTGTATGAAGGTGTTGATCCTATTCTAAGCTAAAGCTTGTAGTGGTAAAAATTACAGTAGTTAGGGCACTTTGTCTATTGAAATAACACATATCTTTGTCTATAATCTAAGCATCTCAAGATTCTGGCCCTTACTCTAGAATGATCCGGGTCATATTTATTAATTCGGTTATATACATATACTACCTTAACTGAGTCACAACTATATTGCATCCATATTTTAATCTATATATTTACAGTCTTACCTCATTGAAGATTACAACTGGACATTAAAGACCTTACCAGATTCATATTTACTCTATAAATTTATAGTCTTGCCTCATTGAATACAAGAACTGGACATAAATACTCTAGCCTCCAATCTATAGTATCTCATACTCCATAAGTCTAACCCAAGGTACTGCACCCCCTTCTTAGCACTCACAGTCCTTCAAGTTGTGCCACTACCCTTTAAGGGCTCAATCACATGTTTTCCAAGGAGTTTGAGAGATTTGTGGATATATGATTTCCAAGCACTCTAAATTTCACACAAAACACATCACATCAAATTTATTTCTTACTCTTTCACAACTACCAAAAATAATTGGAGTACCTTAGTTTCTTCAGGCTTCAAATCTAAAATTTACATTGATATTATAGAATGTAATGAAATATCTATATCAAAACTGGTATATAAGATCTTCCATGACTAAGATCTACCATATAATCATGCTTATTTTAATCACCTCCTCCTTGGTAGGCCTGTAGTAGAAGTCATATAACTCCCTAAAGTGCCCCTTTTGCAAGGAATTTGATATGCATTTGTAAATTGTGAAAAATATCATTGCACTGGTATTTTATAATCAAAATTTACTATTTGGATCAATAGCCTATAATTATTATATAACCATGCTTAGAGAACAACTATATATGCTCACGAGGTGTTCGAATGTTCGAATGTAACATCATCGAGTAGAGTTAATGCACATTATGACTATCTTGTTGCATTAGTTAAACTATATTTATGATAACTACTCATGTTTTTGTGATAGATGGGCAAGAGTAGGCACCTATATCGTTATGAGCCGGATGGAGCTTGTGCATTCGAAATATATGGTGCTCATGAATTTCCATATTTCAGCAAAGCAGGCTAGTTGCCCATCATTAAGTTGTTCAATGGGCATAAAATGGAACATTATTCTAATTTCGTTGATACTTTTGATGGTAACAACGTGAAGGTTGAGGGGCTATTCTTTCCTCTAACAGAGGAAAGCATTGCAAAACAACAAACACATCAATTGAGGGAGAAAGGTGGTTCAAAAGGAAACTAGTACAGGGTGTAAACCTGAATTTCTTCCTAAAAGAAAATTGTGATGACCCTTGCTGGAGCGTTGGGGTCCACTCTCGCATTTTAAAACTAGAGTGGGAAAAACCAATGCAGCAGAATCAACTTTATTTCACATCTGATGGGAATTTTTCTAAGGTCTTCCTTTATCACATGAGATTTTTGGTACACATGGTCGGGTTCAATAAGATGAATATCCCTTATTTCTTGCATCAGAGCTTAATAAAAATGGTTGCCTGTGAAAGAAAAAGGAAGATTTTGTATCCCCATGATGTCTACCACCATGGCCTCATTCAGATCCTGTACCTTCATGCTTTAAAGAAGCAAGCACAACAGTCAAGTGAGAGGGTAATTCCACAGCCACTTCCTAGAAAACATAGGAAGGAAAGGGCTTTACCTACAGAGGCTGAGAGAAATCATCAAGTTAATACAAAAGCCGCTGACAACCCTAACATGAGGCATAGACGGTAGCAAACAAAATTCGAAGAGAACAACAAAGATGAAACAATTGCATAAATTCAACATGCAACAGAATACTATAAGAGGCTATGATCAAGGCTTACAAACAAATTGAGGTTGGGGTTGAAAGCCAAGTTCAATCCCAAACAGAAGGAACCAATTGTGATTATTGATGAGCTTCCAGTAGAAAGTGAAAAAAAATCACAAACAGTTCAGAAAAAGTGTAAAAGAGGGAGGAGGGTATTGGCCGAAAACAACCCCCTCAAAATCCTTGTAGAAGCAACACAGTTTGCTGAAATCTGAAAGATGTGAAGATTAGATTTTTACAAATGAAAATTTCTAGAATTTGATGATTTTCTGGATTGAACTTTTGAAAAAACTTCTCTATATTCTTAGGTAGATAATAAGATTGGATTGGTAGTGAAAAACTACCTAATGTTAACCAATGCCTTCTTTGATTTTGAATACTAGCCCTGATTCTAGGTGGTGACTGTCTTGGACTGATTTTGGGAGAATTTCATGGACATTGTCTTTGACTACATTTATGAGAATGTTTAAAACTACTTTTACGTGATTCCTTTGGAAGACATTGAATATATTGTGGATTCATCCAAACTTAACCTTATGATTCTGTAATGTACGATAAATGTTCCCAACGGAAAAGCCATGGTCTAGAAATATGATTGTAATTGCTTATATTCAGTTTGTAGTTTTCTTTCCTTTCAATATTTTTAATCACCATTGAAATATTTAAAGCATAATAGATAGAGCTGCTATTGAAGTGACATTGGACAGCGAGCTCAAAAAGATATTTGAGGGCTACATACTTTGATCCAAGAGCCAACTTGTGGCCTAAAGAAGGGAGGTTTTAAAGCCTTCAGCAGATGCCTTGGCAATGTTCTCTGGCCAGAAACATCTTGAGGAACAACACTTATAAACCAAGAAAATAAATAGCCTAACATTGAGTACAAAACTGCCTTCAAAGAGTGAATACCTATATACACTCATATTTAATGGAATCCTTGAGTACTACTTTCTAGCATACAAGGATGTCCATTGCAAAGGTGTAAATTAAAATAACCCAATTGATAAATTATAATAAAAATCTAATTTAAGGTTGCAGCCTAGTTGAACGTCAAATTGACATATGAGACACCTTCGTTTGTGGGACAAGGGATCTCCTCTATGCAATGATTTGACTAGTTAATCTATAGAGGTGTACAGAATCTACCCTTCCCAATTCAACCTTATGACCTCCAAGGAGGAAACACATGTTCTTAACTGTTAGGATCACTCAAGCTATAAAATTTCATGCGCACTGAGAGATGGACTCTTCCTTTGTATGTTGTAGGTTAAATGAGCCTCTCCTACCAACAAAAGGCATTCACCTATCCTAAAAAATAACAGATAAGATACCTATCGAGGGGCACTGAAAGAGACTATTCTCAAGAACATTTAGGCATCTAGGTCATGACCATGATGGTGGAAACAAGGTCAGTGCTCAAAGGGCCATGCCTCCACCAACCACGTTAACAAAATAGGGAAATTAAGGGCATTGATTCAAAGGGAAATACGAAACCCCTAACCTATGCAATTCATGGGTGGCATATGGTAATTGCATCCCTCAAGCATAGACCAGTTAATCTATGAACAATACGAAACCAAAAGGAAACCATGCCTAACAAAGAAGAAATGTAACAACCTCCTTGTGTTGTTACAAGAAAACCACTTCTCTACTACTAATCTACAGACAATGGCCACACAAATTCTTTGTGAAAATGAAAGAGGGTTTCACAATCTGTGTAGAACCATGGATTCTATGGTAAACCCCCATTCCATAAAGAAATGACTTCAACAAGAAGCTATATATAACGAGGGAAAAGAGGAAGGTGTTCCACCCACCCCCTACCAACATACCATCTATTAAAACTTGCACAATGTTGGTCTCTGGTCCTTTCTACAACACATTTTTCTCCTGGCAGACACCTCCAAAAACTCTAAGGAATCAGTCATATCATCTGCTCTGTCAGCCCCACCAATCACAAAACAATAGAACAACCATAATAATTCCAAAAAAATATTGTTTAATACTTGTTTTTCAAAAGCTTGAAAAACCTATAGCCCAAATCCTCAAAGTTTTGTAAGGTGGGGTAAAACCTTGAAAAACCACCATGGTCTAAGATATAGTCTCTGTTGTAAGGACTAATAACTCTTCACACAGGAAAAATGAAAATTTTACTTTTGCTAATCCATCAATGTCATCTCCAATGGAGCTCTACTTCCAAATTCAGGCTGTAAACCTGACACACAAAAATATCATCTTGGTTTTACCTTATTGATAATTGAAGAAGCATTCTCCAGTGTGGAGTCTTAATCATTACGTTGCACATACTTGTGGGTCCTATATGAAGCCAGGAATAAGAAGCGGCTGCAAAACAAAATTCCAAACTTTTCATACTCTTCCAATAGTTCTCTTGAGTTCTTTAAGAATTCACCTAGAGAAATGGCTCAACAAAACTCCAAACTTTCAATCCTCTTCCAGTAGTTGTCTTGAATTCTTTAACAATTCACATACAGGAATGGCTCAAAAGACACTCTATGCTTATTAGGTGTTCATGTTCTCACAGTGGCTTGAAGGGTATGGTCTTTTCTTGGTATCTCCTTAGATGTTTTCCTTTGCCTAAGATCCAACAAGAGCATGTGCAATGGTCCATCTAACCAGGTGAACCTCAAAATAATACTATTTCGTATGCCCTGCAATTGTTAGATGCTCACCCTGTAGCTTATCTTGGAGGATGGAAGATCATATATTGTGGAGGACTTGGTGGTGGATATGGTGGTTTAGCATTGTTGCCTTCAAATATTCTTTCCAAAACAATGGGATTGATACTTCCCTTTAAAATATCAAATAACTAAAAATTGGGGTTACTTTCAAAAGAAAAATAAAATTCACTGAGTTTATATTTCCTAATTTTCTTACCGTGGGTAGGAATAATAAATTGAATTAGGTACTAGCCTAATTTATTTATCTATGTCTTTCTAAGAATTCTAGAAGTTTTTGACTCTGCAATAGAAGGTTTCGGAAGTAATTTTTCATCAGAAAGAATTGAAATCATAAATTCATCTTCTGTAGCGATAATTTCTTTACTTTCTGATTTGTTGTCTTCAATATCTGGTAGATATAATCATGGTACATATTTGAGACATTGCCTATGGTAGGGGACTATCCTAAGGGCATCTCCTACAAAACAAAGACATGAGGAAGTTCCCCCACCCCCAACAAAACCATGAAAAAAATTACAATTCATTTGTGATTAGTATTTTTTAGTGGAACAACATTTCAATCCAAAGTGATGATTTTTTTTATGATATTATTTGTACTGTAACTTCAATACTTATAGTATTATGTTTATGAAACATTGTCATTTGTTTTTATTTTTTTTATAAAATGTAATATTGTGACATTCCCATTACAATGTCACAAAATCATGATGTTTTGATTTTATAATTGACATACCCCATTGACATCCCATGTTCCATCCCCTAGAATATGGGGTATCTCTCAAATCATCCCCAAAGCTTGTTCCCTCATCACTGAACTTTTTCAAGATAGACATAAAATAAATTGAAAAATGGAGTCTGTGAAGCCACAAAAACCACTGGATCAGGGAGAAGCAATTGAATTAATGTAACCAGATTAATCTCCAACGAATCACCATTAAATATGATCTCATCTATCATTGGTTGAATAGCACCTTTATGGAATTTTCATGAAAGGTCTCTGATATGGTGGATATTCAACACCTTATGTATAGTACCAGATTGGTCTAGAGTTTGCAGTTTGAATCTTTAAAATATTATAACCTATGAATCTAGAGGAGTTCCCCTTAATCCAAGAAAACTTTACAAATGCAATAACGAACATTAAATTAATTGAACATTATATTTTGTCTATAATATCACTCTAAATAAAGGAACTCCTTAAAGAAAGGACGTAAAATAACAAGTCACAATAATGCAAAAACATCAACACACGATAATTAAGCCATATACAATATATACAATATACAATTAAGCCAATGCTAAAACATCAATAATTACGAGTAATAGCAATGCAAAAACATCAACAAGTCGATACAAAAATAAATTATCTAATCATAAGGTATAGAAATTTCATGATTACCAGGAGGCAATGCAGTTGCTCCGCTCCGAATAATGGATTACGCTGCTCCCTGGCAACCCTAGCAACTGAGGCACGATCGATGAGAATGCAAAACTGCTAATGAAAACATGCAGAAAATGAAAACCTAGCATTAATGTCGAGAGGTGGTCGGGGTCGTGGGGGTGGCGGGTGGGGGAGGAGTGACGCGAGCAGGAGGAGTGGCGGAGGAGGCATGAGCAGTGGGGTCCGCTAACATTGGAGTTATGTCGTTGTTGGGCCATCCGCTAACGTTTCTGTCACCGTTTTTTCATCGTCGAGTGCGGGGTCCACATCGTGCCGAAGGGAGAGGGGGTAGCCAGAGCTGGGCAATCGGGAGCTATCACATCAGCTCCCAATTCGTAGATCAAAAGACTCCTCCTATTCCACTATGGTGATTCTCTCTTCAACAGATTACTCCAATCTCCGCAATGATTGTTTACTCCTTTTCCTTTTGGATTTCAATGCATTATCCAAAATATTTGAATAGTAGTCTGCAAAAAAAAAAAAAAAAACGAGATATGTAAAAACCACTGTGATTACTCTAAATGTCTATCAAGAGATGGAAAAAAATGACCTCTTTCTCAGCACCATTGCGGTTGTGAATAATTCCCCAAGCATGGTAACAATCGATCAGGGTTTGAATTTTCCTCTCCTTTATTACTCCACTGGTTTTTATAATAATTATGGCCTTTCCAATATCATTCCACCTTCCTAAGTGATTCTTTTTCTTGGATGAAAATTTTTTCCACACTAGCCAGAACTTGGAAAGCTCAACATATTTACTTGAGGTCTTGTATTGAAGGGGAGACTTCAGTGCAGGTCCTTTCATGCACACTCATCAAGTCGAAATCGAATTTCATTCAGAAGAAATACTTTCCAATACGCATTTTTTAGGCTATAGGCTTCTACGTATCTTACACGACCCTCGAAAACTCCTTTCTCATTCTAGTTTGTCTTCCATGCATCGCTATTTTGACATTTACCATCAAGATCATGTGAATTCGCCTGATTTAATTTGGTGTTGGCAGACAGTGACACAAGAATGTAGAGTCCAAATGCTTCCATGCCTAAATATTTCATATCTCACCAATTTTTAAGATTCTACAAGCCAATCCACAACATCTCTCCAATGCTACATAGCAGTGATCTCTCCTCTATATTTTCATGTAGCAGTATATATTCCCTCAATGAAATTCAATGACTCTAAACTTCATAGTCTTGCTCTAATACCAAAATGATAGCACATGCCATAGGGCTTGCACAAAATATAATTAACAAAACACAAAACCACAACATACATATGTACGTAAATTAAGAATTCATTAATTCATAAAAAAATTACAGGAGATGTTGGACCAATTCTTGGCCATCATTCCTCACACTTACTCCCAAAATATACACACACTTTTTTTATATGTTTCATGCCTCATAAGCTCACTTCTATTTATGCAATTGGATTGGAACGTAAGGAGGTTCTAGATCCTAAGATAACTCCCAAAATATATCTGCTAATCTATAAAATATCTCATTCAATCCCTTATCCCTGGATAAGAGCTAACTAATCCATGATCCTCTCAAACCTTGTTAATAGATAATTCCCTTTCATCAAAAGAAACTGAACAAAATAAACCATAATATCTAGAAATATACGTTGACATGAAAAACACATAATCATATCATGGAAGATACAAAATGGAAAACTTGAGGGCATGTGTTAAATTCTAAGAAATAATATTAGCCCAATTGAAATGCTTTGAATCATTGACTAGGTTGTGTATTAAAGCCATCCATTGCAAATTTCAATGCTCGGGGTATTTCTCTCCATATAAACGAGAAGACATTTTGATGAGGAACATAATAGGTCTTTTTAAAATGAAAACCATATATCATTTTGATGACTTAAGTTTGAACCCTTCTCTATCTCCTTGTAACCAATCTTTGACAATGTTATCATAATTCCCTTCGAACTTCTTGAATATTGTGTTTTTGAAGTTATCAAGAAAGTGAATGTTTAAGAAAACTTCGAGACTAAGCTTGTAAATTTTGAAAGTATTTGTAGAATCCAAGGTGCTATAACATTTTTTTTGCAGTCTACTATAGTGCGGGTATGAAAATATAGATGTCACATAATCCATGCAACCATGTCATAATAACAAAAATATTTCACTCTAGCAGTAACTCTATGAAGTTCCATACCTCTAATTTTTTCAAACAAAGTGTTTTTCTCCTCAGTTGAAGTTTCAAAATTTAACCACCTTCTATTCTCAAAGAAATTATAAATTTATTCCCACTTCATCATACCTTCCATCTAGGTTTTGAAAGTGGTGTCAAAAATGAGAGTTGCATAGAGTTTGTAATTTTCTGATTTTGAATTTTCGACTCCCTTTAGGTGTTACCTAATATTTTGAATAGCCTCCATTGACATCGTCGATTAACCACCTTCTATTCTCAAAGAAATTATAAATTTCTTCCCACTTCATCATACCTTCCATCTAGGTTTTGAGGGTGGTGTCACAAATGAGAGTTGCATAGACATTGCAATTTTATGGTTTTGAATTTTTGACTCCCTTCAGGTGTTACTTAATAGTTTGAATAGCCTCCATTGACATCGTAGCTTTAGCTAGCTTACCCATGTTATACCTTAAAAAATAATAAAATAGAATAGAATTTACCTTTCTCAATAAATATAAAATTTACTAGTGGAATTGTCTATGAGAGTGCATGTTTACGATAAATTAGAAGCCTTGTAGTGAATTTTAACTTGTTTTTTTGTAATGGGAGATAGAGTTTAGAGAGGTCATGTAAACAAATTTTGGAGAATAGATTTCAAAATAGAAAGTGGAAAATAGGAAAGTTGCTAAATTTTGTTTAAACCCTTGGGATGTGGAACAATAAATTCACATTAAATTTTTTAATTATTCATTAAAGTGATGAGATGTTTGGTTGGAGTTCAGGGAGTTTTTTATTCAAATATAATGGATTTCAATTTGCAAGTTAATTTTTAAAAAAAATGAAGAAACCTAAAAGAAAATTATGGTTGGAACACAAACCAATAAATAAAATAACTTGTTCCTAGTCGTAGCAAAAGCGAGTCGGGTTGTTTCAAATCGGCATGCTATAAATTTCAAATTTCTGGCAGCGGTCACCGCGTCCTTGACATCCAGTGTAGTCAAGGTATGATGAACGTCGGTAGTTTGGAGCTCGGGTCTGAAAAATGTTCTTTCATTTTCTTCGAGTACATTGTCCGACCTTGTTGTGGTCGAGAGTTGTATGGCTGAAAACCTGTCCAATGAAATTATGAAAACAAAGGCCCAACCTCCGATTTTCGACTTGCATATTTATTTTTTTATAGTTTTTCTCTGCAATTTTTTTCTTATATTTTTTTGAAAAAAATAACTAATTATAAAAAGAAAGGGAAAATCGAGATAAAATTTTATATACAATCCTCTTTATTTTATTTATTTTATACAAATAATAAAAGATTGTCTTCATATGGAAATTCATCATGCTAAACCATGGTCGAGCATTCTTAGACATCAGAGAGTTAGACGTCACATACTTAGAGTTTATATCCATTTGCTTTATAATATTAATTGTTTGGGTTTAATATTAATCTCTTGAGTTTGTAATACATTTGGATTTTTAGTATTAGTCCCTTGGATTTATAATATGATTCTCTTGACTTTATTAATCTAAGAGTTGATATTCATAAGGTTTAATATTATTCACAGGATTTATAATAAATTTTGTAGGATTTAACATTATTCCGAGTGTTTACAATATAAATTCTATGTGTTTAATTTGAATCCCTTGGGTTTGCTGATTCTTTGAGTTTAAAATACTTATGTAATGGAGGTGAGGTTGCATGGTTGGAGTTCGGGAATGTTTTATTCAAACATAATTGATTTCCATTTGGGAGTTAGTCTATAGAAAGATAAAGAAAGATAAAAGAAAAATAGGGTTGGCATGCAAACCAATAAATACAATATTTTATTCCTAGTTGCAGCGAAAGCGAGTCAATTAGTTGGAAGTCAGCGCAATGTTAATTTAAAGTTTCCATTAGCGCTGACCATGACCCCAATGCACAACATAGTCGAGGTACGTCAGAAGTCGTTAGTTAGGAGGTTGGGTGTGAAGAATGTTATATCATTTTTTTCGAGTATGGAGCCCAACCCCGTTATAATCGGGAGTCAAAAGGTTTGTAACTTGTGAAATGATTTTATGAAATAGAAAGATCTAACCTCCAACCTCTCACTTACATATTTTATTTATTTATTTCACTTTTTATATTGCAAATTTTTTTTTAATTTTTGAAAAAAAATATTATTTACAAAAGGAAGAGCTAAATTTTTATATAGAGTTTTTTTTTTCTTTTCTTTTATACAAATAATAAAATACTGACATTATATGGAAATTCATCGTCTACCATGCTTAGAGGTTGCATAGTTAGGGCTTATATAAGTTACTTTATAATATTAATCGCTTGGGTTAAATATAAATCATTTGGGTTTGTAACCTCTTTGAATTTTTTTGTATTGGTCCTTTGGGTTGATTATTTGTTTGAGTTTATAATATCACCCCCTTGGCTTTATTAATCTATGAGTTGATATTCTGAAGGTTTAATATTATTTACAATGTTTATAATAAAATTTGTAGGGTTTATTATTATTCACATGGTCTATAATATTAATTATGTATGTATAATATGAATCCCTTGGGTTTTGTTGATTGGGTTTATCAATCTCTTGAGTTTTTGATATTAATCTCTTAGATTTGTTAAGCCATGTGTTTATAATATTAATGCCTTGAATAATATTATTAATTTCATGGGTTTAATATATTAATATCACGTGTTTATTATTATTATTATTATTATTATTATTATTATTACACAAGATTATTTTCATTATTACATATATTGTTATTTTTGTTAATCAATATTTATTGATTATTATATATTTATCATTATATTATTTTTATTATTATTATCCAATTTAAAGTCATGGTCAAAGCAGACACCAAATCAGTGTATAAGACCTTCTTGTTTGTGAGATATATAATAATAATCATTAATAATATCAATTTTGATAAATATATCATATTAATTAATAATAATATATAATAATTATTACATTATTAATATATATATATATATATATATATATATATAATAATTAATATATTAATATTTATTAATTTATAAAAATAATAATTAATATTGATAGGTTTTTTTGGACCACATTTCCAAATGTTCTGTAATTGGGTGATATAGATTTATTATATTTATTTAAATAAGTATAACTATACTAATAATTAACCATAAAAGAAATTCTCATAACAAAAATACATGAAAGTTGTCAATATACTTTAAATTTGACCATATTATTATGAACTAATTTTATATATTTTCACAGATAACAACTTTTAGGAAAAAAAGGAAATTATACGAGTTCATTGACAAAATGGACTTATATTATTTAAGATGAATACAGCAGAACTAAACGGAAAGAACAAATGATACATATATATGGAATATCTTAGTCCACGTAAAAGTATATTGTGAATGGTTTAACAATAAATATTGAAATAAAACTACATCGTACATAGCACTATGAGATTTGCGAGACATAAATTTGCACAAGCTGGTTATTAAATTTTAAATGAAAAGGAAATGAATGAAGTGCTAAAATGTAAAACACTGGAACGATAAACATGTCCCTGTCGGAATTTCTTGGCGGCCGAAATGTACTTTTGATGGCTATATAAAAGATGCAGAATGTCGATTTCGATGGACGCTGCCGAAGTGTAGACAATTGGCCTCCATGCCGCTTCTCCCGAAAATTTTAATGCGAATATGGTGAACTGTGAATCGTGCTATTTTGGAGTTTTGTTTACTATCGAATACGATCCAAGTTTTTACTTAGGATTAAATAGTGATTATGATTAAATAGAGATGGGAAAGGATGAAAATCCATCCTAGAATATCAAATATGGTATAGGTTAACGTTTTTTACACGAGGATTTTTTTTTTTAAATTTAAAAAGAAAATTTTAAACCGTGAACAAACGTTTCAGGGAATTAGAGCACCAATGGACTGCACGGGCAGAAGTATCAAAATGAATAGCTATTACTGATTACTAATTAATATTTTTAATTGAAGAGTATAATTTTAATCACTAAAGTACTTTATTTGATGTAGAATTATCTGTCAACAAAATTATATTAATAAATATAGTTTATATAAATATTTTATTTGATGTAGAATTATCTACTAACACAATCACATTAATAAATATAGTTTATATAGACTTGTAAGTAATTGAATTTATTTTTAATCTTTTCTTTTCTTTTTTTTTAAGTTTGGGAGTTCTTCATTTTTCATTCATTTTCTAATCAATATACATCCATATTTATCACTTTGATGGACTCAACTCACTCTCGACAAAAAACGAGATCTGCCACCTCATGACGTGGTATGCCATCCAAAAAGATAATGTCTTAAGCCAAGCAAACATGCGCTGAATATTTCCATCTACACAGTGTTTTACAACTTGACTATCATATCCACTAAACACTTGAGATGTAAAAGCTACCTCATATATCTATAATGCAAAAAAAATGAATTAGCTAGTCATGAACTATTCCGCCTCATGTGGGACCGAGGCCGACTCCACAGGCGTTGGGTCCTGAGCCGACGTAACAACCTGCTCAAATGGTTGGCTATGCATGGGATGTGGTGCTCAATATGGTCGAGGCACCCATCCTGTTTTCTGAGCTTAAACTTAATCTTGTTGAATAATCCGGGAAATCATGTGTTAGAGCCACTAACCTCATTGATATCTACTTTAAAGCTTTGCTGAGAATACTTTTCACCGACCATTAAAGGAATAGGGTCTGTCTGAACTGCGTGACTCTTCCTTTGGTCCAACCTAGGTCTGGAAATAGACCTCACTACTCTTTAGTGGCCATTTCAGTCTGTGCATGCTTGTTTATGTCTGTCGCCCACTTCTCTATAAGATTTTGTATCTCCTCAACAGTATTTTCATGATATGTTGTTGCTTCCTCCTGAATTACATCAATGGCTGGCCTATGACCTCGTGGCTAGCTCCAGGGAGAGCTAAATTGAGCTTCTATGGCCTTCCCCATTCCCTTTATGCGACGGTCACAACTGACATGGATTTTGGAGCGAGCATGGGTAGCTCGACTCCTCGAGTGAGCCATCCTATGAGCCATCCCACCATTTTGAAACAGGTAACCTATCTAGTATAGCATGCAGAGGCGTAATTCCATACAATTCAAATAGGCAAAAGACCAAGAATTACTATTGACATACCATAACTGCCCCAGCACTTTCATCTCATGGTTTTGATGCAAATCTACCCTACATAGACACTTCTCTCTCAACGTTTTATCTTTCCTCCCCACCCACTCACTCTTATGGTAGTTAGTCCCCAGCACATACTCGTAGTCCAAGAATCTCTTTCTTTCTTAACCTCTGTGATAACATAGAGGATGTGATTTCCTTTTCCATGAGGTTCGGAAGAATTTACTCTTCCCATCTCCCTGCGCGCACAACTCCAAAAACCTAGGTTGAAATTGGTCTGTTGAAACCTTGCTCTATCCTCCTCCCTGAAATTATCCTTGATCCAAAACACCAACAAGGTTTTCATACACCTCATAGAGCCTCCCTAGGGGTGACCCTTACCCAACTGATGCAAATTATGTTGCATGTAGAGCTCAAATGTCATTCATAAAGAAACTGAGAGGAAGAGCCCCAACGTAAACCCATCCCTCTTCCAGACTGCGACGGAATAATTCCACTTGCCCCTAGCCCACATGGAGCTAAAGGAGTCCCCATTGTTCCCATGAGGCTCCCAAACCTCCCCGGGCCCGGAGACACTTAACGATGGTGTTTACATAAAGGAAAGAGTGAGGTACATACACTGAATACGAGAGGAGGGTGAGTGATGGAGGTCTCATGTCTCGTGGTCACTGCTTGCATCTGAGCTTCCCTTCATAATGAGAGTCCCCACCTTCCTCCTCCATATTTAACTCCTCTGTGCGAGCTTGCGTCCCGTTACCTTCACCTCCAAGTAGAGGTACTTCCTGCCACCCTTGCCACTCATACGAATGGTGGTGGGCTTCATCCTTGATGCACCTATCATAAAGAGTGATGCGAAGGCGAATCCTCTAAGTAACATCCAGTAATTAATCATTATTATTTTTATAAAAATATAAATTTAAATAAATATAAACTTTTATTTTATTAAAAGATTTATAAATAATTAGAAATGAGAAAACAAAAAGATGAAAAAACCTAAGAACTAAAATGAGAAAAAACTAAATAAAAAAAAATGTTTGAACTTCTATTCTCAAATATAATATTAAGTTCAATTATAAACAATGGTTTATTATAGTATATTTTGGACCAAGTCTAAAAACATTTATGAAATACTAAGATATTTGAGTATTCAATCATATTTTTATAAATAGAATTCTAACACTCTTTTCCAAATTATAAAATCATATTTACGATGGAAATGTGTCATCTTTTTTCTGGAAAGAAAAACGATGTTCTATTAAAACATGATTTCATATACATTTCCAAAACGACATAAGTCTTGTATATGTAAAACTATTCCAGAAACGTCCTAATCTCAAAAAAAATTGTGCTCCCGCCATAGTCGGATAGCAACAACATTCATAAGTTCTATAACATAAGCTTACTGAAACCCATATATATACATTCTAGCACTTATCGCCAGCGAGCGTGGGATGTAATTAGAAATACATCCATGCCCACCATAACTTAGCCTATTTAAAGCCATGAAAATCATCGAATTGAGACAGAATCACTAGATATATGAGTACAATTTGAAAATGTGCACTACATATTATGAGCCTCTTGTTGACACAAAAAGAAAAAATAGTTAGCCATCGCAAGAAAATTATCCAAATTTCGATAATGAGGCTGTCAGCCGAGGAGTAAACAAAAGCATGAAGATAATGGGGGCGAAAGAGTATGTCTCGCTGATCATTAATAGGCTCGCTTGCAGAGATCCAAGATGATAATAAAAACTAAGGCAGAGAGGGAAATGAAAGGAAGCCACCCGATTAGAATCCCTATAGTGAGTGATCAGAATAGTTCCATAGGGTGCATCGAGGCCTTTCTTTGAGAGAAATTCATTCCTCGTATTGTTTTCTCGGAAAAACTGCTGCATTGTGTAGATCTAGAATTTAGATAGGATATACATTACCCACTCAATCCATCCGCTCAAGTTTTCACTGAGCATCTTACTCTTGCTGGAGATACCATCAATAGTAAATTTCAAGTCACCATATATGTGGATAGAAGCTAAAATAAGATGATAAGCCATCATAATCCCACTCCACAAGGCCATGAGCTCAGCCTTGTTGCTGGATCCTGGACCACCATTCCAACAAATATGAAAACATTCATCTGCTGCAAGCTTAATCCATGCCCTGCAGCCAGATGCACTGTCCCTTTGTTCCCCATCAAAATATATCGCAGGAAGGGCAATATGGTGAGGGGACATCATGGAAAAATCACCCAAACCCGGATATGGTAAACACAATCCCCCATCCATCGAATAATATTACCATGAATCATTGTAATGTTCATTGGGATACCTTGAAAATTAATTGGTTCCAGAGCTACATTCTCCCAGAAAACATAAAAAGGCAGAGATTTGTAATAGCCTTTAGTGGCCCCCACACAATGATGGTCTGTATGCAATCAATAAGCCTCCCATTGGAGTCCTCCAGGAAAACTGTAAACAACCTCCAAACGCTAAAAGAAAAGCTACGGTGGAAAAACAAATGCATAAGAGTCTCCTCGTACATAAAACATAGTGAGCATCTCCTAAATTCCCATTTAATAAAAAAATCCCTTGTAAGAATTTTATTCTTCCATAACAACCATCCAAAAAATAAAATCTTTGTTAGTATATTCCAACGCCACCTCCGAAGGAAAAGTGACAAGGTACTATCCACATTCTGAAATATTTAATATGAAATGCGTCATCGAAAAGACAATTTTATCAAATAACTAATATCAACGATATTGATACTTCATTCACAATATTCGGACATTCATATCTCGTGACTAATCCAAATGCGTCCTGTAATATTTAAATGAAAGGATATAGTTTTATCAAATAATTGAAATCGGGGATATTGATAATTCATCCACAAGGTTTAGACTTTCATCTCTGATGATTAACCATTGAATAGAAGTTATGTATTCCTATACATATATCTCAAAATTTGTATTCGAATTAAATAATGCTTTCAGCGAACAAATTCTTGATAATCTATTTACATTTCAAGATATGTGAATAATTAGGCGCATGCATTTGGAAAAATAAATGAAAGTACATAATTTTATTAAAAATTTGATATTGGTGATATTGATGATTCATTCACAAGGTTTGTACATTCATCTGTCTTGATTAATCAACTGGGTAGAAATTATATATTTTTAGAATTTACAATTGAATTCAATGATTATTTTAATTAAAAAACTTATAATTAAATTAAATTCAAAGTACAATAATTATTTTAATAAAAAAAATTATAATTAAATTAAATTCAAAGTATTTTTTCTATGAGATTGAATTAGATGGGCAAACACTACTTACTAAATACCTAATCATAAAATTTTACGATTGCTTTTCTAACCTATTATAATTATATTTTTACATGTGTACACAAAATTTTGAGTGAGTTTAAATGATATTTATGAACCCATCGTCCTGGCGAAATTCCACCGTTCTGGTCCTCCCAGCAATCGACGGTTATCATGGATCCCACCATCCAACAATCACGCATCTACATCTACGGCTTTGAGCAAAATTCAACTTATCGGAACACGGTTACGGCGGTGACTTTTCCCATTAAAAACCCCAGCTCTGATTTATGCAATTCCAGATTTGTTCAGCTTAGTTGGATTTAATGGCTCGGGAGAAATTTGAGTTTGATTTTTTCTGTTCAAAGAATGGAATCCAGCATCAAAGAAATTCGTGGCCAGATGGAGTAGTGGGAACCAATTGTCCAATGCGTCCCTGGATCAACTTCACTTATAAATTTCAAATCAATTATCAGATCAGCGCCTACTTTTATTTTCCTTCCACGGCTCTGCACAAGGCAGCTGGGGATTCAGAGATTTGGCCATTGCTAGGAGGTCTGTAATATCCATTCCGTGCCCCACTCCTACTGGGGAATACACCGCTTTGATCACAGACGGGTACAAGGCTAATCACGGGGGTAAACCGCCCATCACTGTAAAACTAATTTATTTTCAATAAATTAATTTTAAAAATAAAATAAACCTATGATAAATCATAGTTAACAAATTTTATTATGTGAAACTAGAGTTGAAAGATGGTTAGAGTGTGTGTATTTTAATTATTTTTATACAAAATCTTCAACTTCGATTTCTAAGTTATAACTATCACATTGGATTCCGTTGAATTATAGTTTAGAAAATTATTTAATTGTAATTTAGAAAATTGTTTATTTTAATCATCATCGATTGCTCCCACGGTTATTGCGGATCTCACTATCCAAGGGTCGCATATCTACTAGGTCTGTCGACAAAATTCAACCGGTCAGAACACGGTTACCGTGAGTGACTTTTCCCCATTAAAAACTCCATTATACCTCGACTTTTGATAAAACAAAATAACACTATGAGAATTATGTTTTGTTCTTGTTATAGGGTTGAAAACTCAAAACATATTACATTAAGAATATGGGTTTAATAAAACGATTTAAAGCTCTCATTTGGAGAATAAAAATGAAAAGACGTAACTATTTAATTATTTATAGGAAAATCCAAGCTAAATGGAAAAATATAAATAATATGGATTTTAATTTCTGAACTGGTTAGTATGAGCTAGATCACTCATATGTGGTATTTTTTTTTTTCATTAATATCATTATCATTTATGAATAATTTATTTGAATTTTTATTGAGTACATGAATACGTTATTATTTTCTTTTTTTTATTAGTATTATTACCATTCATGAATACTTTATTTAAAAACTTTATTTAAATTTTATTGAGTACATGAATATTTTATCATTTTTTTCATTAAGAAAATTAAATTTGACTTGAAATAGTTCTATTTTTTCTTTATGCTTAAAAGAAATGAAACCATTCACCTGTAAATGGTCATAATTCTTTATATCATAGTGTCAATACTTTCCTCACCTTTTGGCTAAAAGCCCCAGATTTTTGTATCTACTTATTAAAGTCTTAAAAATAAAAAATCATGTTTTACTTTATAGTTTTGACTTTCTTTAAAATTCTTTCTTTTTTTTTTCCTTTTTTTTTTAAAATTTTATTTAACAATTTTATTTTTTGATTTTGCTATAACAAAAATGAACTTTTAAAAATAATTAATTTAAAAAAAATATTATTTAAATAAAAAATTAGTTTTTCACATTTATTTATTATTTATATTTATAACATAATTATTATATAATATTTGCATAAGGTAATTTATTTATTTTTTTATAAATAATTATAACATGTTAGTTAAAAATAAAACAAAATATAAAATTATCATTGTTTATGTGCACATACTTTGTTAAAGACAAAATAACCATGTTTCATCTCTAACCATAACCATAGTAGTAATACACTAACTATAAATAGTTTGACCTCAAGCTTCATGAAAATGTTTATCATCAAAGTGTTAGGTAAACATGACTCGAGAGCCAAATTGATGTGGACTAGGGTAAACGGTGGTGGTTTTGGGGCACATGGTTTTGTGCACCCATGGTTTTCGGCCTATGGTATTGCATGTAATGGAGCCTATAAAAGGCTGGGAAGACTTCATTGTAAGGTAGGCCTGGAGGTGAGCGGTGAAGGCTCACTTGGCCGGATTGGCCAGGGTTTTGGCCAATGCTAATGAAATTTCATTAGGATGGGTTTTCCCCGGAGTTTGGGGTTTTTCCCGGTTAAACATTTGTGTTTATGTTAATGATTTATTGCTGACCTTTTATGTTTATTTCTCTGGGTAAATTATTTATTGTTTTCGTTGTTTTACTCCAACAATTGGTATCGGAGCATGAATTAGATCCGTTTGCAGCGCATGAATTAACGGGGAACACAGTGCATGAATTGGAGCTGGAGGTTCAACAGCGCCGAGAGCTGGAAAACCTACAACGTGATCTGGTGCTCTGAAGGATTCACTGCACTGTGATCAAATCGAATCCATACTGTGCGTGCGTGGATCGAGCTGCAGGTTTGTTGTGCATGGTTGACCTGCGTGTGAAGTTTTGTTTGCCTGCAAAATCGATTGAAGTTCCTGTTTAATTAATTCATGAAGTGCCTATTTACTTGCTATGGTATTTTGAAGAGGGTCAAGGATCTGATGCGTGAAGATCTAGATCTGCACGTGAAGTAGGCAGATCTGGTGTGGATCATTGTTATCAAGACCGATCTGGTGTGGATCATTGTTATCAAGACCTATGGTATTGTTGCTGGCAGATCCAGCAGATTGGCATCGGTGGAGTGGTATGGCCGCATTTGTTTCCGTTGTGGCACACATCATTTGCGGTTGATCTGCGTGTAAGCTGTGATAGTTTAAAAGGGGATCGATAAGATCAAATCGGCATTTCAGTTCTGTTGTGCTGTCCTGACCGGCGTGCTAAGGAGAGGCGTGAAGACTGTTGTTGACCTGCGTGAAGATTGCAGATCGGCTTGCTCTTAATGCACATAATGTTCGTTCACCTCTGTAGAGGATCACCGGAACGGTGAGAAATTTAGAACGCTGTGTGAGTTGATCCACTGCGTCGTGAGCTGGTGGAAGTGGTCAGATCTGTCATCGATCTGCTGTGTGAGCGCAGAGCAGAGCCACCGTCCAGAGCAACGTCATTACTGTGGAATCAGATAGAGTGTGCGACGGGCTGCTGGAATGGGTGGTTGATAATAAGGCTTGCGTGAATTGAAGGAACCGCAGATCCGTTTTAAGTGAGCAGATATATTGGTATCAGTCCTGATTATTTGGATCGGGTCATGAAACCAGCGGTGAAACCACTGCTAAAAGACGCAATACCGGCGAACGTAAATCGTGATAAATTGGATCGTGTTTGAAGGAGTTCATAAGAGTATTCGAGCTCTGCCCGGATGTATCACCGATCCGCGCTGGTGAACGTGCCCCATGGTAAAAAATAACCAGAGTTCGATGAAATTCCAGCTTATGGTGAACCCTGGTTTGGAAGAAGCATTGGAGTCGAGGTAGCAGAGGATCTAAGAGATCCAAACCCTGGGGCCATTTTGGAGGTAGGCGTGAATTGATCCACTGCGCGATGAACAACGCATGGACGGATGGATGTGTCATCAGCACTAACTGATTTCGACGGAGTGCTAACCACATGGTAGCCCCTGAATCGGAAGGAATCGAGATTCATGCATAAATTGAGCTTTGTACGACACCTGTAGGTGTTGGAAGAAAAGCCATGTCATAGAGCTATGGAAATAAAGCAAAAATAGAGTTGAACATCAGCGTCAATAAAAATGACGATGATGTTCTGGTAATTTCTCGATGTGTAAGTAAAGGGCTTCATCGTGGAAGGTGGAGGAGATAAGAGCATGTGGCTGAGAAGGAAAGGAATGGATGAATAGCAATGAATATAGAGAATGGTCATACAAAGAATAGCAACAATGAAACAAAAAAAAATTATTATAATGGAGTTAATTTTTACATGTAAATGGGCATACTGCTGTAAGACCTGGTATGGCATGCGTACCCCTGGGTAATCACTGGTAAAGTCTGGGTTAGACCTAGGTGATAGGGGGATGTCAAGTTAACAATTACCCTGGGTAAAAATTTGAGGGGGGAAGAGCTAGAGTGAGCGGGGTTGTCTCACTTAGCAGGTTTGGCTGGATTTAGTCAAGAAGCCCCAAGTCAAGTTTAAGGGGGGAATTGTTAGGTAAACATGACTCGAGGTAGAGTCAATGTGGACTTGGGTAAACAGTGGTGGTTTTGGGGCACATGGTTTTGTGCACCCATAGTTTTCAGCCTATGGTATTGCATGTAATGGAGCCTATAAAAGGCTGGGAAGACTTCATTGTAAGGTAGGCCTGGAGGTGAGTGGTGAAGGCTCACTTGGTTGGATTGGCCAGGGTTTTGGCCAAGCCTAATGAAATTTCATTAGGATGGGTTTTCCCCGGAGTTTGGGGTTTTTCCTGGTTAAATATTTGTGTTTATGTTAATGATTTGTTGCTGACCTTTTATGTTTATTTCTCTGGGTAAATTATTTATTGTTTGTGTTTATCACTTTCTGAAAATGAGCATGCTCTTTTCCTTTTCCTTTTTCTTTGTTTTAACTCAAAAATATTTATATCCTAATGAAATAATTACATAACTACATATTAACCTTTAATGTTCAATCAACTAAGGTAGGTATGATAAATGTTATTTACATATCAAACTTTTTCATTTACCTGAAGTAGTTAAGGAACATATTTTAAAAAATATCATTTAATTTTTAGAAAAAAGATAAATTATATATGTGTGTGTATGTTTTCAATTAAAACTATTTATAAATAAATATTTTTTTTATTTCTCTCTCAATTTCTCTCTCACAACCAACCCCACCCCTACTCTATATTGATAGATAATCATTACTATTTCTAAATCAATATATATATTTTTATTTCTCTCTCAATTCCTCTCTCACACCCAACCCCACCCCTACTCTATATTGATATATAATCATTATTAATATTACTAATTAATATGCTATGTAATATTTATAAATAATAAAGGTAATATTAATCATGATTACTAACCAATATAAAATAGGGGTGGTTTGGGGTGGGGTGGGGTGGGAGAAAAATTGGAAAGGAGAGGGGAAAAGGTAGAGACAAATGGGAAGAGAGTGTACACCCAACCCCAACCCTACTCTATATTGATAGATAATCATTATTAATATTGCTAATTAAGATATTAATATCTTATGTAATATTTATAAATAACAAAGGTAATATTAATAATGGTTATCAATCAATATAGAATAGAGGTTGGGTTGGTTGTGAGGGAGAGATTGAGAGCGAAATATTGGAAAGGAGAGGGTAAACAGTGGAGACAAATGGGAGGATAGTAACTGGAAATAGAGAGAGAAAGATATAGGGAGAAAGAGAGGTAAAGAGAGACAAAGGGGATGGGGGAGAGAGAAAGAGAAGGGGAAAGGGGTTACTAAAGAGAAAGAGAAGGGGAAATGGATTAATAACATAGGGAGAAGAATATAGTGAGAGAGAAAGAGAGCGAGACAGTGGGACGTCGAGGGAGAGGAAAGTGGAGGGGGGGGAGTGGTTGAGTGGGGTAGTATACAAGGAGATTAGGGGACTGGGGTAGGAGTGAATAGTGGAGATATGGACAAGGGGAGAGAAGGGGAGAGAAAAACTTGATATATTGAAATAGACATTTTTAGACATTTTTTCTTTTACCTATTTTTTTTCGTATTTTAACAATGTCCATAGTAACAACACTTTATTTAATATCTTAGCCAAAGTTCATTCAACATATCTTGATCCATTCCCCCTTGAAAAATGAAAAAGATAATTTAAAGGTGATTGCAAGGGAATGGGAATATTAGTTAAAATCGATTATCTAGTAATACTTAATTTGATGCAATAGATGAGTTTGGTTACATTTTAATTTAAAAAATCAAATAATCTAAATAATTTAGATTTTAATTTTAGATCATCTTTTAATTTACTATTATTTATTGTAATTGATATAAATTTGGTCCTCCATGATTATCCGATAAAATAATAAACTATATTTTTCTTGCACTTTGACATAAAGCCATGTGTTTTTATGATTTCAATATTACCATAAATTTTCTTTTTATATATAAAAATTAATGACTTTTAAAACGTAACTCTATATTTTTTGTTATGGTGAAATTATAATATATTAAAAATTAAAGTTGTAATGTTATTCTATTTCATTTCATTTCCTTAGCTATTATTCTCGGTCTTTATTTTTTAAGGATGCATATCAAAATTTAGTTTGATATTAATATTTATAGATTTCTTAAAATTATTTTATTTTATTTTGTATTTAACTTATTTATATATAATGGAAATTTCTATACTTGAGAATGAAAATATTATGTGTATATTAAGTTTTTTTTTTTTTAATTTATACTGTTTTATGTTAAAAATTCAAATTTATGTTAAAATTTGGTAGCCACTCCTTATAATATTATAAATATGTAGTATAAATATTTTTTTCTTATACATCAAAATAATAATGGTGTAAAAATATTAATTATTAAATAAGCTTGATTATTTATTATATTTATTATATATAAATTATATTGAAAAAAGCGAAGGATTGAATATCTATATAAATTGAAATTGTTAAATATTAAATATTAAGTAAGATGGATAATTATTTTTAAGATTGAATTGCAAAAAAATATATAAATATATAAATATTAATTAAAATTGATGCTTTATCTTATATGTTTGGAGAAAACAAAAGCACATGTGCTTGTTAGTTTTTTTTCTTGAGTGAGTGAGTGAGTAAGTATATATATATATATATATATATATATATATACACAACACACTTAACAAATAAAAATATTTAAATTTTTTATTTAATATTTAAAATTTATTAAAACATTTTTATATCTTATTGTTTAGGATTTATTTAAATATATTAAATAATATATTATAGAAAACTTATAATTTTTTATTATTATTTAATTTTAATTGTAATATAGATTTAAACATACTAATTTAAAGGAACAAAAATCCATCCTACTAGCACAACTAGTTGAGGATGGGCCTCTTCAACAAGGTGACCAAGTATCAAACGTCGTAGGGGCTTGTTTCACCCTATCATAGGGGGAGGAGACATGCTAAAAACTCCAGTATTGGTGCGATTTACTTTGGCAACTTAGTTTCCCTTGGTCACCAATCTTCAAGCCACTTTGATGGATTAGATGCCCTTGGGTCACCAATATTCAAGCCACAAGTCAAGAGTGTATGCAAGATCATAGACAACTTGACACATCAAGAGTGTATGGAGGATCACAGACAACTAGACCAAAAAAAAGGAACAAAGATCATATTTATGTATTTTAGCCAAGAAAAACATAAAAAGCATACAATTTTGTTTCAAACTCTACAAGACCTATATTTTTATGCTGGCCTATATCTTTATACTAGTCAAATTTATAGATTCCTTAAGCGGGAAGAACACATATTTGCCTACAGAGATTAAAATCAAATCAAATAATTTTAATGACGGTGAGTTGTTGCGGTAAAACTCACATGTGTGATTTTCACAACCAAATCGCAACTAAACAAACTTTAAATTATAACTTCAAAACATGAAATACATTCACATATGGAGGTATCAGCTCCTTCACGAATAAAAAAAGAGTTCTTACTAAGATTTACATTCACCAGGGTTGCAGAACTAACACACAGTAAAACTTGAAACTCTTGTTTTCATGCACCCACCAAAATTTGATCGACCATTCTCTCCTTCTTATATTTCACTTACATCATTCAACATATTCTTCCTTGTTAGTTCAAAACAGATACAATTTTACTAAACATGCATTAAATTTCTTTGATGTAGCATTAATATTTTAATATGCCATGGAATGGGCTATGTACTCCCTATCGAACTTCATTTATCTGCGATGTCCTTCTCTTGCCTGCTCAATGCGCAGCTTACAATGAAACATTTACTAAGGTATGGCTACTTGTCAGTGTATTTAACGTGGTGGTTGAGATTAATTATTGAGCACTCCCCCTTAATTGCAACGGTCGCAATTTACCATTCCCAAACAATATTTGAGATAAATAAATTTTTCACGTGAGAATGGATTTGTGAAGATGTGTCCAAATTATTATTTTGACCTATAGTGTTGCAACACAATCTCATTGTTGTTAACTAATTTTCTTAAGAAATGATATTTAGCATAGATGTGCTTTGTCCTCTTGTGAAAGACGGAATTCTTTGATAGTGCAATTACTAAATTTCTGTCAAATAAAATAGTGGTTGCTCCATCTTATTCATGACATAAATGCAACAATATCCTTCACATCCAAACTGCTTGACATGTTGCTAATGTTGCGGCAACATATTCAACTTCTGCCGTTGAAAATGACACTATTGACTGCTTCTTGGAAGCCCATGAAATGGCTCCCAAACCCAAATGAAAAACATATCTTGATGTGATATTTCTGTCATCAACACTTCCTGCGTCGTCACTGTCACTGTAATCAACTAGCCTAAAATCATCTGTTGCGGAGTACAAAACATTGTACTCCTTTATCCCATTGACATACTTTAAAATCCTTTTGGCTACTTGCCAATGTGTCTCCTTGGGTGTCTCCATGAACCTCGACGCCAAACTCACTGCATACATTATGTCAGGCCTAGTTGCGGTCAAACACATTAGGCCACCCACCATGCTTTTGTATAATGTCATATTGACATTTCTGCTACAATATTCCTTGCTCAAATTCAACGCCATGACAGTTGGAGTTCATGCTGACTTGTTGTTCTGCATAATAAACCTCTCTAAAATGTCTTGAGAGATAAAAATTCCATTTTCTGTTTGCTTCACTTCTATGCCCAAAAATATCTTAACAACCCCAAATTAGTCATTTCAAACTCACTTTTCATGACTGCTATGAGATCAGTAATGAGGAAATCATCACTCCCTGTAAATATCGAATCATCTACAAACAAAATGACAATAAGAAGCTTACCGTCACTTTCTTTGAGGTAGAGAGTAGGTTCATTGTCACATTTGTCAAACCCATTGTCCATAAAGTAAGCATCTATTCTGCTATACCATGCACATGGTGCTTTCTTAGGCCAATAGAGAGCTTTCCGAAACCTACATACCTTGTCTTCGTGGCCTTCTCCCTCATAACCAAGTGGTTGCGCAACATATTCCTCCTCTTTCAACACTCCATTAAGGAATGATGATTTTATGCTGATTTGATACACTTTCCATTTATGTTGCATGACAATCAACAACACTGTATCCTTTATCTCCATCCTCTGGCGCAAATGTTTCTACATATTCTCTTCCATGTTGCTGTTTGTATCCATTGAAAAATAGCCTTGCTTTATGCCTTTCAATCTTGCCTTCAATTGTGTTCTTGGTTTTATAGACTCACTTCACTCCAATGACTTCTTTTCCTTGCGGAAGGTCCACTGACTACCATGTATCATTATTTTCTATTTCTTTTATTTCTTCATCCATTACCAAAACCCATTTCTCTTCTTTGAATGCATCTTCAAAGTGTATTGGGTCATATACATGACAAAATGAAAAAAAAAAATTCAGAACAACACTACTCTCAACTTCATCTTGCTGATAAATTTCATTTATATTCTGAATTTTGGTCTATTTATGCTTGTTGAAGATGGCCTTGGTGTTGTGCTTGAAGTAGATGAAGTTGTGTATGTTTGTGGTGTGCTTTGAGAAGAAATTTCTTGGTTGCGAAAAAATGTCCTAATATTTGTTTGCGGTGTCATATGTTGACTGCTTTGTTGAGCTTGTGTAGGTGGAGGAGGATTGACCGTTGGGGAATTAATTTTTGCAGTCAATTACGCTTTGTCTTCATGTGACATACATGTCTTCACATTGACTGTCTTCTCTAAACTTCCATCCCATTCTTCCTCTTCTATAAACCGAACATCTTTGTTGATTATTACTTTCTTGGTTAATGGATTGCAGATTTTGTATGACTTGGATTCATCACTGTATCCAACAAATATATATTTCTCCCCCTTGTTGTTGAACTTATTCCTCAATTCATATGGGACATGTGCATACGCCACACATCCAAACACTCTCATGTGAGTGACATATTTTTTTCTTCCACCTCATGACTCTTTAGGAAAAATATTCATAACACTTTTGGTTGGACACCTATTAATAATATATGCTCCAAAAGCAAGAACTTTAGCCCAATAACCATTTGGAAAATGCTTTGCCTTCAACATATTCCTTTCCATTTCCATGATGGTCCTATTCTTTGTTTCCACAACACTATTTTTTTATAGGTTTATACCTTGTTGTAAATTTCTTGTGAATTCCATGCTCCCTACAAAAACGTAGGAAGTCATTTATGATATAATTACCACCTCTATCAGTCATCAATAATTTGACGTACTGTCCAATTTTCTTCTCAACAAGAACTTTGTAGTGGCAGTCAAACATTTCACTTTCCTGTTTTAAGAAGTAGACCAATGTCATCCTTACGCAGTCATCTATCATTCATCTATGGCGGTAAAAATATAATGGCTGCCACCAATTTATGGTGTTTTCATTGGTCCACATAAATCCAAGTGGACAATCTCCAAAGGTGGTTTTTCCCTTTTAGACTTTCCTGCTCGAAATGATTCTTTGTGTTGTTTTTCCAAGATGCATCCTTCAGATAGGTTGTTTGGTTTTTCTATGAGTCGCAATACCTTACCATGAATTTCCTATACAAAAAATTCAACCCTCAAAATTTAATATGACCAAATCTCAAATTTCGTAACCAATTTTCATCTTTAATTTCTTCTTGAAAATTTTCTTGTGTGACAACTACTACATTTATTTCGTCCTTTTGTGAATTAATTTATACTTGTGGCTGAGCACCTTCTTCATTCAAATATGATCTTAGCTTGAGAGGAAACAATATATTGTCATATGAAGTTTTTCAATCAACTGTCTACTTGGAGGCTTATCCAAAATTGTGCACACATCATTCTTGAAAAATACATTGTATCCCTTTTGCATCAGTTGTCCAAGTCTTATGAGATTATGTTTCAAACCATGGATAAAGTAAAAATATGACATGAACTTCTTGTCTCCCTTATTTGTTAAAATGTTTACTCTTCCTTTTCCGATGACCGAGACTTAGCTATCAGTCCCTAATGTCACTTCATATTTCACACTTTCATCTAAATTGGAAAACGTTTCTATGTTTCCAGTCATTTGGTTTCTACACCCTGAATCTAAGAACCATACATCCCCTTGTTTTTCTTGTGTCACATTACAAGCTAAAAACATGCTATCATGGTTCTGATTTTCCTTTATGAAATTTTCACTTGCTTTTTTACTTATGTCATATTTCTTCTTTCTACATTCATTTTCATAATGACCATATTTCTTACAATAATGACATTGAACTTGAGATTTATCATACCTCTGACCTTGTGCTTGATTTTGGTTTCGGCCTTGTCTTGGATTTGGATTGCTTCCCCTCTCACTTGACCTTTAAGGGTTGTTTCTTCGACCTCTGTGTGGGCTTCTTCCTCTTCCTCTATAATTTGATCTTCCTCGACCTCTACCTTGACCAAATGAAACTTGTGCCTTGATGGCATGCTCCAATGATGATTTTGTTGCTATGTTCAACCTATTCTCATGAGACATCAATGATGCATGAAGCTCATCCACTGAAAACTGTGAGAGATCTTGTGTCTCTTCTATGGCCACAATTATGGCATCAAACTTTGCTCGCAGACATCTTAAAACTTTCTCAACCCTTCTCATTTCCTCAAGTGTGACACCATGAGACTTGATTTGGGTAACCAACCCAATTACATGTGTAAAAAATGAATCTACATTTCTCAGACTATTTCATATGAATTGTCTCAAAATATCTTCTTAGGATTTGTAGTTTTGTTGTCTTCACCTTTGCCATGCCTTGGTAGGCTATCTGGAGGGTATCCCATGCTTGCTTGGACTTCGTTGATACTACAATCATTGAGAAGATACTTTCATGAGCTGCTTGAAAACTATAGAAGAGGGCTTTGGAGTCCTTCCTCCTCTTGTCCCTCAACAAATCTCTTTCTGCTTGTGTCAAAGCATTGTATGTTGCTGCATCTGTTGGTTCTTGGAAACCATTATCCACCAATTCCCAAATATCTTGTGAAGAAAATAGAGCCTTCATTGTTATATCCCAATAGTCGTAATTTTTTCCATTAAACTAAGGTATTTGTGGATTAGTCAAGCTTGTGCTTGTTGCTGCCATTTTCACTATGTAAAAAAAACTTTCTTACTGTGTAACAATTTTCTCACTGCTGGTGAATATGCTCCTCAAAACAACTTTTAACTTGTCACTAAAAACACTTGGGGTAATGAAGGTTTAAACCAACTCTGATACCATGTTAAAAATTGTAAAGATAGAAGAAATTCCTTTCCTCAACACACAAATTTCACAGAGAGTTGAGGAAAAGTCTTTAAACAAGACAATAAATCAAATCATAATACTCTTCCTTCCAATACAGAGAGTGGTTGTGATTAAAATAACAACTATAGTGGAGCAAAAAAAATCAAATAATTTTACTCACCAACTAGAGTAAATATTATTATTATTATTATTATACAATTTTAGGTTGACACCCAAGCCAGACACCAAATTGGTGTATGAGGCCTTATACATACTCTACCCCCTCTAGTATTACCTGTGACCTCCTTAACCATTAGGCCTACCAATAGAGTTGTTGGGGGTAAAACTCACACTTAAATTTTCACAACCAAATAGCAACTAACCAAACTTAATATTATAACTTCAAAACGTGAAATACATTCATATATGGAGGTTGCGTCTAGAGTAAAACAAAAGTTCTTATTGAGATTTACATTCCCTAGGGTTGCAGAATTAACACACAGTAAAACCAACTATGATAGACAAAATTTAATACATAAGATCGGCAAAAATGACTTTCTAAACATTACAAAGTTTGTGTGAAGTAAATAGCACTTGCTGATTAAATGTTTTCCCATACAATTTTACTAACCGTGCATTAAATTTCTATTTGATATTAATAATTTAATATGTTGAGAAATAGATTACCTAATAGTGTCAAGAACTTCATTTATTCGATGTCCATCTCTTCAAACTCAACCCTCAACTTGAAAAACATTCTCCAACACTTCCGTGTAGTTAAGATTGTGAGAGAAGATACCTTTTTAACTAGATTTGGTTAAAACGATCATACTATCAATTTAATCAGGGTCAATAAAATATCCTCAAACCTTTCTATCTTATAACCACAACATTTTAATAAAAATAACATCTTTAAATTTCAAATGGTAAAAAATGTATCACAATTGAACCATGCACATTGAAATATCTTTGGAGTATTTAACCTAAGATTTCCCTTTCGGATTCATCTACTTCCACTTGGGGAAATACGGCGTCGATCACATCTAATTACTTAGTACAGCCACTACTAATAGTTTCAACGTCTTATTTCCCGTTGCCGTCGTGATGTTGACCATCTGGTCCCCCAGGAATCTGCCGTTTGGAGTTGAAGTCGTGCTGCATCTTTCTTTGGCTGAATGATATTCCTCTTTTTGCATTTTTGCTTTCGGTTTCGTTAACTTCAACTTCCCCCGGGGTAGGACGCTGACAACAGCTATCCTGATCATTCTGCGTTAAAAAAGTACAGTAGTCAGTAACTACCTAGCTGTGACGAAAAGATGAGAATAGCTGCTTTGAAGACAAACCTCAGGCGGAGTCTGTTCATGGGTGCGGTATGCAACAACATCTTGATCAACTCTCTGAAAGTACTGTTTTAAGGCTATCATCCCCTCCCGTCTGATTCCTGCATATAATTACAGAACAAAAGCTTAAACTATTCGTCATTGTAAAAATAATTCAAAAAATCTAACATATGGATGCAAATGTATCAAAACGGGTTTCAGGTGTTGAATAAACAACCATGCAAATTCACCCAAAGGGTTCCAACCAGAGTTGATTTTTCTTTTTTCAAAGCTATTAGCGAGTAGTTATAATCCGGCGTTTCTTTATTGCCTGGCCTAGTAACAATGCTAACCAAATATACAATGGCATAAAGCGAAAATTATGTCACAATCTGTTCAACCAGAAGAATATATAGTTTTAGATGGGTATGTAATAATTATAGATTACTGACTCTATATTTCATATTTTATCTACTGTCACGATTTTATCAGCGTGCTATCGATGGACACAATTGAAACTCTATTGTTGCAAGGTTTTGCTCGTAAATTGCTTGACAGCCATCTTCGACTGGGGTGTTTAATTGTCAAAATATATATATCAAAGGATTTAAACATATTGTAAATAATTTTCGAAGCATTTATAGCAAAATGGATATAAACATGTAAAATATGTGAAAATAGCAAATGGATATAAACATGTGAAATATGTGAAAATAATTTCAAAACGCATATAAACTCGATGCCACGATTTCAAAGCATTTATAGCATCATTTCAATAACTTCCAACATCGTTGACAATGATCGATTTTCAATGAACATGAAGGTAAAGATAGGATTTCGGTAAGGACATATTTTAATAGTTTCGGACACATGGGATGTACCTAATCTTGTAAATATTCTTTTAGGAAATTTGTCACTGTCGATTTTTAAACGGATAAGAAAGCACTTAGGAAGTCCCTCGCAGGAAACGATGCCCCTTCATACAGAATAATGAGGCGATTAGAGGGATTGCTGCATTGATGAAGGATGTGAGTGCAACTAAGAGAGCCTGCTTGCATTATTGCCAGTGCCATTGATTGATTGCAGTTTACCTGGTTGAGAATATCTCTTTCTTGCCGGTATGTTGGTTTTTTGTTTGTGGCTTTGGCTTTTATATTTTCTATAGGCTCTTCCCACTCTCTTTGTTCAGAATGTCTCTTTCTCACTGGTTTGTGGGTGAGGGTCACATTCTCCATTGTTAAGTTGTCCTCTTATCACGTCGTTACAATGTATCTTGTCTATCTATCGATTTAGATGCCCTTTCTCTGTAACTCACAGGGATATTCGGGGGTTCTATGGCTGGTTTTCTGTCATCGGCTATGTATTGGGATTAGATATATGCTCCTATTGTCAATGACGACTTTTTCTGATTTTATGGAGATTTGTGAACATATTGTTCTCTTCCTAATGGCCATCTACATTCTGGTGGCCTTTATCGTCCATCATAACCTTTCTTTCTCGACTATTTTCAGATGAATTATTTTGGATCCTTTTGTTTTTACTACTCGCATTATATGCATTAACATTTAGAGGGATTGGGGTGTGTTTTCGGGATTTTTGGGATAGTTATCTCTTGTATTTAATACTGATCCATGCTGAACTCGAAGGACTATCCCATAGATAGTTCGTCATATTTTACCGATTCCGGGTCTCCCATATGTTTTAAATCCTTGCCCAATAGATGGTACAAAATTTGGTGCAAATGGGTGGATTATCTCATTATCTCTCAGCCATGCAAGAGTTTTGGCTTTCGCCTCTGTAAAAGATGGTGGGCTTGTCCGGGATGCATTTGCTATTGCTGTTGTCACCTGTAGAATCGCTCTGGTTCTCCGGCCGCCTTTTGCCTTCACAGGCATTATCTACGACGATCTTCGGACATTTTGAATTTTTTCGAGCTTTGCTGGTTACCCACTTTTGAATTAGATCTCTGTCTTCCTTAATTGCCAACTACTATCCTGGCAATAAATATTTAGCTACTTTCTTCTGGCCACCCTAATGTTGTCAGATTCTCTTGCTGGCTTTCTAGATTTTCTTATGGTCTCGATTTGTTCCATTTCTGTCCACTTTCCATTACTCTATACTTTTACTATAAATCGCTTGCTCATCTTTTTGAATTGGCGGCCACCTCTGACGTCCCCAGCAGTTTAGGTACATGCACTATTAGCTGTTTCGATGCCACTTTTATTTTCATAGCTGCCTAAGAACTGCCTATTTCGTATGCACACTATTTTGGATTATCCTAGCTGTTTATGGGTCCTTATTCGGCTTATAATCACGTCGATTTTCAAATCGATTTCTCCCCGAGGTGGCGGGTTGTCTTGTGATAAACTTGCTGACTATTGTGCCACATGTCATGTCTGGCTTTGCATAAAAGGTTGTGACAGCAATCCGTCTTCACAGGTGTTTTTTTAGATTCTGTCTTCTGCTTAACTGCTCTGACATATTTGCAGTGATGGTTCACTGCGTTCACAGTATCTAATCTCAATCGAATGATCTCGCACAAGTTCGCTTATGGTGGCGATCGATTTAGATCCCAATATGGATTCTTCTCATAATTCCGCGATACTATCCAAACCAAAAGTGGCAGGTGGTTCTTTTGCGGAGGGTCTGGACAACATCAACGACCTTATCATCAAACATAGTTTCTTTTCTAAGCCGAAGGTGGTGGAAGTTTCACAGGATTGTAAAAAAAACCGCAACCGTGGTCGTCGCATTAAGAAGAAGAGAGTTGTTTTCAAGCACAATATGGATATTAAGGAGGTGGTCTTATATTACGATGATCTTTGTGGTCGCGTTACTAGCCTTCAGAAGCGTGCTATCATGGGTTGATGGTTGTTTCCAGAAAATTCTGATTTTGATACGTCCTCATGGATTGGTACTAAGTGGAAGCCTATTATTGGCTATATTCCAAAGGTAAGCATTCTCATCAACGGTTGGTTCAGTGTTAATTTCATGGATGATAAGGATGTCTACAAGATTATCAGTCGGACTTGGGTCTGCGGGAGAAGTTTTATGCAACTTTTTCCCTGGTACCTCGGCTTCAATCCGGTAAAAGAAGCCCCCCGCAATAGGTTAATCTGGGTCAAGCTGCCAGGCCTTCCTCTGGAGTTCTGGACTCTCAAAGCTCTGGGGGCTATTGGTGATTCTATTGGTCGCTCTAATTATATTGATCCGAGTATTTTGGGTTCTAGTGACAAAAGGATTGCCTGGATTTTGGTCGAACTCAATTTCTCGGGTGGTCTACCTGGGGATGTGGATCTTGTTTGGGGTTAGAGGAGACATCGCCAACGTATCGACTACTGGGGAATTCCTTTTAGGTGCCTCATATGTCATCGTATTGGGCATGTTAGGGAGCATTGTCCTCTTCAAATGCGTATGGTCCGGGTCGAGGAAGCTGGGGCTGGACAGTTCGGCAAGACAAAGACTAATGCTGCGGGTGAAAGAAACAAGCATAAACAGGTATCAGTCCCTTCGGTTGAGGCTGTATCAGGTATTCCAATTTCTTCCTTTTCAGATGAAGATGCATATCTGTATGCTCATGGTCACTTTTATAAGAGCGATCCACTACATGAATTGTATAAATCGTCTACGCCTCAGGTTTTAGAGCCTGAAACTAATCTGTCTTATCAGGTAGAGGAGACATCCTTGGGTATAGCTGAGTTGGGGCATGATAGTGATACAAATAGAGTCTTTCCCTCAGACTGTTGTGGGGTTGGGTGTGACTCCCTAATCGGCCTATCCGAACCATTGGGTTCCCCTCCATCGAATATTCCTCCTACTGATATAGTCACCCCCAATCATGTGAACCCAGGTCCAAAGAATCCCAATAGTATGCTTCGTATGGATCCCCCTCATTTTCCATCCTCTTCTTATTCTGTGGGGGAGTCATAAGCTCCCAATCTTTATGCCTCTACAGATATTCCCTCTCATCACAAATCTCTGGGGTCTGCGGATCACCTCTCCATTGATATTTCTCCTGTGAATGATGAGCCGGTTATCCTCTCGGACTCCCCTACCAATTCCTTCGGAAGTGACATAGATGCCATCCTAGCCAATCCAAATGCTGATTTGGCAGCTCTCACTGTTTATAAACGACCTCCCACATCCACTGGCAACAAGTCGAGTGTCATCAATAAATATTCCAGAGGTAAGTTCAAGGCTATCTCTTTATTCACAGATTCAGATGATAACCTTACTGATATCCCCATTTCGGAGTCTGTCGGTTCTTGGGAGAAGTCTAGGGCGCTTAGAGCAAGCAACCCTGACCAGGTGTCGCCATGAATTGCACCCTATCTATGAACATCCGGGGGTTGGGAAATGCCTCCAAATCACATTGCCTCAAGGAGCTACTGTTCTCAGAGATGTCGGTCATATTTTTGGGACAGGAAACTATGTGTCGACGGGAGAAAGCCATAAGCTGGTTTTTAAGTATCAGGTCAGGGTGGCATGCGGCTACTGTGGATGCAGTTGGTCATTCTGGGGGTCTTATTGCCATTTGGGACTTGGACAGAGTTAACTTTAAGGCTTATAAATTTTTTTGGGGTATTTTTCTTTCGGGCCAATTCAGGGGAATGGAAGACTCTGTGCACATTATCAACCTTTATGCGCCTTATAACTGCAGGATATCTTTTTGGTGTCGTATGGTGGCATCTGGCATCCTATCTTTGCCAAATATTATATTGATGGGGGATATGAATTTTACGACAAATGCTGATGAGATCTAGGGTGATGCAGCCAGAATGGATCCCCTCGCCACCTTTTTAAATGATTTGTTTATGGATTTTCATTTGACTAATATTCGTCCAAATCCTATGGTTCCTACTTGGTCTAACAGAAGGGCTGGTGTTGAGTTTATCGACAAGAGATTGGATCGTGCTTATATCAGTGATTTTTTGGTGGACAAATGGGGGGGTTTTCGCTCGAGGATTGTGGTTAGCGATATCTTTGATCATATGCCAATTATATTATCATGGAATGATGTGGTTGTGACAAAAGGTAGACCCTTTAAATTTAATCGGATTTGGCTTGAGGATGAGGAGTATGCCGGGATGATTCACAGGATTTGGCAGGATGATGGGTATGTATCTGAATTGCGGGGCTGGAGTCGCTTTCATAGAAAGCTCCAGACAATCAAGAAATTCTCAAAACAGTGGGAGATTCGCAGGAAATGGGAGCTCAAGAAGGAACTACAGAAGATATCCTGTCAAATGGCGCAAATTCATGAATCCTTTGCTGTTTCTAATCCTGATGTGTCGATGGTGGAATTATTCAAAACTCTTGGTAACCGGAAGCGTGAGATCTTAAGAATCCAAGAGGTTACTTGGCGCCTTAAAAGTAGAGTTATGTGGCTAAAGGATGGTGACCGTAACACTCGGTTTTTTCACAAGACAACAAATGAAAGAAGGCGTCGTAATGCCATATGGCACATCAAAAGGAATGAAAATTCATTTGCTGTGACTACTGCCGAGATTCAAGATGAAGCCTATGAATACTTTTCTTCATTTTATATGAAGGATCAATCTGTTAGTGCGGAGAATCAGAACTGGGTATTGGAGCATATTGGTAGATTCTTTGATGACAATGCTATTGCAAAGATTGATCAATGTATTTTTGGGAATGAGGTTCTAAGGGTCCTGAAATCTTTTCCCCATGAAAAATGTTCGGGGCCTGACGGGTGGCCTGCGGAATTTTTCATATTCTTTTTCGATTTGCTTGGAGTGGAGCTAACGAATTGCTTGGAGAGCTTCCATTTACAGGGATTTATTCCAGCCAATTTAAATTCAACCTTTTTAGCGCTTATTCCAAAGGTTGCGGATCCACAGTCCTTTTCTGAATTTCGACCTATTGCACTATGTAATCTTATATACAAGATCATGTCAAAGATTATTGCTAATCGAATTAAAGAGGTCCTCTCCAGCAATATTTCAAAGGAATAGTATGGATTTATAAAGGGTCGGTCCATCCATGACGCCATTTCTATTGCTCAAGAAGTTCTACACTCTCGGCATGTGGGTAAAAAGGAGGCACTTGTCATGAAGGTTGATTTGCATAAGGCGTATGATTCGGTTGATTGGTCGTTCATCAGAGTGATATTGCTCAAGATCGGTCTCCCTATATCCCTTATTCGTTGGATTATGGCTTGCGTCTCCACTGTCCGATATACTGTCATCGTAAATGGTTTGCCTTCCAAGTTTTTCGACGCTGGTCGTGGGTTGAGGCAAGGATGTGCCTTATCTCCGATGATCTTCATCTTGGTTATGGAGGGTTTCAGTAAGCTTATGCACAGTGCTGAACTGAAGGGTTATATAAATGGGTTTGCTTTTTATGATTCTGTTTCATCGTCACATTCTCTTTTTGTTGACGATTTGATACTGTTTGGCTATCTGAAGCGCAATCATTGGTTTTATATCCATATTATTTTCATGCACTTTCAATCTGCCATTGGAATGAGTATAAATTGTAGTAAATGATTCATCATTTATGAAGATGGGGAAATAAATGAAGTTATGTTTATTGCGGAATTATTGGGTGTGGAATATAGAAATGTGGCCACTGGAATCAAATATCTGGGTGTTCTGATCAAACCTTGCGGTTATAAAATTTGTGATTGGTCATGGTTCGTTGATAGATTCCACGCCCAAATTCGTAGATGGACTCATCGCTGGATGTCCATGGGAGGTCGTCTTATTATGATTCAAGTTGTTTTATCTCAAATGATGGTTTATTGGGCTCATCTATTTTTCTTGTTGGCTGAAGTGGTCAACAGTATCAATGGAATTATTTCTCACTTCCTTTGGGGAGGGCCTGAAATGAATAGTAAAATCCATCTTTGTTGCCTTGAGATCTTATGTAAACCAAAGGATTGTGATGGTTGCGGTTTTTTGAAAACCAGGGATTTCAATAGCGCCCTTCTAGTTAAGTCCTTTTGGCAGGTACTAAATGGTTTGGGCATTTGGTCCGACATTACAAGGGCCAAATATGCGGACGGCGATGTCTTTTATTTGGTTCATTGAAATTCATTATATTTTCCACGCAATATGTCTTACATCTGGAGGAGCTTTAAGAAGATTGTGCCCCATCTTCGAGCTAGACTCATTTGGCTTTTCTGGGACGGGAGTCGCATCCCGATTGGATCATCTGGTATTCTGTCACTATCATTAGAATTTGCTCCTTCGCCCCACCTTATCCATTCTCTGGCTCAGCTAGGTATTATGTACCTATCTCAGACCATATATACTTGGATTGCTGCTACTCCTAATTTCAAATCTGCGTTCCAATTGGGATTAATCGGTGCGGATGCTGTTGAGTGGGATATGCTCCGGGATTGTCTCTAATGTGATGGTTTCTGCTATGCTAGGAGTGGTGATCGAATTGTTTGGAATGGTCCTCTTAAGGAGGACACGCCAATTTTTAAGGATATATATCGCAATATTAATTCACAGAATCCAAATTTTCATGCTTCCAAGATTTTCTTTCCATTTTGGCATCGTAAAATTCCCACCAAAATAATCCTTTTTAGTTGGCTGCTATGGAAAGGCAAGATTCTTACATGGGACAGTCTTATGAAGAGGGGTTTCCAAGGTCCTAGTTGTTGTGTCCTATGCGGAATGGTAGAAGAATCTATATCCCATTTATTTTTCACCTGCTAGAAATCTGTTGCAATATGGAAGCTGTATAGTCCTTTCTTTATCAATCCCGATTGGACCCCGGTGGACTTCATTTCAGCTGCATACGATTGGGACAAGCTGAAATCTAATTATAATGCCCTCCCATTTTATCTTGTTTGGGAGATATGGCTAGATAGGAATAATCTAATCTTTGAGGGTCAACCTTTCTTCATTCATCGTGTTTATCTGGCCATTAATAGATGGGTGGAAGATCGAATGTAGCAATCTCCTTCGATCATGGATGGCTCCCGTCGCATTAGACCGCATGAGATATCCTTACCTGCGATCTTCTTTGATGGTGCTTCGGCAGATGGGATCACCGGTTGTGGTGTTTGGATCAAGTTGCCAAATATGGATCGATATCACATATTTTGGAACGAGGGTCCTGGGTCTAACAACAAGGCTGAAATTATGTCTCTTTGGGGTGGTCTCTTCTTTGCCTGTGATTCTCAGATTCAGATTATAAGTATATACGGGGACTCTAAATTGATCATTGGTTGGGTTACAAATGAATATCAAATGATGTCTCCATGTCTACAGGGTTGGATGGACAGAGTTCGTAGGCTGTGGAGAAGATTGGGTTGCCCTATTATTTCCCATGTATTCCTTGAAAACAATACTCGTGCAGATCGTCTTTCCAAAAGGGGTCTTCAGGCTGATTTTGGATCCATGTCTGTTGAACATTACAGAGACGGGGCACTTGTGGAAAATTATTCTATCCCCATTCCATGAGTCATAGTTTCTATGTTATCTCCTTTCGACGTCTGTTTTGCATCGTCTCCTTTCCTTAGTTTTTTTGTAACTGGGTCATCATCATCGGCTTCATTCGGCTCTGGTTAAGGTCTTCAGCTTTCTCATAGTCCTATTTTTGCTTCAGAAGGTTCATCTTTCAGTTGGATATATGCCTCTGATGGATATCTGGTCAAAGCCTCTACATGCTGATCTGTTTAAATCATAATTCATATTCTATCAAGCGAGCCTGCTGACGCTTTTACAAGTGAACCTGCTAAAATATATCAAGTGAGCCTGTTTTTGCAGTTCTAATTATATACGCCTGAAGTTCACATCTTTAATTTTTATCTCCTATATCTCTATCCAGTTAGATCTCACCAGGTCAAGCGAGCCTATTTTTCTTACCCGAGGGACTCGATGGTGGTTCACAGGTCTGCGAGGATTCATCTTTCTCCCAAGCAAGCCTGAGCAACGTCTTCACTACACTATGGGATGCGCTATCTTACAGACCTCTTTTTCATCAAGGAACTCTCTTTTCACAGTAGCTTACTTACTTTTATAATTTTTATTCATAAGTATAAGATTTTTATGTTGTTTCACTAATCATTGTCCTCACTTTTCATGTTCTATGGTCAAGGACAGAAATCTGTGTAAAGGGATGTAACTATCATCACCAATATGGGGCTGCCAGATTACTAACTCACAGTTTTGCTCTTTCATCATGAGCTCTATATGTTTCTGGCATATCTATGATCTCTATCTACCTCTCGGTAGTATTGAGAAGTTTGTTGAACATGTACTGTTTATATTATCAATATAATCAGCGTAACATCATTTCATTTGGAATAGAATTATCTTCTTTTCATTATTAAAAATATCAGAATATTAAAATAGCGTAAAAACTATAACGATAATCGAAAAAATTAAAAGATAAATTCATCTAAATTCCTAAGCTTTTGATACACGTAGATCTTAATTTTCTCCATGTTGAGTGACCGTTGGTATATTTTGTCCCAAATGCCCAGCAATGGCGATGCCTTACCTTTTTTACCAATTGTCATCGAGTTGTTACAACACCCAGGCAACATTGCGCTCTGGAAGAGTAGTACAGTGGCAATCAACGTCAGGCTGACAATAGCAACCCATCTTAGTTGGTTCGCCATATCGACCTAACTGTCTTCTAAAGTTGTATTTAATCCAACTGGCTCGGCCAGGCGAGCAACAGTTTAGGTAAGATAATAACTGATGCGTCAATTTTCTCGATGACATGAGAATTCGAAACTCTGACTCATTGAAACGAGTTGGATTAGCCAAGTGAGAATGGCAATTTAAATAGCAAAAAGCCTTTGCTGCAACTCATGAGGGTTCATTAATTTAAAGTCTTGGACAGTTGACTGCGAACCGCCATTATGAGTCAGTAGTCCAATGTATTAGTTGGATTTTATTTTTTTTAATTTGGTAATCAAGAGACATGAACAAACTCTGACTCAATGAAAGGAGCTCGATTAGCCAAGGGAGAATGGCAATTTAAATAGCAAAAAACCTTTGCTGCAACTCACTCAAGAGTAGCAGATGCAGGTTTGCGCATTTAAAATCTTGCCATTTTGATTAGGCAGTCCAACGTATCGGTTGCATTCTTCTTTTTAAATTTGATAATCCAAGAGACACGAACAAAACGCGGCGCCAACTTTACTTCATTTATTTAAGGTTAAGGTTAAGGCATCATCATTTAATGGACAACGCACCATCAGGCGTTCAGGATATGCGGTGACGCACAGATTCCATCCCTCGCTGCCATATACCAATCACTGCTCCCAAGCAACACCACTAAGGAACGATCCAACGATTGTTTCGACTCCACATTAGCTGAGAAGCCAACCTAATATGTAAATGGCACCTATGGGATAATACAATTTGAGCCACTTGTTGACCCATTTGACGTATGAAACACCTAATCGATTTATGCCCAGAAACACAAAAATTATGGCACTGGTATAATATACTGGTGTGGAAAAGTGTATACATTGAATGTGGCATAAGAGTTGAGGTGATTATGTGAGAGCCCACAAAATACGCATGGAAAGCTGGTTACAATGAATGTTGCGTAACACTTGAGGTGACTTCATTGTCACAAAAACTTGGGACCCCCACACAATACCTTTATAAAAGCGTTGGGAGATGGTGAGATCGTTTATTAAAGGAAGTTAAAAGATAGCATTAACATGTTTGGCATATTAAAATCGATTTCAGATTTATTAGATATCGGAATATATTTTTTAAACTTTCTCCCTAAATCCCTTTTCCAATATACTTAATGGATCTAAATGGCTTTTTGCTTTTACTGAATTTCTATGTATCTATTTATTTTTGGTGGCATAGTGGCTCATTCTATATATATATATAACCTCCTCTTTTACGAGCAGGTAGATTACAAGAATGACAAATTTATAAGAGGTACATTACGAAAAGAAAAATAAATAATAAGTGCTGAAATGTCATTATTCATAAGGCTTAGCAATATGTAACTTTCATCCATTTAAATAATGAGCGGTCAAACATTTATTAAGTAAGGGGTTTATAATTCTAGATATGTGTTTATATAAATAGAAATATGAGTTGTCCCATGTTATTACTCTTCATGTTACATTTTAAGAAAAAATATCTATCTATTTATCTATCGAACTTGTATTTGCATTGAGATTTAAAAAAGTCATCTACTTCATAATTAATCCTTATTTTCTTATCATTTAGAATATGTGAGATCTAACACTGATCCTAGAATTGAATATTCTTTTGGAAAATTATATAACACTTTCAATAGAAATCAATCTTTTATTCCTATACTTAATCATTGTATTATGGTTTTGATATATTGATTAATGTTAAATGTACCGCTAAAGAGATTATTTTCATTTGAGGAGTGAAAAATAGTAAACCAAATTGATTGGTTGGGCTCAATAACATTGAGGTAAACATAGTCTATACACATCTCTTGGAGGTTCTATGGAAAGATCACAGATGTTGTATGGTGATATTGGCTTCCCTATGGGTGTAAAAACCTAAAAATCCTTAGTATTCCAAGTGAAATCACCTGTTCAAAAGATCTCTTAAAAATATCTCGAGAGAGTGAAAAACCCCTTCAAGTAGGAAATAACTACACTATTAAACACGGAATCAAACTCTCAGATTTCTATGAATTTATATAAACACATAGTAGAGTAAACCATACAATATTTTAGATGAGACTCTACATACATTTAAAAAAAAAAAAAAAAATAAGAGGGTTCATTAAACTTATAGATATATGTAAATATGCAAGATTAGTGGTTTTATTGTCAATATCATTTTCCATAAACTTGTAAACATTGATAACGAATTTCACCAAATTTTGGGCATATCTCCAAGTCTTCTTAATTTATAAACAACTTCATTAGCTCCCCTTTTCAAATTTCTTATTCATAATGAGATAATATGCACATTAGGAAGCTTACAAATAACAACTTGTTGACCCTCCTTTAAAAAGGGATACGATTGGCAAGAGAGCCTACTACAACTTGCTTATAGTCCGTCGAAGAGTTTTTGTGAAATCATTTTTCATCTCCAAGAAGTGTGTAAATAATTTTAGTGTTGATCAGAAATCTTACAAAATTTTGAATCTCCTTTACAAAGGGATATGAATTGGAAATATATTCTAAAACTTGCTTACACTATTTCAAAGTATTTTTATGAATTCATTTTTTCATGTCAAAAAAGTGTGTAAATAATTTTATTGTTGAAAACTACCACGGCAAAGGAGAGAATAAGGAATCACCTATGGATCACAACTTTCTATGAAGATCTTAACTTTGGCATATCGAGGAGAGAACTTTCTATAAAGATCTTAACTTTCCGTGAAAATAGGAAATTGAAAGAATATGTGTCTCTTAAGTCAACTAATTTCCTTATAACAATAAAAATAAAAAATAAATGACCACCTCACCATGAAGCTAAGAAATTGAGAGAATATACAACTTTTCCCTCAGCTAATTTCCTTATCCGAGTAAAAATGAAAAAAAACATAGCCACTTTTTTTTTTTTTTTGTAAATTTGGTATTACCTCGCTATTTTCTATTTATAATTTGAAAGCAGGTTACAAAAAAAAAAAACTAGATTGTGGCCTCAACCTGCCAATAGGAAACCAGGTTTGTTGGCCACCTTAAAGCGTTAAAAGCAAGCCAAAATTGAAACTGTTTCATTCGTCCATGAGTATCTTTAGCTCACTGCCCTATTTCACAATTATCTACAAGTTGGGGAATTAAAAGATGTCCATACAAAAAACCAAAATGCATCTAAAAACCATGAGAAAATTGTAATACAAACTAGCCATCAGAGGAAGAAACATGTGCAGGATCCTTCACTCTAGAACTAGGCATATCCACTTGCTGCAACTGCTGAAGCTGTTTTTCCATTCGGCCCACACGATCATCAATTCTACTGATATGATCAGTAGCCTGATACTGAGTAATTTTTATGTGATTCAACTGGTTCTAAATATCCTGAAGCAAATCCACAACTTGTGGCTCAATCCTTTCTTGATTAGGAGGAAAAACCTGCATTGCCTTAGCCAAAAGACATTTGACTATCCAGTAAGTATGGACAGTTTGTTGGAACAAAGTTAGACAACCCCTGGTATTACGAGGATCAATGATAAAGTCCATGATTTTTGCTTCCACATCATTATCTTCCGGATCAATTTGGATTTCCCATTCCTAGCCTCGAATCTCCTACCAAACAGTGGAGGAGTTTCCAAGAACATATTTTACTGTGAGGTTTTCTAAAACCTCTTGGCGAGACTTCCGACCACGTTTTTTAGAACTGGTCTTAGGTTGGGCCTGCTGTTTTCCTTTAGCAGAGAGGTGACAAGAACGACGCTTCCCCATGAGGAAGAGTGGCCTATGTATGAGCACAAACAAACAAGAATAAACAATTAAAACATTGACATCAGTTGTAAAGTAACTGGTGGACTGGAAGAGTATGCCGGGAATTGCAGAAAACAGGTGATTGTTGTGAGGACACAGCATTAAAAAGCATAGAACCCAATCCCGCAAACTAATAATTTGGGAAGAGACAGAGTGCTTACAACCCACAGAGAACCGGGCAGCCAAACCCACCCCCCAATCAATGGAAGGAACCAACAAAATTTCAATAGCCTAGAAAGAAGAGCGATCACTATTTAGACAATGGAAACAAAGACGCTTTCCACCCCAAGTATCTCCATGCAGAGAAAATGCCATAGGCTTGAGCCCACAAACCATTGAAATCAGCGATAAAACAAGTTGTGAAAACCCCGGCTAGGAAAACGAAATGAACAGAGTGAAATTAATGAAAAGAAAACACTTAACCCATCCACAAGCTACGAACAAAGGAATGGGGAATTCCTCCAAAAACCTCCCACGGTACCGGAACATGAAATTGATACAAAATAAATCTTTGAAAGTTAACCTTCCCACCAACCGAACACAAAGGAAGGCAGACTTTGGCCGGAATTGCAAAGAAAACAGATAAGTGACCAGAAAAATGACATGGATCAAGAAAACAAGGTTCTACGGGGTGTAACAGAGGAACAAAAAAGCTAGTATCCATCAGCAGAAGCGAAAGAACCAGAGCTTGCTGCGAGCAATACAAAACCCTTGCGACATCAACAATGTGAGATAATAGAGAGACAAATACATACCCCAACAGAATTGGCTGGTTTATGGAAGGTATCGCGTCCGGCTTCCTCCTGTGCTGCCTCCGAGCTTGCTCAACCAAGTAATATTGCATGGCAGAGTGAAAATAGCTATGCAGGAAACTTATCGTCTTAAAGACATTCCATCGCCGGTTTAACAGCACAGGTTGCTGACCCTGCCATATCATTAAACTCTGATCCATTGCACACTTCCTTAAGCATGAATCAATCTGCGCCATGATAAATCATAATTGCGTGAAGGACGAGAGGCAGCCAGCTATCTTGGCTTGTCATTACGTTGGTGACAGATGTACACCCTGATCGAGGGGCCATTGCTATGCATAGTCTTGTAGATCCTTTTATACAATGAGTTGAAGAGAATGGGGTTCCACATCCTAGATGGCATCAATAGGACTAGCCTTTATAGAGCGATCAAGATTTTTACAGCGCCAATTTGCCAAATAATCAGCAGCTTCATTACGTTTTCATTGAATGTGTGTCAGAATTAAATACTGAATATGTTTAAGAAGCTTTCTAACTTCTTGAATAAGAGCAGCTGTGCACCAACTTTGAGTTATTTTCTCCCAAGGTGTTCCATGCTACAACTTATGGAGGACTCCTATAACCGTTGCAAAATCTCCCTCTACTATAAGTTGCTGGTAATTTTCTCAGATACCAACAAGTAGACCTTGTTTAACTGCCATGAGTTCAGCTTCATTATTAGTGGCAAAGCCCAAGTCCAAGGCATAAAACTGACAAACTCCCCCCTGATAATTATGAAAAATCCCACTAGAACCTGCTTGTCCAGGGTTTCCTTTCGATGCCCCATCATAATTGAGTTTAAAGAAACCTTGTTGAGGGGGCTTCCACTTATCCTCTATAGATTGGCAAGGTGGCCTATACTTCCATAAATTTTTATAGAGCATTTGAGGTTTGAGGTTTAAATAGTCCAACATCTGAGATTCAAAACCCACAGTCTGCCAATCCTCCTCTGACCAGCTTTCCACTAAGATAGTTTCACGAATATTGTCAATTGAGCGTTTCCAGATCTGATTCATTGGTTGTGCAACCTCTCGAAAAACCCTTTGATTCCTTTCTTTCCAAATATTCCAAAGGAGGAATCCAAATGAGAGATTCCAAAATTTGTTTAAGACTTGACAATGAAACCCTCCCTGCCTCCAACTGTGGATGGTTTCCGTGATGCTTTAATTGTTTTTATCTGTTTGCCGAAATAGTTACTCCAAATTCCACCAAAGCGGCTGCACCATTGGACAAGAATTGAGAATATGCTTTGTTGTTTCAATTTTAGCTTGACAAAAATAACATCAAGATGGACCTAACATTCCGCACTTCTATAAATTCTCCCAAGTCAAAATCCTACGATGACTTTCTAGCCATAAGAAGTATTCCACCTTAGGCCAATGATTCAATACCCAGATTTTCTTCCATAAGGGTCGAGCATTATGCTGAGCATGTTGAGATTGAATATAATAACCTTCTTTAATAGTGAACATCTCTTTTGTCAGATATCCCCATCGGAGAATATCAGGACCAGCGACATGTCTTAGTTTTCTGGATTTGAGTTCTTTTGCAAGATTTTCCAATTGTTGCATTTGTGGAGCTTCTGGCCAATAAATTTTATCTTTCCATTTTCGCCATAAATCATTGTCATTCGGGCACCAATAGTTATGAAGAAGCCTATTATTTGGTGTATTGGTGAATAGAAAAATTTCTCCCAAGTCAAGTCTACTAAAAAATTTCTCTCTCTGCTACCAAGAATCTTCCCAGAAAAGGGTTGTACAGCCTTCCATGACTTCCCAAAAATTGTGAGAACGAATTAAGTATCGATTTGTTGCTGCTAGATTCCAAATCGATGAACCTCTTGGGACAATATCAACTTTCAATCGACCAGAAACTGTTTGTGGCATATCATATTTTGTAATCCAAATATTCTTACAAAGATCAGGGCCACCCTAAAGCCATCTCCACCAGAGTTTATCTCCCAATACATTATTTAATATAAAAGGTTCGCGAAGGCCTAATGCTCCTATAGATTTTGGCTTGACTAATTTATCCCAAGAGAGAAGGGCCCATTTTTGATTGGCTTGGGAACCCTGCCATAAAATTTTTTTAAACAAGCACACCAATTGAGTACAAATCCCTTTAGGGCAAGCTCTACCAAACAACTGATACAGTGAGAGAGATTGAGGCACATATTTTAGGATAATAAGTCGCCCCGAAGCATTAAGAACCTTGAAATCCTAATTCTGGATCCTTTTTTCCACACGGATAATGATATCCTACCAATCTGCAATCCGAACTAGACCTGAATTTAAGAGCATACCCAAATATTTCATCGGAAAGGAACCCCATTGAAATCCTAAAGTTCTTGCAAGAAAATTCTTTTCATTTCATTTCAATTTTTTTTTTCCCTTCCCAAAAAGACAAATCATATACTACACCTACTAAATTCATTTTACATCACCAAATTTGTGTTGGAAACTCCTTTAAACTCATTATTGTGCAAAAATATTCAATAAATATTAAAACCACTTTAGTGTTGAAGATACCCTTTTACCTTCACAAAATAAATTTTGATCAATATTTAGCTCAATTATTTAGCTCCATTAAATGATTGATCACCTATTGCTTATGCTTAAAGATTCACTCTGTCAAAACAAACACGGTTAAAGATTTCACTCGGCCACAAAAAGTACATGTAAAATATTATCACAATCATTGTGGCACGACAAACACATTTAAAAACTTATAACAACTCAAGTAGAGATTAGAAAATCGCTTTATATACATTATTTTTCATCATTGTAGGCACCGGGGGCACAATTTACGTGACGAATAACAATTCCAATCACCAACTAGCATGATCGAATAAGAATATGACTACACAAGTTAGTTTCCACCATGAAAGTTCCATATACGGTATACCAATAGCTAGAAACAACCATTCAATACCACCAAAGAGAAAATTGTATGCAAATTATGCTTCCCATGCAACCGTTGCAACTGGAGTTGCATTGTCATTTGTTGACATCATCGCTTGGTCAAATTATGGTAATGGAAAAATTGTTGGTTCCTATAGTAGGAGCTTAAAAGATGCAAATATGGCACCAAGTCATGAATGCAGGGGAATGATGAGCTTTAGTGTTGAATGGGTGATCTTGCATGAGTTAGATAAAAAGGTGAGAATATCTCCATTGTTCAATTTTTTCCATTAATGGCACGTATTGAGTTACTTCAAATATGTTGGAATTATACTCCCAACCACCGCCATGAATGAGAAGTGGCAGCAGCCCACACTTCATCAATTTTTTGCAAAGAAGGACAAGCAAGGATCCAAGAGCTCGAAGGCATTTTAACACAACCAAAGAAATAGAGTACCCGAGCCATCCTCTGCGTTTATTATTTTGAACCACCACTTTAACTTACTTTTTTCCTGTAGCGCGCAATTACAAGCTTTTTGTTTTAACCTTAAGCCATTCACAATATGTTATTCTATCGCCGATGCGATATCCGACGGGACATACCTTAACCTTATCACATGAACCAAAACCTTGTTTTTTGCCTTATTCCTTTATATTTCCCTTACCGCACTTACCAACAGTTAGCCACACCATAGAGCGCACTTCACAATGTTTACCACTTACCTTCCGCCATCCGCAATTTATGTTATTTTTCATGCGATGTGATTGTGCTATCGCACATTGCATTCAAAAACATTTGAGTTTACAGGTTAGCGCCAGAAAGTTAAGATGTTTATTTTGCGGTGTGATCATGCGATCGCACATCGTGCCCGCAAGGATTTAAGTTTACTCGTGTCCACACTAGTTAAAGTCTAAGATCGTCGATCTGCGATATGCGATAAAGAGTTGAATGCGATGAGGACTCAGAGCCGGAACAGATAAAGTTTGAAGTCTATCCTTTTATGATTTGAATGTGTTTTGTATGCGTTTTGTGTTAAAAACTGAAATACGGCCTGCATGTCTTTTTAATGAAGAAATGAGTTTTTTGACAGCCCAAGGATGAGAAGTTGTTGAATGTTTGTTCAGGAATGAATCCACATTGAATTGCATTGATTATATTTAGGTTTTCAGGCTTCGACCATTCTTGTATAACTAATGTAACTTCATTTGTTTTCAGAGAGGAGAGTTTAATAGAAAAATGATTTTCATTCCTCTCCTCTATATTATGCTGCCTCTATGTATTTCTTATTTTTCCGCATTATTTGAAGTCTTTTTGTTGTGGGGGAATCACATTTTCCTCTGTTTTTTGTATTCATAAATCTCAACATGGTATTGGAGCAGGTCTAGGCTCTTAGTAAAATAACAAGATATCTTTATTGAAGAAGCTGTAAGATTATTTTTTTGTAGAAGAAGAAGTCTCCAACAGTGAGAAATATTTTAGAGCAGTGAGAAGGTTTCTCTTTTATACAGTCAACTTGATTGTTTGCTTACATAGTTAGAATGGCAGCAGCAGGCACAGGCCTGACAAATCCATAATTACCACAGTTCAATGGTAAAAACAATGATTATTGGACCATTGAAATGAGGCCCCTAGTTGCTTCACAAGATATAAGGGAGCTGGTGGAAAATGGCTTTCCAGAACCAGTAGATGCAACAACGCTTATTGCTTTGACAGCAACAGAAAGAGATTTACTGAAAGACAATAGGAAGAAGGACTCCAAAGCCCTCTTTATCTCCTTTACAAAGTTCATGAGAGTATTTTCCCAAGGATTATAGCATCAGCAAAGTATAAGAAGGTGTGGGATATTCTCAAGACAGTCTATCAAGGCATGGAGAAAGTGAATACAGGAAAGCTACAAATTCCGATGAGATATTTTGAAACTCTCTATATGAAACAATCCGATAACACAGACTCATTCTTCACACTTGCGATTGGGTTCGTTACCCAGATAAGATCTCATGGAGAGACACTTTAGGAAAGGAGAATAGTGGAGAAAATATTGAGAATTCTACCATCAATATTTGATGCCATAGTAGTGGCAATAGAAGAGACAAAGGATGTCTCACAATTTTCAGTGGATGAGCTTCGTGCATCCCTGATGTCTCATGAACATAGACTGAATAGAATAACGAACTTCTCATTGGAGCATGCTTTCAAGACACAAATGTCTTTTGTCCAAGGTAGAGGTCAAGGAAGATCAAACTACCAAGGAAGAGGAAGAAGCCTGCAAAGAGGTGGAAGAAATGACCCTACAAGGATAAGTGGAAGGGGCGGAAATCAGAATCAAAGTGAAGGCTCAAGCCAACACCAAGAACAACGACAAAGGTATGATAAATCCCAAGTCCAATGACATTATTATGAAAAGTATGGGCATTATTCCAATGAATGCAGAAAGAAACAAAATGACATGAATAATAGGAAAATTTTAAATTTTGCAAAAGAAAGTAAAAACCAGAGTAATGTGCTTCTAGCTTGTAATGTAGCATAAGAAACAAAAGAAGATGAATGGCTTTTAGACTCAGACTGTAGTAACCACATGACTGGAAACATAGAAATTTTTGTGAATCTGGATGAAAATGTGAAGTCTAAAGTGACCACGGGGATTGACAACAAGGTCTATGTCATGGGGAAAGGAAGAGTATCAATACTCACAAGGAAGGAAAAGAAGAAATTTGTGCCAGATGTCTATTATGTACTTGGCCTAAAATGTAACCTTCTGAGCATTGGGCAGCTCATGAAAAAGTGCTACAATGTATTTCTTAAGAATAATGTGTGTACAATCAAGGACATACCTCCAAGCAAAAAGGTCATTGCAGATGTGCATATAACAAAGAATAGAATGTTTCCTCTCAAGCTCAGAATAGACTTGAAGGAAGGAGTTGTGGTAGCTGCAGTCACGTAAGAGGTCTTTCAAGAAGAAGTGAAAGATGAAAATTGGTTATGGCATTTGAGATTTGGACATCTCGATTTGGATTTTTTAACCTCTTGCATGGAAAAGGAATGGTAAAGTGATTACCACTCATAGAGAAACCATAAAGCCTATGTGAAGGCTACATCTTAGGCAAACAACATAGAGGAAAATTCATAACAAGGAAGAGTGTAAGGGAAAAATAACCGTTAGAGGTTGTCCACTCGGTTTTGTGTGGACCAATGCAAACACCATCATTGGCTAGGAGTCACTATGTTTTGACATTTATAGATGATTACACCAGAAAGACATGGGTGTATTTCTTGAAACAGAAAAGTGAAGTCTTTGAGTAGTTCTGCCACTTCAAATCTCTTGTTGAGAAGCAAAGTGGGCACTACATAAAAGTGTTAAGAACTGAGAGAGGTGGAGAGTATATCTCGAAATATTTCCTATGTTTTTGTAAGGAGAATGGCATACACAAGTAGTTTACCACAAGGTATACACCAAAAAAAAAAATGTTGCAGAAAGGAAGAACAGGACCATCATCGACATGGTCCGAAGTATGTTGAAGGCAAAACACTTGCCAAATGAGTATTGGGCAGAAGCTGTAAATTGTGCAGCTTATATTTTAAATAGATGTCCAACCAAAACTATTACAAACAGAGTTTTGAAATAAGCATGGAGTGAAACAAAGCAGTTTGTCACTCACATGAGAGTATTTGGATGTGTGGCATATGCACATGTCTTAGATCAACTAAGGAAGAAGTTGGACAACAAGGTGGATAAGTGTACTTTTTTTGGATACAGTGATGAATCTAAGGCCTACAAACTCTATAATCCATCAACCAAGAAAGTTATAATCAAAATATATGTGCAGTTTATTGAAGAAGAAGCTTGGGATGAAAGATTAGATAAAAAAGTGAATGTGAAGACATGTATGCCTCATGAAGAGCAAGAGGAATGCACAACAACAAATAATTCCTCCACGCTGGCTCCTCCTCCACCTACACAAGCACAAAAAACCACGCCACAAGCAAGTAACATAACAACCTTGAGAAATCAAGGAAGTGCTTCTCCAAGCACACCACAAGGATCAGAAACTCCCTCGAGTTCAAGTGGAACTCCAAGCACACCAATAAGACCAAGATTTAGAAATCTAAGTGAAATTTATGAGCAAAAAGCTGATAATAATAATGGTCTGAACTCTTTATTTGCTTTGTTTTTTCATGTTTATGACCCAATCCAGTTAGAAGAAGCAGTCAAGGAAGAAAAATGGATTGAAGAAATGAATGAAGAGATTGATGCAATAGAAAAGAATGACACATGGGAGATAGTGAACCTCCCACAAGGTATATAATTCATTGGAGTGAAATGGGTCTATAAGAGCAAGAGAAATGCTAAAGGAAAGATAGAAAGGCATAAAGTAAGACTTGTTGTGAAAGGCTACAAGCATCAACAATGAAGATATTATGAAGAAACCTTTGCACCAATTACAAGGATGGAGACAGTGCGGACAGTGTCGTCCATTCCAGCACAACATAAGTGGAAAGTCTACCAAATGGATGTGAAATTGTCTACCATGTGTTATCACACCTTTTCGTTCCTTGGCATGCCTCGGCACTCCTTAGCTATCATGCCCTCACAACTACCCTTACCTTTTATTAGACTTGGGAACCCAACCAAGTCCTTCCTTGATAAAATAGCTTTACCAAGTTACAATTAAATTAACTAATCCTGCATCTTCTCCTTTCGTGCATGTGATATGAATCGGCACATATCTCGAACTAGAAAGTCGTTCTTTCTTCTTACATCCTTGCTGCAATCATAATAGTATCCTCAACAACTTTATTCGGATTTGGATATTTCTTTTAATGTAAATTTAGGAAAAACATTAACAAAAATTTATAATAATCACTGGAAAATTATTATAATATACATTTCACATATAATAATAATTTATATAAAATCATTTTATTAGTAAATTTAACCAAAAATAATTAAAATATTTAAAGTAAAACATGTAAACTAAAATTATTGAAAGATTATACTTATCTTTATATTCAAAAAATTAATGATTTATTAATTTTAATACTTTTATAATATAGTAAAAAATTGTTTAACTTCATAAATTATTAATAATGAAATTAAAATTCTCTATGTTTTATTTCAAAATTGATACCCTAAAATATTATAAATATAAACATTGTTACATATTTACAAGTTGAGCATTGTATATTTCTCAGATAATGAGTATATCTTAAATTTATATATTATTTTGTTTATAATTAGTAATAATAATAATAATTTAAGAAAATTAAACTTATAATAATTTAAAAAATTAAACTTTGATTAATTACATTGTATGTTTAGTTTACTGTAGGACTTTCAAATTTAATCATTGTAATAAATTTAAAGATTAAGAATTGTTATATGCTTCATTTAATCAATATATGTTCAATTTATAATAGTGAAATGGCTAAGTCAAGGTGGGTCCATTTTCCCAGAAACAAGGAGGTTTCATACACCAATTTGGTGTCTAAATTGACCTTGACCTTATAATTGGATAATAATAATAATTATATATTAATTATTTATAATTAGTATTAATAATAATAATTTAAAAAAAATAAACTTTGATTAATTACATCTTCAGTCTAGTTTACCATAAGGCTTCTAAAGTTTTATTTTAATTATCAATAATTTTTAGATTAATGGTAAGGATTTAACCTCAATGAAATATTTTAGAGTATTCTTAGTAATAGTATACAAATCGAGATTTATCTTAAAATTAGTTATGTCATTTTTACTCTTCTAGTTAGATTAATTAAGAATGAAATATGAACAAACCTCATATAAAATGATTTTTTTTTATATATATTTAATAATTATAATAGTAATAATTTAAATAAATTTATAATTTAACTAATATTTATCATTTTATTAATTTTACCAAAAATTATATATATATATATATATATATATATATAGATATATATATATATAGATATATAGATATAGATATATATATATATATATATATATATATATATATATATATATATATATATATATATATATATATATATATATATATATATATATATATATATATATATATATATATATATCAGAAAGATTGGACAAAGTACAATAGTGGAAATAGAAAAACAACATAACCGAGCACATCGCTCTTATACCAGATGAAAGATTTAATGGAGGTAGAAGGTCAAAGTACACAACTCAAACACATAGAAATAACGGGAAGCTACTACTGCTAACAAAATAACATCTCACTCATTTACATAAAGATGAAATTGAAAAGTAGCTACAGCTGTGTTGCAACAACTCAAACTGTGTGTCCAGGCTATGCATACTGCTATGCCCCATCATCTACTTTTATACAAAAAATGAAGTCGGTTATTTGCCCCTTCAACGATCAATGGGTTAAGGCGGGTGTGCCCCTTCAAATATGAGCACGTCATGGCGGTGGTAGCTCTTTGAGTCTAAGAAGGTCACGAAGGTGACGATGAGGCGTAGCGAGTGCATTGTCGGGAGTAATTATTTCGAAAAATCCCCTTTAATTATGACCGACAACTTAACCTTGAATTAACATGGCTTAAACATGCCTGATGGTCTAAGTCTCAGCTACGCTTACAATGACTCAAAAATTTTGACATCAACTCTTTAACTATATTTCTTTTCCATTTTCTTCCAGATCTTGTATCCTTTGAGCTGCTTCATCTTTGTCTTTTTGGTGTAGGTTACAAATTTAATTTTCTTCATTTTTTCATTCGTTGTTGCAAATCTTCCATCGTTAAATATTTTTTTGTAATAAAAACATAGAAAATCATTTCAGGGTGTCCATGGATGTCATCTACTTCTTCAAAATTCTGCTTGTATGTGGACTGCTGCCGGATCTCATCTTTTATAGTTTGTTCTTCATCATCAATCCTCTGATTATCAATTTGCTGCAACATAAGTTCATAATAGAATTGTATCTCTTCAAGACTCCAATACATAAAAATTTCATTGAAATTTTCATTTTCAACATCGTCCATGTAGTATTCAACATTCATTTCTACAATTTATATGCAACCATAATCAACAAATGGTGTTGCAATCCATGCTTCAAGGAACATTAATTCTTCATCATATTTTTTTGTTTTTTCTCAGTTGCAATTGCATACGCACACACAAAATCAATGTTAAGTTTATATGAAAAATCATTTTCATACCATATTGGTTATTTTCATTCTCCTCTAGAACAAGAGCTTTTTGCTCTTGCGCTTCCTTCTTTGACTTTGTCGATGCCTCATAATCATGATTCTCTATCTCTGCTTCTGCAAACAGGTTTCCTTCCACTCGGTTTCGATACAAAATTGGTATTATCTCATCAAATAACAACATATCAATAAGACATTTCCATTGTATCATTTGTAACCACTCATCACTAGCGAATTGTTCTTCATCAAAGTTAACATCTCTAATTTCATTTGTTTCATCCATTGAATCAGTTGTTTCTCCATTATTAATATTGAGGGTATATTTCATATCGCCCCAAAAAAATGTAGTTTTCAATATGTGCCTCTACAAGGCACAAACTTCACCAAAACACTATCGTCCTTGACAAAACACCGAATAGTTTCTTTGTAAACTCAAAAAATTTACAAAAACCTAAACACTGTCCAATTAAAAACCTCTATTTTTTATAATTCTCCTTTCAAAATATCTTCACAGAAAAAAATTCCTACCATGCAACATACACTTTTAAAACTTTATAACCAAAATTTTTACACTTACTAAACTATTTTTTTGAAAGAAACCCTTGGAATATCCACGCAACCTTTAATTTAATATTTGATAATCCTTTAATATCTTGCCACACATGAGTTTTAAAAAATATTTCTTTTAATAAAAAACATTCTGTAGCTTACCTTTTTCACCATATGCTTTAGGGTCCTTAAAAAAATATTTTATAAAAAGTACAACAAACTTTGAATCTCCTCGAATGCCCTCTATACCACGGCGAAGATGCACATATTTGTGAATAATATAATCTAGCTATCAATGGACTAAACCAACTAACAACACACAAGCATTCAGTAACCATTGTCACTCCTCTGCGAGTCTCCACATGAGTTCACTCAAATTGCGAATCTCCAAAGTTAGCAACAACTCCATTAGACATAGTACAACATCGGAAGATAGAAAAACAACATAACCGAGCACAATGCTCTGATACCAAATGAAATATGAAATATTCAATGTAGGTAGAAGACCAAAGTACAAAGCTCAAACACACAGAAATAATTGGTAGCTACTATTGCTAACAAAATAATCCCTCCCTCATTTACATAAAGATGAAATGACAAAGAAACTATAGTTGTGTTACAAGAACTCGGACTACGCATCCCAACTATGCATATTCCTATGCCTGATCATCTAATTTTATACACAAAACGAAGTTGGTTATTTTCCTCTTGGATAATCAATGGGTTAAAGCGAATGCGCCCCTTCAAATCTAAGTGTGTCATGGTTGTGGTGCCTCTTCGAGTCTAAGCAGGTCATGCCAGTGATAGTAAGGCGTTGCCAGTGTATTGTCGGCGATGAAGGTGAAGCATTTCCAAGTAATTATTTCCAACATAAAATCCACCTTTAAAAACATTTATCTATTCCTATGCTAAATTTAACATATAATCATTTTAAATATCGCAAAAAGATTATAAAGCATCTCAAATTATAAGTCATCTAGAAATATATAAATTAACCTGAATTTGACAATAGTGGTTTCATTTTCGGAATTTCTGAAAATTCCTTAACAACATAGAGGAAACAAAAATTCCTCTTCTAACACAGTAGTAACAATGAAAACAATGTGGGCAGAGAGATGGAGTAAAACTCTATTTCATTAAGCATAAAAACTGACTATTGCAAAATACAATCTTTCATCACAACTATAGTTCTGGATTCAATAAAAAATACTCCTCACTGTGTTTGTCATTTGCTGCCTTCACACAGTTTTATGTTGCTGCTACATCGAGTCTTTGTTGTGGCAACACACAATCTATTGTTGCTGCAACACACAGTTTCCTTTACAACAACACCCAGTTTCAATTGCAGCAAGACACAGATTCAGTTGCGGCAACACAAAGAGTGTTACTTTGCTACTACACACACAACTTCCTTTCCTGCTTCACACACAACTTCAGTTGCAGAAACACATAGTTTCAGTTGTGGCAACACACAGAGTTTTCTTTCCTACTAAAAAACATAATGCTTCAAGCTTTCTCTGTTTTCTGCTCTCTCTGTCTTCATTGTTTAACGCATAGTCTCTACTCTGCATAAAAGTAGCTTCAAATACTCTCTGCACTCTAGCTATACTTATTTCTATTACATATATAATAAAACTCTATGACCTAAAACTTTAAAATTCAAAATTCAAATTTTGTCGTATCACACCTTTTTCAAATGTAGTTAGGTGAATGATGTTACGATGGGAGGTAGCATGGTGCAGACCACGATTTGGTGGATCAGGAGATGGCTAAGGCTAGGTTGTTGATGTAGGGATTCAAACCCAAAATATAATGCACGATTGAGTGCAAATCAAAAACAAGAAATCTCTGCTACTCCCGTCAAATCAGTTTCAAATCGAAATTGAATTTACGTCCTTCTTCTGTTCTGTTTGTAGTTGGAATTAATTTCCAACACTCCCCCTTAATTACAATTGTTGCTATCTTGCATTCCCATACATTTTATGAGATAATGAAAACTTTTCTCCCCAATGGTTTTGTCAAAATATCAACAAATTGTTCTTCTATTTTGTAATGTTTCAGAACAATTTCACCATTGCTCAATAATTCTCTAATGTAGTGATACTCGGCATCAATGTGTTTCATTCTTTTTTGAAACACTGAATTCTTTGACAATTCTATTGCTGAGCTATTATCACAATAAATTGTTGTGCCTTTTACCTGTTCATGACACAAACTTCTCAACATTCTCCTCATCCATACTTCTTAACACGCTGTTGTTGTAGCTTCCACATAATCTTCCTCTACTGTTGATAAAGCCCCAATTGGCTATTTCTCAGAAGCCCATGAAATGGCTCCTGATCCCATATGAAAATCATATCCAGATGTGATTTTCCTGTCATTTATGCTTCCAGCCCAATCACTATCAATATATCCTATTAATTCAAAATTTTCTGAAGTGGTGTATAAAATACCATACCTATTTGTTCCTTTCACATACCTCAGAATTATTGTTGTTTCTTTCAAATGTGCCTCCTTTGGCATTTCCATAAATATAGAAACTAAACTCAGAGCATGCATAATATCCAACCTACTTGTAGTCAAATACATAAGGCTGCCAACTATGCTCTTATACAAACTTGGATCAACATCCTTGTTGCCATCTTCTTTGCTCAAATTCAATCCCATCACTGAAGGGATAATTTATGCCTTGCAATCTTGCATGTTAAATATTTCCAAAACTTCATTCACATATTTAGCTTGAGAAATAAAAATATTATTTTCATTTTTCTCTACTTCTATTCCTAAGAAGCATCTCAGAAATCCCAAATTAGTCATCTCAAATTCATCCTTCATGACTGTTTTAAAATTCTTAATGAGGTAAGCATCATTACCTGTAAATATCACATCATCAACATACAAAACAACAATGAGCATCTTACCATCCCTTTATTTGATGTATAATGTGGGTTCTCGTTCACATTTCTCAAACCCATTTTCCAGTAGATAGGCATCTATCCTACTGTACCATGCTCATGGTGATTGTTCCAACCCATACAGACATTTTTTCAATTTTCATACCTTGTGCTCTTGGCTTGCTTTCTCATATTCCACGGGTTGTTCAACATAAACCTCTTCCATCAATACTCCATTTAGGAATGTTGATTTCATATCCATTTGGTAAACTTTCCACTTTTGTTGTGCTGCTATGGACAACACTGCTCTTACTGTTTCCATTCTTGCAACCGATGCAAAAGTTTCTTCATAATCTCTTCCTTGTTGCTTCTTGTAGCCTTTGACAACAAGTATGGCCTTGTGCCTTTCAATCTTACCTTCAGCATTACTTTTGCTTTTATAAACCCATTTCACTACAACAAATATTTTTCCTTTTGGGAGATCAACTAATTCCTATGTCTTATTTTTCTCTATGGCATTCATTTCTTCATCCATAACACCTATCAATTTCTTATCTTTTACTGCTTCTTCAAAATGAATATGATCTTATACATAACAATACAATTCACTGTTTTCTCAATGCTTCCATCCCAAGATTCTTCCTCAATGAACTGCACATTTATTCTTGTCATAAAATTCTTGGTGGATGGGTTATATAGTCTGTATGCTTTGGATTCTTCATTATATCCAATAAATATTCACTTCTCCCCCTTACTATCCAACTTCGTTCTTAGCTAATCCAGAATGTTTGCATAAGCCACACAACCAAAAATTCTCATGTGGGTTACATGATGCTTTATGCTGCTCCACGCTTCTTTAGGAACTCTATTCATAACACTCTTTGCTGGCCATCTATTCAGCACGTACGCTGCAAAATGTATAGCTTCATCCCATTATTCATTTGGCAAATGTTCTTCCTTCAACATACTTCTTACCATGTCCATGATGGTCCTATTTTTTCTTTTAGCAACTCCATTTTTTTTTTGGTGTATACCTTGCTGTACATTTCTTATGAATTCCATTTTCTCTGCAAAAACACAAAAAAAATTTAGAGATGTATTCTCCTCCTCTCTCTGTTCTTAAGACCTTAATATGTTTCCCACTTTGATTCTCTACAAGAGCTTTAAAGTGGCATAACTTCTCAAACACTTTAGTCTTTCATTTCAAGAAGTATACCAATGTTTTTCTTGTATAATCATAAATGAAGATCAGCATATAGTGATTTCCCGCTAATGATGGTGTTCGCATTGGTCCACAGAAATCAGAATGGACAATTTCTAAGGGTGCCTTTTCCCTTATGTTATTTCCTTATGGAAATATTTCTCTGTGTTGTTTTCCGAAGATGCAGCCTTCACACAGGTTGTCTCGCTTTCAAATCAATGGTAATCCATTTACCATTCCTTTCCTATGTAACAAATTCAGACCTCCAAATTTGAGATGTCCAAATCTCAAGTGCCATAACCAATTTTGATCATTTTCTTCTCTTTGGAATGTCTCTTTTGTCACTGCAGCGATGGCATCTCCTTTCTTCAAATCTACTCTCATCTTGACTTGTGCAATCCGTTGCTTACTTGGTGGTTTATCCATGATGGTGAATACATCATCTTCAAAGAATACATTGTACCCTTTCTGAATGAGCTGTCATATGCTCAAAAGGTTACATTTCATACTAGGAACATAATAAAGATCTGATATGGTTTTTCTTTCTCCCTTCTTTGTCAAAAAACTTACTCTGTCCTTTTCCATGAAAAAGACCTTACTGTCTGTCTCCAATGTTACTTGAGACTTCACATTTTCATCAATCGTGCAAAACATATAAATGTTTCCAGTCATATGGTTGCTACATCCTCAATCTAGAAACTATATATCTTCATTCTTTTCTTCAGCCATATTACATGCTAAAAACAACTTCTCTTGACTGATATTTTCTTTAATAAAATTAGCAATAGGTCTATTACCCATGTCACTATGTTTCTTCATACATGTATTGGTATAATGGCCATACTTTTTATAGTAATGACATTGGACTTAAGATTTATCATACCTTGTACATGTGCTTGATTTTGTCCACCTTGTTGGCTACTACCTTGGCTTTGATTCTGACTTTGATTCCTGCCCCTTCGAATTTTATTTGCAATATTGTTTCTTCCTCTGTTTTGGCTTCTGCCTCTTTCTTTTCCTCTGTAGTTTCCTCTACCTTAACCTCTTCCTCTTCCAAAGGAAATTTGGGTCTTGAAGGCATGCTCCAAATATGATTTTGTTGTTCTACCCAACCTTTGTTCATGTGTCATCAATGATGCATGAAGCTCATCAACAGTAAACTTTGAGAGATCCTTTGTCTCTTCAATAGCTGTGACTATCACATCAAATCTTGAGGGTAAGATCCTCAATATTTTCTCCACTATTCTTCTCTCTTCTATTGTCTCTCCATGATATCTCATTTGGGTAACCAACCCAATCAACAAAGTGAAGAATGAGTCTATTGTATCAGACACTTTCATGCAAATAACTTCAAAATCCCTTCTCATTAATTGAAGCTTTGTTGTCTTTACCTTCTTCATTCCTTGATAGGCTGTCTGGAGGGTATCCCATGCATCCTTGGGCCTCTTTGTTGCTGCAATCCTTGGAAATACATTTTCATGCACTGCTTGATAGAGATAGAAGAGAGATTTTGAGTCCTTCTTCCTATTGCTCTTAAACAAATCCTTGTCTACCTGTGTTAAGGCATTAAGTTCATTTTCATTTGTTGGTTCTTCAAAACCATCGTCAACTAGCTCTCATAAATCTTGAGAGGCAAACATGCCTCTCATTGTGATTTCCCAATAGTCATAGTTCTTCCCATTGGACTGTGGGAGTTAAGTATTTCCTATACTCGTGCTTGTGCTAGCTCCTACCATAGCTAGCTTACTAAACTATGCTTTTAAAACTTGACTGTGTTTCCAAATAAATCTTCTCACTGTTGGCTTTGCTAAGCCTTCACTCTGCTGGAGAAAACTTCAACAAACTTGTTCTTCCTTCAGCTTCTTTGACAAATGAAAAGAGCCTGGAATAACTCTAATACGATGTTGGAATTTCTAAAAATTCCTTAACGATAGGGAGGAAACAAAAATTCCTCTTCTAACACAGCGGTAACAATAAAAAAAACGTGGACAGAGAGATGGAGTAAAAATCTATTTCATTAAGAATAAAAACTAACTATTACAAAATACAATATTTCATCAGAACTACAATTCTCGATTCAATAAAAAATACTCCTCACAGTGTTTTTCATTTTTTGCCTTCACACATTTTTTGTTGCTGCTACACCGAATCTCTGTTGCGGCAACACACAGTCTGTTGTTGTTGCTACACATAGTTTCCTTTGTGGCAACACACAGTTTCAGTTGCAGCAACACACAGATTCAGTTGTGGCAACACACAGATCATTACTTTGCTACTAGACACACAACTTCAGTTGCGGCAACACACAGTTTCAGTTACGACAACACACAGAGTTTGCTTTGCTGCTACAAAACACAACGCTTCAAGCTTTCTCTGTTTTCTGCTCTCTCTGTCTTCACTTTTGAACACACGGTCTCTACTGTGCATACACGCAGCTTCAACTACTCTCTCCACTCTAACTATACTTCTTTATATTACATATATTATAAAACTCTATGACCTAAAACTTTAAAATTCAAAATTAAAATTCTATCCTATCACGCCTTTTTCAAATGTAGTTAGGTGAATGATGTTACGGTGGGAGGTAATGTGGTGAAGACCATGATTTGGTGGATCGGGAGATGGCTATGGCCAAGTGGCTGATGCAAGGATTCAAACCCAAAATTTAATGCACGATTTAGTGCAAATCAAAAACAAGAAATCTCCGCTGCTCTTGTTAAATCAATTTCAAATCAAAATTGAATTTATTTCCTTCTTTTGTTCTGTTTGTAGTTGGAATTAATTTCCAACATGGATGACGTTTTGAACCAATTATCCTTAGACACGGTAAATATCAATGCAATAGAGAATCCTAATAACGCTTTAAAGCCAAAAAAGCTAGGCTAGTTAGATCACACTACAGTAGTTAGAAAATTCATTTAATTGTGCTCAATATTTAAAGTGGTTGTGAAGCTTGTAAAATATGCTCTTCCCACCTTGCATGAGAACATTCAAATAAAAGTATTAGAGAAAGAAAGAACGCTCTAGGTGCACATTTTCCACTTGAGGTTTGTAGAATAATACTCAAAAGACAAAATATATATATCCACACCTTTTAAAAAATAGTTTGAAGATTATTTAACATAAATTCACATTCACATCACACTCACTTTGTGAATAAATGATAATTCTAAGCCTTTAGTAATTTAAAATGTATCTCATTAATAAATTTTAGATAATAAGGTTTGAAATTATTATAATGATATGCTCTTTCATATAATAAAGTTAGAAACCATTGTGATTTACAAGGTATTCATTGTAAATACAAAATTTCATATTTATGATTTTAAAAAAATTAATTACAACTTCCATCATGCTATACAGAAAATATTTAAGAAAAGAGAATTAAGAAGAGAAGTTCTAATATTTTGCAAGTGGACTACGCTTACCAAAAGTCGTTAAAGACCATTAAGAAAATTAAAAGAATTCAATGCAAGAATTGAATCTTAACCTGAGAAGGATATTTCTACAGTGGTCAACAGTTATGTACAACTAAAAATTATAACCTAGAACATGACAATTTTAAATTCTTTCATACAATCAATTACATGTATGTGTTCATTTATAAAAATGGTCATTCAAACCGTTTATGGTTGTTTTGATGGGGAAGTTCAAAGGTTTTGCAGAAGAATAATACTTTTATCAAAAATCGTTAAAGAGAATAAATAACTTGAAAAGAATTGAACGTTAAGTTGTGAAAAAATATTCAAGAGTGGTCAAGAATTTTGTAAAAATAAAAAATTCTAATCCATAATTTTTCCTGTACAAAATATTGTCCTCACGGAAAACGTGGAGTTTTTGAGGTGATTTCCAAAACAGTGTCTCTGCAAACAATTTTATTTGTTAAACAACAATCTGATGTTAAGAAAAAGGATACCGTCACTACATTTTTAATTTATAGAATCGTCACTGCATTTTTAATTTATAGAACGCCATTAACGAGTTGAACCCAAAAATAGGAATATATCAAAATAATTTCTTATAACTAAAAGCATCGTAACACATACAAAATATATTTAACGAGTCCACCGATTATATGGCATTATTGTTTTTAGTAATCAGCTGTTGTAAAAGTCGTTGGGTTTAATGAGCTACTATCCCTTTAGTTCTTCTAAATTGAGCAAGAACAGTCACAATCTGTTGCATCTGTGTCACATGCTGCTACTTTAAATATTTATAATCCATTATTCGTGGTGATAACCATCCGTGCCCGATAAATTCGTTTGGATTCGAGTTGGAGCGCCACCTTTGTTTCGCTCAAAGACCGTCTTAGTCCTTCATTTTCTCTTTGGGATTGAATTAATTCTACATACTGCATAGTACGACTGCTATCAGTCTGCGTAATGAAATAATTAGAAATAATTTGGTTGCACAGGATGAATTCAGAATGGAGAATCATAATCATAATAATTCATTCATTGCGTCCTTCTATTCAATAAAACTCTTCCCGAATTTTGTTTTGGGTCTAAAATTTCTCAACTTATGAAATCATTCAGGTCAGAGTAACTCTCAGTCTTAGATCTAATCATGTTTAGAGTAACTTTCAGTCTCATATAGTTGTCTAGTTGGTATCATATATATATCTGTCTAGGTATTGGATCACTAAATTGGTAAAGATAAAATCCTTCCACCTAACTATATTATATTGGATCATATCTCAAAATTATTCTGAGTTGAGAATTTTTAAAAAACTCCATATATTTTATAGAGCATTTCATGTTCTCCGAATCCTGTTACCATAGCTCAATTTGCTCAACATTTAAATATTTGGGGACGCAAATTTATCAGAACGGACTACATCGAATATAAAAATTCTGAATTGTGCTATGTATATACCCCAGTACTGATGTGGAAAGCGTTTCCTTTTCTACTAATGGGCATCAAAGTCTAAAAACGACCAGGTCACAGTGGGAGAAGAATCAATATGAGACTGATAATTGCAACCCATTTCGATTTGTTTGCCATATCTGAAGTTGTACTTAAAAAACTCTTGTTTAGCTAATCAATTTGATGAATCACAAATATTGGAAATTAATCCCAACTACAAATCCGAATAGCAGGACAAAAACTTAAAGTTTTGATTTCATTTTGTAGGACAGGAGTAGCAGCATTTTCATTTGGTTTTGCACTCAACCTGTGCATTCAACTTGTGTTTAATTCTTCAGCAACAACCGGACCACCACAGCCCATCCAGATTTGCAAATCTTGGTTTAAACCACACAACCTCGGGCCATAAACATTTTTCACCCACTACAGTTAGCGCCATTTCTGCATTCAAACCTCCCACTTCAACTTTGATGGACCCCTCCATTCCACATCAACCGTCCGCGATCATCGTTGATCTGTATGGTAATTCATGGGAAAGTAGCCCACCGTTTAACCCAAAGGGTGTCTCTGCAGTTAACTTCGACCTTTGACAAACGTTCTTTGACTGGCTGATATTCACTATGGGAGCACAATGCAGATGTTTGAACTAGACCTTGAGGTCCCTCCTTAGTGACGTATTGTGCTAGAAGTTAACACGTCCTAGGTGCGATTAATGGATGTATGAGTCATTTTTTACATGCGAAGTACAGAGTTGTTGAACAGCCATTGAACGACATTGAAATAGATTAAGTTTAGAGGCTACTGCCAATTTAATATATATGAAAATGTAATTTCATTTTTAAAGTGTGATGAAAAAAAGAATTCCTGTGTCGATTTCTTTTTTGCTGCCTGAATGTGACTATGTGTAAAATTTCCGCATTTAGTTTTGAGTTCTCTGCATCTAGGGAAGCATCCCTATTACATTGGTTTTTTACAATATTTCCAACAATAATGGGGTTAATTTTCCAAACACGAAATCATAGCAAAAGGAGAAAATCTACCAGTTTAAATAGCAAATTTAGAAATGTAATTTAAAAGAGGAGACATTAATAATCCTTCCAACTATAGAACCATTATGATCAATCGTCTGTTTGCAAAGCTTTTCAGTGGCATGGTAGAAAATAGAATCAATAAGTAGGCAGAAGTAAAATAAAAGAGGGAAAAAGTGCAAGAAGGTTTTAGGCCGAAGAATTCTACAGTAGATCATGGTACCACACTGAGACACGTTGTTGAAAAGGTTTGGGGGAGCAAAGAAGAAGTATTTTGCTGCTTTGTTGACTTCAAAAAGGAATTTAACACGGTCCCTAGGGATAAGTTGTGGTGTAGAATGGAAGAAATTGAAATTCCTTTACAATATAGAGCTGTTGTCCATAGGCGTTATAAAGAGGTGAAAATCAAGATTAGAACTTCAGCAGGCATTTCGGAAAGTCTTAGAAGTGACATCGGAGTCAAGCAAGGTTTCCCTTTATCCCCTACCCTTTTTGGTTTATATATTGACAAACTAGAAGAGTGGCTAGATTTGCAAGGTGGGGAGGGTGTTCGATTGGGGGATTTTGTGATAAAGCTTCCTCTATATGCCGATGATCTTGTGCTGGTTGCTAAATCGACCCATGGATTGCAAATGCACCTATATTCCCTTAAGAATTTTTGTAAAGCAGTGGGGATGCAAGTCAATACCAGTAAGACCAAGATAATGATTTTCTCTAATAAAAGGAAGCTAAGCCAGCATATGTTCTTCTTTCAAGACAACATTCTTGAAGAAGTAAATGAATACAAGTACCTTGGGATCGATTTCAACAACAAGTTTAATTGGGAGGATTGCAGAAAGAAAATAATTTTAGGAGGGTGGAAAGCATTATATGCACTTCAAAATAGATGTAGAGATACAGATTGATTGGATTAGAACACGATAAAAGTACTTTTTGGACTCCTAGTTTGTCCAGTCATATTATATGGGTGTGATTTGTGGGCTAGCAGCATCTCTGTTTTAAAATGGAAACAGATTTAAAAAATTCAAAAACGCTTGATCATGAGCAAGTTCAAAATAAAAATTTATGTTTCCTATGAGATAATGTTGAGTGAAACAGGGGCAGTGCCCATCAAATCAATTGCCATGGTGCGTCTTATAAGGTACCTAAAGAGAATGGAGCAAATGGGAGAAGGTAGATGGCCGAAAGATATCTTCAATGAAGGTATGAGTGAAAGAAAGAAATCATGGATGAGACAAAACAACAAATGGATGCAAAAATGGAATATTTACGTGAATGCATGTCCCACAAATAGCAAGGAATTAAAGAATTTTTTGCTCGAGAAGTTCTATAAGGGTATATCGGGAAAATAGTTAGGTAGAAAGAAGAAGTATTATGTTCAGGAATTCAACCCCACTTGTGATCTCCAACAAAAAGAATACATTGGAGCTAGCACTCTGTGGAGGGCAAAGGTTCTTATAGCTCAATTAAGAACTAACTCACATCAACTTTGGTGTGAAATGGGATTGTGGAAGAGACCTAAAGAAGCTTGGGAAGAAAGGGTATGCACTTTTTTCACTTCTAGGGCAGTGGAATCAGAAAAAAATCTCATTTTGGAATGTGACGCTTTCAGAGACATTAGGGACAGTTACCATAGTATGTTAGCATCAATTCCATGGCATTGTATTTTCAGTGATGGAACTGTTATATGGTTGGGTCAGCTCATCATCAATTTGAGTAAGAAAAATATTAATTCGCAGAAGGAAAAAAACAAGGAAGTTGGTGGTCCCATAGACTATTTTTAATCTCGTGGAAATTAAAATATAATTCATTCATTCATTGTAAGTTTGTCAAAAAAGCGACATGTAAAACAACGATTTTATGTGTATTGAAATCGGAAAAACAGACAATGACTTCACCTGTGCAAATAAAAAAATTGAAAGATTTTATTATCTACTAATTCCCATCCAATTTTTTGAATGTATAAATTGGTGCTTGTTTAATTTGGAACTTATTTAATATTATTCAAATCTCTCGGGTGACTCGTGAATCATAATGACGTAAAAGAAAAAAGCAGTAAATGGACAGTGCACCCTTACCATTGGCTATTTTTTTTAAATCTTGTCATAATTTTTATGATTGGCAAAAAAACTGGCCATTTTCTTAAAATATTATCAGAATTTCGATTTTCAGTGAAAAAAAGATATAATTAGACTAAGACCTAATATTCTACACATCACCCAAAAAAAAATATTATTTTTCTGCTATACTGTTTGCTCACGTTAAATCCATCAACAAGGGAGATGTATTAACTTTCTTTATTGACACAATACAAATTATTCTTTGAAACTTTGACTGCTCGTAGGGGACACGAAAATAAAAAATCCACATCTCTTTGGACACAGGATCAGAAAACTCAAATCACCTAGGAGATCCACATCTCTCAACATTGCATTTTGTAGGCTTATGAAAAGAAGTTGTGTGTATTACTTTGACCAATTTCTGTGACTTAAAGATCATGCATATGGATTGTATTTTGGCACCAATGACAGATCACTTTAACATCATTCGATCAGTTCTTCCATCTGATCTTGAATTGCAAGAGTTTTTTCATTTAAATACAGTTTCTGTTAAAAATTTAAAGAAATGTCTATCACACTTTCCTAGTTTAAAAGTGCTATGTAGAGTTGCTTCAAATCTCGCCTGTTGAAGTGTTAACTTCAACTGCTCTGCACCAGAGCCACTTTCTAAATCTGTTTCAACAATTTCTGTACTCTAGCTGCTTGCTATTTTAATTGAGGAGTCAAATTCGATTTTAAAAACAGAGTACACAGTTCTCTGTTTGGGAAGCAGAGATTTCAGCGCCAGTCCTTTCATATTGAAAAACAGAGTTTACAATGCAAAACAGAGAATTTTTTATTTTCTTTTGTGTGTAGTAAAGTCTTTTAAAAGGGAGGACACGTGGAGCAATATTACAGGCTCCCACTTTTTATTTTGGTCGGTTCGCAAAGCCAAATCCGGACCCGAAGATTTGTTAGGCCGGAATGTATAAACTTTTTGAGTTTTTATTTGAAGCTTGTACGCATTTCATTTTCGGACCTAATGAGCTCTTATGAGCGCGATTGAATTTTTCATCTTGTGTCTAAATGATGATGTCACGGTCCCCAATTTGTAACGTGAAGTTTTTATTGAATTTTGGTTTATTCGGGATTTTTGAAGTCCAGTGTAAGGAAGGTTTATGTTAAGTTTTATGTTTTAAACATATGTGATATAATGTTTTTACATTGCGCGATAAAGGTTATAAAACCTTTGGAATTATATGTTTTAACATATTTCATATGTGCTTTTGTAATAGGGCCCGGTGGGCGATACATTGTTTAAGTTTTTAGTTATATTTTAGTTATACATTTTATTTTGTTTGTTAGTTGAAAACATGTGCTGCGCCACATTAAAAAAAAAGGTAAAAAGCCCGAAGGCTATTTTTTTTAAAAGAGACAGAGTGTATTGACATACACAACAGTGTTAAAACGGAGATAGAGAGCCCGAAGGCAGCTATTGGAAAAATAATAAAGTGTATTTTCTGTAACTGAGACAGAGTGTTAGTTTGTTTTATGCACTGTGTTTGCAGCAGTCAAAATTTGTAATCCCTCTCTTAGAGGAAGAATTTTTTTGTAACAGTTTTTTTTTTTAAGTTAATGGAATAGAAGTTTTCAAGTGTGGAACTCTGTCTACCAAGCAAGAAATTTTTTAATTTCTCTGTGTTAGAAGGAGAGTATCATTCTCTCTAAGTTTGTTCAATAATTATCAGAAATTTCAACATGGTATTAGAGCTAGTCCAGGCTCTTTGAAGGTGTGAAAGTAGCTGAAGGAAGGATTTTTTGTTGCAACAGCTTCTCTAGTAGAGTGAAGGCTCAGTCAAAGAATCCAAGGTATTCTCAAGAAAGATTTTTTTTTGTTACTGTTTGAAGAAAGTCAGTTTATTTATAAATTCACAGTCAAGTGTTTGAAGCATAGTTCAGAGTGCAAGTATGGCAGGAGCCAGCACAAGCATGAGTATTGGTAATGCTCAGCTCCCACAATTTAATGGGAAAAAATATGACTATTGGGCAATCACTATGAGAGCCCTATTTGCCTCTCAAGACTTATAGGAACTTGTTGAGGATGGTTTTGAAGAGCCAGTATATGAAAATGAGTTTAATGCCTTAACACGGGCAGAGAAGGACTTGTTGAAGAGCAATAAGAAGAATGACTCTAAAGCCCTCTTCTATTAGTATCAAGCAGTACATGAGAGTGTGTTTCCAAGGATAGCAGCAGCTAAGAGATCCAAAGAAGCATGGGAAACTCTCAAGACAACCTATCAAGGGATGGAGAAAGTGAAGACAACAAAACTACAATTGATGAGGAGAGATTTTGAGACTCTCTGCATGAAGGAGTCTGATAACATAGACTCATTCTTCACACATGTGATTGTTATGCTCACACAGATAAGGTTTCATGGAGAGAAACTTGAAGAAAGAAGGATTTTGGAGAAAATTTTGAGGAGCTTACCCTCAAAGTTTGATGTTATAGTCACCACCATAGAAGAGACAAAGGATCTCTCAAAATTTTCAGTTGATGAGCTTCATGCATCACTAATAACACATGAACAAAGATTGGGTAGAAATGAAAACTCTTGTTTGGAGCATGCCTTCAAGACCCAAATTTCCTTTGGAAGAGGAAGAGGTCAAGGCAGAGGAAACAAGAGAGGAAGAGGCAGAATCCAAAATAGAGGAGGAAGGAGCAGCCCTGCAAATGCTCAAGGAAGGGGCAGCAATCAAAATCAGAACCAAGGCCAAAGCAACAGCCAGCAAAGTGGAAAACAACATGCACATGGAAAAAGGTATGAAAAATCCAATGTCCAGTGTCATTATTGTAAAAAATATTAGCATTATGCAAATGAATGTAGGAAGAAGCAGAATGATATGGGTAATAGAACCAGTGAAAATTTCACTAGAGAAAATATCAACCAAGACAATTTTTTTTTAGCATGTAATATGGCTGAGGAAAAGAGTGAAGATTTATGGTTTCTAGATTCAAGTTGTAGTAGCCATATGATAGGAAACATAGCCATGTTTTCCATGTTAGATGAAAATGTGAAGTCTCAAGTCACATTGGGAACAGACAGTAAGATTTCTGTCACAGCAAAAGGCATAGTAAATGTCTTGACAAAGAAAGGAGAAAAGAAGAGCATATCTGATGTATATTATGTGTCAGGTATGAAATTTAATTTGTTAAGCATTGGGCAGCTCATTCAAAAGGGCTACATTTTTTTCTTTGAAGATGATGTATGCACCATCATGGATAAAATTCCAAGAAAACAATGTATTTCTGAAGTAAAGATGACAAGGAATAGAATGTTCCCTCTCAGGATGAGAGCAGATTTGAAGAATGGAGAAGAAATGGCAACAGTGACACAAGAGGCTTTCCAAAGAGAAGCAAAAGATGAGAATTTGTTATGGCACTTGAGATTTGGACATCTCAACTTTGGAGGTCTTAATTTGTTACATAAGAAATGAATGGTAAGAGGATTACCATTGATTGAGAAACCGGATAGCCTATGTGAAGGTTGTATCTTGGGTAAACAACACAGAGAAATTTTTCCATCCAGAAAAAGCATAAGGGCAAAAACACCCTTCGAAATTGTCCACTCAGATTTATGTGGACCAATTCAAACACCATCACTTGCAAGAAGCAACTATATGTTAACTTTTATTGATGATTTTATAAGAAAAACTTGGGTTTATTTTTTGAAAAATAAAAGTGAACTGTTTGAAAAATTTTGCAATTTTAAAGCACTTGTGGAGAACCAAAGTGGGCAGCATATCAAAGTCTTTAGGACTGATAGAGGAGGTGAGTACATCTCTAAATAATTTCTGCGCTTTTGTAGAAAGAATGGGATTCATAAGAAATTTACAGCAAGGTATACACCGCAATAAAATGGTATTGCCAAAACGAAAAATAGGACAATCATGGATATGGTAAGGAGTATGCTAAAGGAAAAACATATGCCAAATGATTATTGGGATGAAGCTGTACATTGTGCAGCATATATTTTAAATAGATGCCCAACAAAAGCAGTCATGAATAGAGTTTCGGAAGAAGCATGGAGTGGCATAAAACAAGGAGTCACCCACATGAAAGTTTTTGGTTGTGTGGCTTATGCACACATTCCAAATCAACTATGGAAGAAGTTGGACAGCAAGGGGGAGAAATGTATTTTTATTGGATACAGTGAGGAATCCAAAGCTTACAAGTTGTATAACCCATCCACCAAGAAGTTTATTGTGAGCAGAGATGTTCAGTTCATTGAGGAGGAAGCTAGGGATGGAATCATTGAGAAAATAGTGAATGTTAAAAATTGTTTCTCTCATGATGAAAATGATGAAAAGATCGCTGAAATACATCCCTCAATAGTAGCACCAGTAGAAGGACAGCAGGATACACCCTTGAGAAGAAATGAGAGTGCTTCTCCAAGCACACCACAAGGAGGAGATTTGAGTGCTTCTTCAAGCACTTGTACACCAAATGAAAGAGGAACAAAGTTCAGAAATTTAAATGAAATTTATGAGCAAGAGGCAGCAAATGAAGGTATGAACTATTTATTTTCTTTGTATTGTCATGTTGATGATCCTATTCATTTTGAAGAAGCCATTAAAGATAAGAAATGGGTAGAAGCTATGGATGAGGAGATTAATGCCATAGAAAGAAATAAAACATGGGATTTGGTTGAACTCCCAAAAGGTAAAGAAGTGATTGGAGTGAAATGGGTCTACAAGACCAAAAGTAATTCTGAAGGAAAGATTTAAAGACACAAGGCCAGACTTTTTGTCAAAGGGTATAAGCAGCAACATGGGAGAGACTATGAGGAAACTTTCGCACCAGTTGCAAGAATGGAAACCGTGAGAGCAGTGTTGTCCATAACAGCACAAAACAAGTGGAAAGTTTACCAAATGGATGTGAAATCAAAATTCCTAAATGCAGTGTTAATGGAAGAGGTTTATATTCAACAACCTCTAGGCTATGAGAAGAAAGACCAATAGCACAAAGTGTGCAGATTGAAGAAAGCTCTTTATGGGTTGAAACAAGCACGAAGAGCATGGTACAGTAGGATAGATTTCTATCTACTGGAAAATGGATTTGAAAAATGTGAGGGAGAACACACCTTATACATCAAGGAGAAAGATGGTAAGATGCTGATTGTTGTGTTATATGTTGATGATTTGATCTTTACAGGTAATGATGATTACCTTATTGAAAATTTTAAAAAGGTCATGAAAGATGAATTTGAAATGAATGATATGGGTTTGCTAAAATACTTCTTAGGAATAGAAGTAAAGAAGATTGAAAATAAAAATTTTAGTTCTCAAGAAAAGTTTGTGAATGATGTTTTGGAGAGATTTAACATGCAGGATTGCAAGGTAGAAATTACTCCCACAGTGATGGGATTAAAACTCAGCAAAGAGGACAGCAGCAAGGATTTTGATCCTAGTTTGTACAAAAGCATAGTTGGCAGCCTCGTGTACTTGACTGCAGCTACGCCGGATATTATGCATGCTGTTAGTTTGATTTCCAGGTTCATGGAGAGGCCAAAAGAAGCACATTGGCAGGAAGAAAAAAGAATTCTTGGGTATGTTAAAGGAACTAAAAGGTATGGAATTTTATATACTACTTCAGAAAATTATGAGTTAATTCGATACACTGACAGTGATTGGGCTGGAAGTGTAGATGACCGGAAAAGTACTTTTGGTTATGTATTTCACATGGGTTCAGGAGCCATTTCAAGGGCTTCTAAGAAACATCCTATTGCAGCATTATCTACAGCAGAGGCAGAGTATGTGGCAGCTACAGTAGTAGCATATCAAGCAGTGTGGATGAGAAGGATGTTGAGGAGTTTATGTCAAGAACAGGTAAAAGGCACAATGATTTATTGTGACAATAGCTCAGCCATAGCATTGTCTAAAAATTATGTGTTTCATAAAAGAACAAAGGACATAGATGCTAAGTTTCACTACATCGGGGAGCTAGTGAACAATGGAGAAATTATTTTAAAACACTCCAGAACTCAGGAGCAATTTGCAAACATTCTGACCAAGCCATTGGGGTAGAAGAGTTTTAAATATTTGAGAAAATGCATGGGTATGACTGATAACCCAACAGTTGATCTTAAGGGGGAGTGTTGAAGTGTTAACTTCAACTGCTCTGCACCAGAGCCGCTTTCTAAATACGTTTCAGCAATTTCTGTACTCTGGCCACTTGCTATTTTAATTGAGGAGTCAAATTTGATTTTAAAAACAGAGTACACAGTTCTCTGTTTGGGAAGCAGAGGTTTCAGCGCTAGTCCTTTCATATTGAAAAATAGAGTTTACAATACAAAACAGAGCATTTTTTATTTTCTTTTGTGCGCGGAAAATTATTTTAAAAGGGAGGACACGTGGAGCAGTATTACAGGCTCGCACTTTTTATTTGGGCTTGTTCGCAAAGCCAAAACTGGACCCAAAGATTTGTTAGGCCGAAATGTATAAAATTTTCGGGTTTTTATTTGAAACCCATACGCATCCCATTTTTGGACCTGATGAGCTCTTATGAGCGCAATTTAATTTTTCATCACACGTCCAAATGATGATGTCACGGTCCCCAATTTGTAACGCAAAGTTTTTATTGCATTTTGGTTTATTCAGGATTTTTGAAGTCCGACGGAAGGAAGGTTTATGTTAAGTTTTATGTTTTAAACATATGCGATATAATGTTTTTACATTGCGCGATAAAGGTTATAAAACCTTTGGAATTATATGTTTTAACATATTGCATATGCGCTTTTGGAATAGGGCCCGGTGGGCCATACATTGTTTAAGTTTTTATTTATATTTTAGTTATAAGTTTTATTTTGTTTGTTAGTTGAAAACATGTGCTGCACCACATTAAAAAAAAAGGTAAAAATTCCGAAGGCTATTTTTTTAAAAAGAGATAGAGTGTATTGACATACACAACAATGTTAAAACAGAGATAGAGAGCCTGAAAGCAGTTGTTGGAAAAAGAACAGAGTGTATTTTCTGTAACTGATCAGAGTGTTAGTTTGTTTTATGCACTGCGTTTCCAGCAGTCAAAATTTGTAATCACTCTCTTAGAGGAAGAAGTTTTTTGTAATAGTTTTTTTTTAAGTTAATGGAATAGAAGTTTTAAAGTGTGGAACTCTGTCTACTAGCAAGCAAATTTTTAATTTCTCTGTGTTAGAAAGAGAGTATCATTATCTCTGAGTTTGTTCAGGAATTTTCAGAAATTTCAACATCGCCGAACCCAGGGTATCCTTCTTCAATGCCATATGTCACAGTGAGTAACATGAGCAACTAAAAAAAAAGTTTTGGTGTAGATATTTCTTGTCCACAAAAGAAAAAAATGAGACCCGCCTCCATCTACAAGGAGCCTTGGTAGATCCAAAAATTAACACTCAACAATCCATCCTCAAACCAACGCCCATGAATTGATCCTTAAAATTGTGATCTTCCTGTTGTCTAATGGTGTGATATGCAGACTTGCAAATGCATGGTGAATTAGTGGGACATGTGCAAGAATGATATTTGATCCACCTTAAGTTCGATCTCGACTCCAGCAACTTCTGAAAACCTTGGCATTTTCCACAACGGAACCCACTTCCAAATATGCAACGTATGAAAATGTCACTTGATTCTCCGAACAATCAAAATGATCCAATGCTACCCGATGGCAAGAAACCCACACATCACAAAAAAAAAACAAGGAAAAGAATGCAGTAATCTACCCTTACTATCTACACACTAATCCTATGGATCAACCCTCAGATCTTTCCATTTTCCTAAGAGGGTGGCCTTCACACAGTAATCTACCCTTACTATCTATACACTAATCCTATGGATCAACCCTCAGATCTTTCCATTTTCCTAAGAGGGTGGGGTTCATATGAGTCTGATATCATTTTAAAAATTGAAAATTGATATTAGTTTTGATACCATGTTAAAAATTATAAATTAATTGTACAACAAAAATCACCTACACTATAATTTTATTTATCACAACAATTCAATATAATTCTTCACATTATAATTTTATTTATCATAAATTAATGTTAAATAATTATAAATATTTTTATAATAAATTAAATATTTTAAATATTTGATTGATTTTGGGTGATTAATAGGAATCATTGTTCTCCTCTGCACTCAAACAAAATTTTTACAAAGTGAGATATTTGTTGGGTATGTGTTATATTCTTTCCATGACTAGCCACACGCGGTCCCACTCATAAGCGGACCCACCCATGTTTTGTGCATGAATTTCCACATGGTTTTGGGGTATGATGGTTTTCGGCCCCTGGTATTTTGTAGATCTGGTCAAGGGAACTACGATTATGTTCTAATCCAGGGTGAATGGGTTGGGGTTTATGTATGCTTAGACATGTATATATATGTGTTGTAACACTAAAAGGAATATAATGAAAAATCAAGCTGGTCGTCCCGATTTGGGATCCAGGGGAAAATCTCTGTGTTTATCTGTTTTATGTTTTATGCTCTCGCTATTGTTTATTTTCTGTTATAAGATTCATGTGTAGATAATTTCTGTTCAGGGTTAAAACCTACATTTGGTATCAGAGTTGTTTTGGATTCAAGGGGACGCCTTTGCTTCTGAGGGTTTTTTGCTCGGGCCTGAGGTAGACCCTGTTCATTGGGATATCTACGGAATCGATTCTTGCAGTGAAAGAAGATGGCCAGCGGTGGAAAGATAGAGATCGAGAAATTTAATGGTTAGAGTTTTGAGTTGTGGAAGCTCAAGATGGAGGATCTGTTGGTGGATAAAGATCAGTGGATCGTGGTAGATCCAGGTACTAAACCAACGACAATCTCAGATGAAGACTGGAAGAAACTGGATCGAAAGGCTAAGAGCACAATACGGTTGTGTGTCTCAAATTTAGTATTGTTGAATGTATCTGGGGAAGCTACGGCAAGGAATTTGTGGGAAAAACTTGGGACTTTGTACCAATCTAAGTCTCTGGTGAATAATTTGTTCCTGTGGAAAAAGTTGTATAACTTGAGGATGAAAGAGGGAGACTCGATGACAGAGCATCTAAAAGCCTTCAATACTGTGGTAAGTCAGCTGTCATCTGTTGATATTAAAATATTAGATGAAGATAAGTGCATCAGTTTTTTATGTTCTCTACCAGACTCGTGGGACAGTCTGGTTATTGTAATAGGTAGCAATACAACTACCTTGAATTTTGATGACATTGTCTCAGCCTTGTTGTCGGAGGAAATGAGACGGAGAAATATGGAGGGTTAGAATGGAGATGCCTTATCTATACGAGGAAGGTCCCAGAACATAAACAAGAATAAGGTTTCGAGTGGGAGATCTAAATCTAGAGGGAGATCTAAATCTCCTGGAAAGTTTGTAAAGGTGTGCTGGAAATGCGGAAAGGAAGGGAACTACAAAAAGGAATGCAGATCTAAAGCTCCTGAGAAAGGAAAGGGATCTGATGAAGCTCCTTCTGCAGAGGCAAAAACCACCTCGGATGAAGGTGGGGATGTGTATTTGGCTTCTTCTTCAATTACACATGTAGATCATGAGTCATGGTTGATTGACTCAGGTGCATCCTTTCACTTCACTCCCCATAGGGAGTGGTTCTGCGAGTATGAGAAATATGATGGTGGTGATGTCTTCCTAGGGGATGATAGGAAGGCCGGAATCGTCGGACGTGGAAAGGTCAAGCTGAAGCTGCAAGGTGGAAGGATTAGAACACTTCCTGGTGTTCTGCATATTCCTACATTGGCCAGAAATCTGATTTCTGTAAGCAAGATGGATGATGCAGGTGTAAAAATAGTGTTTGAGAAAGATGCCTGCAAGATGGTTCGGGGAGCACTGGTATTAATGCGGGGAGTTCGGACTGGAACTCTGTACAAGCTACAAGGTAGCATTGTTATTGATGGGTGTAACAGTTCTATGGTTCCTGAAAGTGGAGCGGAAAGCCTAGCTGTCTCTGGAGAAAAGACCATGCTATGGCATCAAAGGCTTGGACATATTGGAGAGAAGGGCCTTCGGATACTGCATAGAGATGGTATGGTAGAAGGTATGTCTAATTTTTCTCTGGATTTTGATTTCTATGAACATTGTGTATATGGGAAGCAGAATCGGGTGAGTTTTCCTTCTGGTGCTAAGAGGGCGAACAAGATATTAGAACTTGTGCACAGTGATGTCTTTGGACCTCTGTCAGTTCCATCACTGGGAAAGTCTATGTACTATGTTTAATTCATAGATGACTTCTCAAGGAATACATGGATATATTTCTTGAGGAAGAAATCTGAAGTCTTTGACAAATTTAAAGAATTTAAGGCTCTGGTGGAAAACCAGACAGAGAAGAAGATAAAGGCATTGAGGACAGATAATGGTGGGGAGTTCTGCAAGAAGGAATTTGAAGAGTTATGTAAGAAGTGTGGCATAGCACGGTAGAAGACTACTCCATACACACCTCAAAAAAACAGAGTTGCAGAAAGAATGAACAGAACACTGATGGAATAGGCAAGAAGCATGCTCAGTGGTACCGGGTTAGGACAAGAATTCTGGGCAGAGGTAGTGGAGACTGCATGTTACTTAGTTAACAGATCACCTTCATCAACGTTGGAGGACAAGACTCCACATGAGGTATGGACTGGTAAGAAACCCTCTCTTTCACATCTAATGGTATTTGGATGTGATGCATATGTACATGTTCCAAAGGAGAAAATGACCAAGTTGGATAACAAATCTGAAAGGTGCATCTTTATTGGGTATAAGGATGGTTTAAAGGGTTACAAGCTTTAGAACCGAGAAATAAGGAAGGTTGTGTACAACCGAGATGTGGTGTTTAGAGAGGTGAAAGATGTTGTTACACATGAAGTCCTACCAAACGAACCTAAGAAGATAGAGTTTGAGCTAAAGGAGGATGAATCAGACTCTACAACAGAAGAAGACTCATAAGAGGAAGAACCACAAACCCCAGCTTTGAGAAGATCAATTTGGGAAAGAAGGCAACCAAAAAGGTATAGTCCATATGCTTTTTGTTCAGGTTTTTCCTTAACTATAACTGATGATGATCCCAGAACTGTCAGGGAGGCAGTGGACTCATAGGATGGAGAACTCTGGAAGGAGGCCATGGTTGATGAAATGGTATCCTTGCACAAAAATGAGGCATGGGATCTGGTGGAGTTGCCAGCTGGAAGGAAGCCCATAGGGAGCAAATGGGTGTTTAAGAAGAAGATGAATGTAGAAGGCAAGGTGGAGAAATACAAAGCTCGGTTGGTAGCAAAAGGTTATTCCCAGCTGCCAGGAATTGATTTTGGTGATATTTTTTCTCGTGTTTCCAAAGTTACCTCTATTACATTACTTTTATCTGTTGCTGCTGCATTTGATTTTGAGATAGAACAAATGGATGTGAAGACAACATTTCTTCACGAGGATATAGAAGAGGAGATCTACATGAAGCAACCTGAAGGCTTTATGGTGAAGGGTAAGAAAGAACTGGTGTGCAGGTTGAATAAGTCTCTGTATGGGTTAAAACAGTCACTAAGGATGTGGTATCAAAAATTTGATACCTATATACGGGGACTTGGCTTCACTAGAAGCAAGGAGGATCACTGTGTTTATTTTAAATTAATGGTGACCGTGTTATTTATTTGGTCTTGTATGTCGATGATATGTTGTTAATTGGAAATGACAAAGAAATTATCCAAGATTTGAAGACCCAACTATTCTCCAAATTCGACATGAAGGATCTTGGTGCTGCAAACTATATTTTGGGCATGGAAATTAAGAGAGATCGGGCAAAGAGGAAGCTCTGGTTAAACCAGAGGAAGTATGTCGAGACTATATTGCGGAGGTTCAATATGCAGGATAGTAAACCGGTGAATGTTCCTATTCCTGTAGGTGTAAAGCTGTCTGCTGAACAGTGTCCCAAGACACAAAAAGAAGAGGAGTATATGTCCTGTGTTCCATATGCAAGTGCAGTGGGTAGCCTGATGTATGCAATGGTCTGTACTAGACCAGACATTGCACATGCAGTGGGAGTATTGAGCAGGTTTATGTCAAACCCAGGGAAGGAGCATTGGACAGTAGTGAAGCGGGTTTTCAGATATTTACGTGGCACTAGTGATTATGGCTTGTGCTACCGGGGAAGACCAGGATTGGAAAGAATGTTGGACATTCGTGGTTTTGTTGATGCAGACTGGGCTGGAGATCTGGACCAAAGAAGATCTACAAGTGGGTATGTGTTTAGCCTATTTGGAGGCGCAGTCGGTTGGATGAGTAAAAGACAGTCTGTAGTGGCTCTTTCAACTACAGAGGCAGAATACATAGCAGCCACTCATGCAAGCAAGGAAGCAGTTTGGTTGCAAAGATTGTGTTCAAGTATGGGGTTGGTACATCAAGCTATAAGGATAGACTGTGATAGCCAAAGTGCAATTTTCTTGGCTAAGAACCCTGCTTATCATTCAAAGACAAATCACATTGATGTTCAATATCACTTTGTTAGAGATATGGTTGAGGCTAAAAGGGTGTTGCTGGTAAAGGTGGACACTTTGAAGAATTTTGCAGATGCATTGACGAAGTCTGTGAGCACTCAGAAGTTCTCTTGGTGTAGAGAAACAATGAGTGTTGAAGAATTCACCCAATGACTAAGCTCTCCGGTGGCCTCCTGTGGAAAGAAAACAACAAGTGGGAGAATGTTGGGTATGTGTTATCTTCTTTCCATGACTAGCCACACACGTTGTACGTTGCACCGGGGGCAGCAAGCGGGTCACAGAGGGGGCGGCAGCCTCCCCTGTCGGGGTCCAGGGCAGCGCCCCGGAGAAATTGTTTTTGGTATGCGGTCCCACTCATAAGCAGACCCACCCATGTTTTGTGCATGAGTTTGCACATGGTTTTTGGGTACGATGGTTTTCGGCCCCTGGTATTTTGTAGATCTGTTCAAGGGAACTATGGTTATTTTCTAATCCAGGGTGAATGGATTGGGGTTTATGTATGCTTCGGCATGTATATATATGTTTTATAACACTAAAAGGAATCTAATGAAAAATAAAGTTTGTCATCCCGATTTGGGATCCAAGGGAAAATCTCTATGTTTATCTGTTTTATGTTTTATGCTCTCGCTATTGTTTATTTTCCGTTATAAGATTCGTGTGTAGATAACTTCTGTTTAGGGTTAAAACTGACAATATTGACATGAAATCATATAAAATAATATATTATCATGACGATTTCACATTGGCAAAAACTAATTTGAATTCAATGGAATTACAATATAATCAAAATATAATAAAATGGAATTACAATATAATCAGAATAACCTCCCCATATAATATTCAATGCAATTACTATATAGTCAAAATAACCTACTGGTATAATAATGCAAGCAAAAAAACTATACAAGTGAAACTATTGTGTGAGTTTTTTTTTTTCACAAGAAAAAAATTCTTTATATATTCATATATAAATGTGGTAATACTTTTAGAGTTCTATATATTTTTTTTTTCATCTTGCATATCAAGCTAATCAAGAAATTTTTCTATTGAAAATTACACTAAATCTAATTTTATAGAAAACTTTTTGTCTGTTCTCCTTTATCATTCTAAAACTAATTTACATCATATTCATCAAAACAAAAACATGAGACATCTAGAGTCTTCATTCCTACATATTTTTTAAGAAACCTAAAAATGATGTTGAGGCCCTTGCCTCCCATCTCTCGTTTCCAACCAAATAAGCGTTCCCTGGTCCTCCTAATTAATGCTTCTTTAGAGAGCATATCTACCTCCATATTCAAATATCACAAGATATGTATTGGATAAATAGAGCTAAAGTTTTTTTCCAAGTCTCTATTCTCCTCTTCCACCAAGAAAGATCCTCAGCTTGCAAATCTGCAGAACCCAAGAATCATTCAATGATGATACGAGAATCCCCCATAACCTCTAATCGTTGGTAACCTTCTCTAAAAGAAATGAACAATGTAGCCCATAAAACCATTATTTTTTCTTTATTTCTTGTCCCTCTTCCAATTCTTATTTTCAATTTTAGCTTCCTACCATCAGTTAAACAAAGGACATCTCCAGCTCCACATACTAAGGCATAAGATTTTGCATCTCCATCAAAGAAACAACAAATATGATTTTCGATCTGTGTCGATAGTTTTAGTGTTCTTGGGTTTTTTTTTCCTTTTGTTCCAAAGTAAAGTTTGCCATTATCTGATGGATCAATCCATTAGTATTCCCCATGACATTCCTATCAAAAATCAGCTTATTTCTGAAAATCCAAATACACCAAGCAACCCAGAAGGGAAGGCTTTTATGCTCTGGGAATTTTAAAAACCATCTTTGAAGCCCTATTGTAAAATCCTCTTGTTCCTAGCTAAAAACAATCTAATAGTGCCGCTTCACTACCTACCAAATCTGACGTGAGAATTCACATTCTAAAACGAGGTGGCTCATAGTTTCTTCCTGATTTTTAGATAGAACAAATATGCCCACCCCAACATAACCTCTTTTTTTCAAATTCTCCCATGTTAATATTTTACGTGCCATAAGTAACCAACTGAAACATTTTATCTTCAGTGGCATTTTAAGTTTCCAAAGAGATAATTCCCACCAGTGTCTAGTCTTCCTCCATTTTTCCCATGCCTAAGCCTCATATGCCCCCTTTACAGTGATCATCCCTAAATTCTTGTTCCATTACCAGCAAAGCTTGTCCTCTTCATAATTTAAAAAAATTCCAAAACTTCCCAAAGACTCCACATAGTCATCCAACTCAGATTTGTAGACCCCATTAATACCCAAAGTTTCGGCTTGAAGCAAACAGTGGCCAATACCATCTTGATTATATTTATATTTCTGAAACAGAAAATGGTACCCTTTCCTATTCAGCAGCTGAATCTAATTCCTGAGATAAGTAGGACATATCCGTCAGCCCCCAGATTCCATCAACCTTATCCGAACCACAGAGCCTTTTCCTGATACCCAAGCCAACCAGGCTTCAAGGATGGGAAGGGAACGACAAAGACTCCTCCAAATTGCCGAGGTAGTAGAGCCCATTTTTACCGATCTGTGTAACCAAATAGGCACCAACATCCCTTTCATATACTTTCTACAAATAATGCTTCCAAAAAGTCCAGAATCAAAAAGGGCTCTCCAAAGTGACTTTTCCAGAAGGGACATGTTGAAATTCGGAAAATGTTTAATGCCCCAGCCACCAAAACATATAGGTTTCGCCAATGTTTCCCAGGAGAAAATATGTATACCTTCATTATGTTTTGCCCATTTCCACAAAAAAGAGAAGAAACGTTTTCTCAGAGTATCTAGAACCTGTGCAGGGATAGAATACAGGCTCATCAAATAAACTGGTAGAGCATCTAAGACATATTTTTCCAATATAAGGCGCCCTCCCAAAGACAACCACCGATTGGTCCAATGGTTTATACATCTTTCCACTTTAGCAATAAGCCATTTCCAATCGTGATTAACCTAGCAATCAGGTTTCAAATAAAACCCCAAATACTTGAAACCATTTGACAGAGGTTGACATTGATAACCCCATAAGTTTTGGAAAATTTCCACTTCCTCCTCTTCAAACCCATTCCAAAACATTTCAGATTTCTATGTACTTATACACAAACCCACAACACAGAAAAAAGAAGACAAAACCTCCTTTATCTTGTTCCACTCTTGAAGATTCACCATATTTAGGATAATTACATCATCCACAAATAATATATGAATCAATTTACTAATCGCTTCCACTTTTACCCCACTAAGTGTACCATTATGAACTTCTTTAAGAAGTGCCAGACTTAGCCCTTCCATCAACATGATAAACAACATGGGAGACATTGGGGAACCTTGTCTTAAGCCCCTAGATCCTTTGAAAAAAGGAAAAGTGCTTCCATTAATAAGTACAAAAAATGTTGGAGAAGTAACACATCCAAGAATCCAATTCACCATGTGGAGGTTTAAACCAATCTGCAAGAGTACCAGTCTCAAATAGTCCCAATTTACACAATCATACACTTTCTGCAAATCCAATTTTAGGACAATGGCCTTTTGTCTTTTTACTTTTACACTATGGAGTGCTTCCTGAGCTATCCCTATGGCATCCATGACCTGCCTGCCCTGAAGAAACCCAAATTGATTCCCACTAAAAACCTTTGAGAAAAAAGGTTTCATACGATTTGAGATAATTTTGGTTATCACTTTATAGACCAAATTGCATAACGCAATTGGTCTATATTCATCAAAACTACCAGGGAAGTCACATTTTGAAATTAGTGCAATAAAAGTGGCATTCATAACTCCACAAACCAATGTCGTTTTCCTTGCGTCTTCAACAGCTGCTAGCAAATCAGGTCCCATGATCTCAAAAAAATAAAGAAATAATTCCACAGTGAAACCATCCAGTCCTAGGCTCTTTTCTTTAGCAAATTTCTGAAGAACTCCTTTTATCTCTGCCAATGTCATCGGGGCCTCCACCACAACATTGTCTTCCTCCTCAAACATCCGTGGGTACAATTTTACAAACTCTGTCTATTCAAGTATCACATTCTCCCCCGGCTTGGAAAAACGTTTTTTGAAGTAGTCCACCGTAGCACGTTACAAATTTTCCTGTCCCTCCACCACAATACCTGAACTTTCCTTCAAATGGAATTTCTATTTCTACGATGTTCTGCAAATTTATGGAAAAAATTACTATTTGAGTCACCCAAATTGAGCCAAAGAACCCTTATTTTTTGTTTTAACAAAAATTCTTCCAACAATAGTAATTCCTTCCTCTTTCCTTTTATGTGGATCAATTTGTCTCTCAGATTTAGCTCCCATACAGAGTGGTTCAATTTTGTAAAAATAGAAGTTATCTCTCCTTCAATTTGATACAACTCTGTATGATTTTGTCTCTTTTGTGTCTTTTCCCCAGAGATAATCGTCTCCAATCCTTTTAATTTGGAAAAAAGTCCCTGGATAGGATTGAGACCCTCCCCTCGAAACTCATGTACCCAAAAATCACGAACCAAATCATCAAATATTTTAAAACCTAACCAAGTATAATTGAACTTGAATGAAACTTTTCAATATCTCACACCTTCTCCGATCTCAGTACAATTGGTAGGTGATCAGAAATTGCAAAAACTTCAACCCACATTTGATGGTGACTAATAGAAGAAAATACAGGTTCCGCCACCAAAAATGATCAAGTCTCTTCCCTATGTATGAACCATCCTTATGCCCATTTTTCCATGTTGGCACAAACTCTCCATCCCAAATATCCAACAAATCAACAGAGTGAAAAAGCATTCTGAAAATTTGCGCAATGGGATTAGGCCTAGCCGAGAGCCCCAAATATCCTTCTCATCAAGAGACAAGTTTAAATCACCCCCAATGATAAGGGTCAGGTCACTAAGAAAACCAGAATTAATTAAGTTTTCTCAGAAAACCTGACACTCTGAATAAGGATTACATCAATTTAGAAGCTTCAAACGAATCCCCAGATCCTCACTAAAACCATAAGAAAAATCCATGCCTTAATTAACAAAGGGTAGAAATAAAAAAATGCTTTCTTCCATGCATAAAGGAGACCCCTCGAAAGTCCCTTTTCATTTTCTGAACAAAGATCCCATCCCGGCAAAAGACCCGACAAAACCTCCTTAGATTTTGGTGCCTCCACCATAGTCTCTTGAAAAAGTACTAAATCTGGACAAAAAGAAAATAACAATCGCTTGAGAGTTGTAAGTTTTGGGGCCCCTACCACCCCTTGCACGTTCAAATATATAATTTTCATGAATCCACTAGTTGATGGCCAATACCTCTAAGCGGCATAGCAGTAGAAGAGCTTGATAATCCTGATGCCTCCCTAGCCATTTTTTTCCTCATGCTCCAAGTCTTAACAAGAAAAAACTCCTGTTGAATCCCCCCCCTAGCAACCCCTTTCCCAATCAGGAGTGGTAAATAATGTTGAGTCCCAGTCACCTTAAGCTTCCCTCTAATTGATTCAGCCTCAAATACCTCCAAGGGCTCTCTCATAACAGCATCCCGGTAAGTCGGAACAAGAGTATGAATAAATTCATCTGTTTGTCCTCCTGTCCCTAGCACTGAGGAAATTAAACCTATATATATGCCATATTTTATAGATTTTTTACCACTCCCACTCACCTCTGCAGCCATACCAAAGGACATTTGGGCACCCAAATCCAAAGGTGATGGAAGAGTGCTATCAAAAACCTCTCTTGCCACAGTGAAACCCTCCCCGAACACACTAGGGTTTCCCAAAACATTAGTGTTCTTAGTGAACGGCACCCCATGCCCCAAACAAAAAGTTTCCCGTTTCAGGATCCCATCATCCACATTCAAAAATACCAAATGCTCATTAAAGGATTTCCAAATAACCCAGACAAATTAAGAAAAGGCGAGATCTTGATAAATTCAATCTCAAGCATCGAAAGCGAATGAAATAGAGAGGAATTTATATTTCTAAGCTTACCCAGAAAAGGCACCTCCGATTCGACGTAATTCACAGCAGAGCTCATGGGAGGACCATCATACATGTCCTGATCCAGATCCAAAGAAGCATTAGCTGGTTCCTTTCCAGATAAAGAATCATCTGGCCATCCTGGACAATTTTGTTTTATAAGGCTTACAAATTGTATAACCCTGTCACTACGAAGACCATAATCAACATAGATGTGCTCAAAGAACAAGAGTCATGGAATGGGATTGTAGACAAAATAGTTCATGTAAAAGCACCATTGATGGAAGAGGATTATTTAGTAGAAAAGGAGCAGTAAGGATCAAAAGATATTGCTCTATTTTAATCTTCAAGAAGATGAACACACCAGAATTATCCCAATAGCCAATCAAGTGATGAATCAAGCAATGGTAAGAGAAATATGATAAGTTTGAAATATATTTATGATTATTTGGATTTTAGTTCAAATTTTTCAGTGTTGTCATTCCAACCTTCTTCATTTGAAGCAGCAATCCGAGATGAAAATTGGGTGCAAGCCATGGATGAAGAAATTGAAGGTATTGAAAATAATGATACATGGGATTCGGTTAATTTGCCAAAGGATAAAAACCTCATTGTTTTTAAGTGGGTGTACAGAACAATATTTCAATGATAAAGGTGAAATTGACATATTTAAAGCTATATTTGTAGCGAAAGGACTGTCACAACAACCTGGAATAGATTTTGGAGAAATGTTTTCTCCAGTAGCCATATTCGATACTGTAAGAGCAGTTCTAGCCACAAAATCTCAGAAAAATGAAAATTATATCATGTTGATGTGAAATCATCCTTCTTGAATTATTATAGAAGAAGAAATTTATGTGTATCAACCACCACGTTATGAAGTTGATGGTAAAGAAGATAAATTTTACAGGTTGAAGAAAGTGCTCTATGGACTTAAGAAAGCACCTACTAATGTGTGTATTTAATGGTTGTTATCTCTCTATCTTTTCAATGGTATTATGATGGTTATAAGCATGTTTAAATGACTAGTTCATGTCATGGTCATTTCATGTATTTACTTCTAATTGTTAAAATAATGGATGCAATACCTAATTGATGTGATATTTGTTTAAGGAAGAGGTTGGTAATCCTTCTTGTAATGTTTCATAAGAGCTTTCAGTAATTCATGTTCTATCTTGTATCCTAGACCTGTAGATTCCATTCATGCTAAGTGTTTGACAGAATTTCAGTCCTGGTTGGAGAGGGTGATGCCTAGTCCTGTAGTGAGTTTCTAGTTATTTGGAATTTTCATCATGTGTTCGATGGATCCTGAAAGATACCGGAAGTTTTGGGTAGTGTCTAGTATTATGAACTTAAAAATTTCCTTAAATCTTGGCGACACAGGCACAAGTTTGGGTAATTGAGTACCTAGATGCATAGATTCCCATGTTTTGGGTGTGTCCAAAGCCTCCCAGACGCATCCTTTCCCATATCAAGGAAGCGTCTAGGGGATTTATTTAGTAAAAGTTAGTGGGACCTAGGGATAGTTCAATTTGATGGGCGGGATAGGCTCTCAGGGTACTTTAGCAGGTGTAGGGAGTCTGTGTTAAGGTTTTCTGCATCGATTCCACTTCCTTAAAGTCCCTAAGGAGGTTGAGTCTTCTTTTAACTTCCCTGAGATTATGCTTACCTTGGTTGGTTAGTTACTTGTTTAGACGTGAGGGGAGGTGTACGTTACAAAAATTTCATGGAAAGTGATCATCACATAATTACAAATCGCATAAAAATGGAATTTGAAGTTACATTTTGATGCCATAGGCCATACACCTACAAATTAACAATAAAAACACACATAACACTTATATATGAAATAATTAATCAACAAATAAAATATTGACAGAGAGTTGTTGGCCTCATGGTTGGCCATCATTCCTCACACTTACTCTCAAACTCTACACACACTTGTTTTTACATTTCTTATGCCCCATAGGCTCACCTCTATTTATACAATTGGATTAGAACACAAGGAGGTTCTAGATCCTAATATAACTTCCAAAATATTCCATTCAATCCATTATCCCTAGATAAGATATAACGAATCCATGATCCCCTGAAACCTTCCATAATCCTCTCGAATCTTCTCCTATTTACAATAATCCTCGTTCTCTCCTAGAAACTGTAGGAAAATACATTAAATAATTAAATCCTTACTTTGCAAAATAAATCCTCTAGTAAATAGTTCACCTCGGTTAGATGCACTTGCATCAGGCTCTCAAGGTAAAACAAAATCATGGTCTCTCGACCATTAGTATTTAAGATGGTAAGAATTGTCCTCGATCCTAAACTTTCATTTGTTGTAAATCAGTCGCTATGTCATGTTGTTGATGTTCTATGGTTGTCCTTTTCAATCTTCCACACTTCCAAAATTTATGTTGTAGTTGTCCTCCCGCTTTGTTGTTGTATGCTTGTTCTTTTTCCATCAATAAGCTTCTTCCATCTTCTTTCCTTCCTACAATATGTTTCCTTTGGGACACATTCACCATAAATCTTATAATCTCTTCAATTTCCATGTCCAACTTTTCTTCTTGCTGGTATGCATTATTCTTCCTTTGTTGAAATTGGTTTTCCATATCTATGCTTCCATGGTGCCAGATTTGTTGATTTGAAGGTTTTTTGTCATGATCAAGCTTCAGATTGTCCAACAATTCTTTTAGGAATTTTAATTCTCCTATAATATCTTTCATCTTGAAATCTGATCCATTTGTTTGATGGACATAACCCGCATCCACAAACAAGTTGTCAGGTTTAAAATCATAAGGTTTGAGAGCTGAATCTGTCTTCAGGTCTTCATGACGGTCTTTTGAACAATCTGTAGTGCCTTCTGTGGGGATTGAACCCACATCCACATCATCATCATCATTGTCAGGTTAAAAAATGTGTACTTTTGTCTAGAGTTTCTCTACTTTTAAAACTTTCATTTTGCACCTTAGTCTTCTTTTCATAAAATGTTTAATTAGCCATTTAGTATTTTCTTTATCACCCACCCATTTATTTTTATTGTAATATCTCTAGCAACAATTCCATTCGCTATTTTAATTCAACAACCTCTCTGTCCTCATCATCAATGCCAACTTCTATCGCATCATCATTGTGGCTTTTCTCTCAATCCATCGTCATCTTCTGTTGTGAACTTCACCTTGTTCACTGTAACCTACAACTTAATTACTTTACAAAGTTGTCTCCTCCAAACTTGGCCAATGGTTCACTTCACTTGAACCTTATTTTTTAGCACGCTTTGCTTCTCTTTACTAAAAACAACAACTGCAGTATCACTTCAAATTATCCTTACAATAGTTTGACCAAACTCTTGGGCATAGGGCCCCGTCTATTATGCACACAATTACATTCAAACTTTTGAATTGACATTTAAATTTTTGACTCCAGACTTGTAATTTGACATGAAATTTTAATGGACCCCGGGCATAGGGTACAAAAAAAAATGCACCCTCTTTCTTGCAATAAATTTTACTTGGCTTCAACTTGGAAGTTTACAACTCGTTTCATGAAATTATGTCAACAATCCCTTATGATATCACCATTTACAAAAGTTCATAAAACAAAGAACATACCTCCTTTACAAAGTCCCATATAAATCCCCTCTCTCATGACTCTCCTACTTCAAAAGTTAAAATTACACTATGAAGTTTTGCATTCTCAAACCCACACGTGGTTTTATAAAACCATATATAACCCACTCAAAACTGTGTGCAACAACTCACCATTTGTCCTCCACTATGATTTACAACATTAATTTACTTTTATCATTTTATTTCACCTTTAATATGACACATTTACCTTTAATATTTACTTTTACCTCAAATTTCTAGTTCAATTTAAACTCTCAAACTCACTTTTACATGAAGACATTTTTAATTCCAAGAGATTCTCACTTGAAAACAAAAACTGATCATGACTTTCTTGAATTGACCCAATGACTTTTAAGTATTTAACTTGGATTTTCTAACTTCTCATCACTTCTAATTCACTTAACAACAAAAACTTGTCACGACTTGACAAAATGACTTTTAAGTATTCAACTTGGATTTTCTATTTACCACTTTACTTCATAATTGTTTTACCCTTGAAATCACTTTATAGGAGAAATCCATTAATGTTCAAGGCGTTATGGTAAAATAAGAGTGGCACATATTTTCTTCTCTTTAAAATACCAAAAAGATAAATATAGAAACTTAAGTCGTTAAAACTTATCTGAAAGTGTGACTTCCACGTGAATTGTGATTCATCTTTATTTGGAAAATAAATTTGTGTCCATGTGAATGTGAATATTGTAAAAGAAATATACCTCATGTAATTATTAAGCATTGCACTCTTCACATTTATCAATGTGTATTCAAGGCATATTCCACTGGAGGAATCTTTTGATCTACAAATCGGGAGCTGATGTGACAGCTCACGATCGCCCAGCTTCGGCGACCCCCCCTCCCTTCGATGCGATGTGGACCCTGCGCTCGACGATGGCACAACGGCGATGGAAACGTTAGCAGATGGCACAATGACGACGGAACTCCAATGTTAGCGGACCCCACCCCTCGCGCCTCCTCCGTCACTCCTCCCGCTTGCGCCGCTCCTCCCCAACCCACCACCCCCACGACCCCGGCCACCTACCCAACATTAATGTTGCGTTTTTTTTTTAATTTGAAATTCAAATAGTTCCCAGTAACCTCAGGAGACCCTGTCATTCACCAAGCAACTCCGCGACATGCATTAGCTCCAAGGTAGCCAGCTGCGCTCCGAATCAGCTCAGCGTAGAGGTAAACACACAGACCAATAATGGCGTAATTATCATGATCCGATTAAATAAAAATGTTTTATTGTGCATGTCTTTGCAGCGAAATAAGTTTTCAGTATGTATTCTATAGTTTGACATCCTTTCGTTATTTGTGTTTTCTTTGAGTTGAGATACCTAATATTCCAAGACATGATCTTGATATTAAACATTTTTTCAAGGAAGGATATATTTCTCCCTTAGATCGATGGACTGCCCTGAGTTTGTGAGGTGTTCTCCTGCCTCCTGTAACTTTTCTTTGGTTTCCTTCCTACCACTCATTTTCCCTGTTCCATGTTTGGAGGGCTTCATTGAACTAGTTTTTATTCTCAGATATTGAGCAGTGCAACTCATAATTTTTATATATGCGTAGCAGTGTTTGCATCCTTTTTTTAATTTGAAGTATCAATTTTTGATCCATGATTTTGTTCTTCTTTCATTTAAGAAAGCTAATTATGGAGGTTTTTGTATAAAAGTGGGACACTCCTAATTGATTTTATCTAGGGGGCAAGCTAACTTTTGGAGGCTTTGCTAGACTTGGTTGTTACCTGCCTCTTTTGTGCCAGCATATTTACGGATTGCAAGTACACCCTTTTGGGACTTAGAGCTTGACCTGTTTGTTACCCTGGCTATGACTGTTGGAAGGAATCATCTTTGATTCCAATTTTCATACCACAGTCGCATGATCAATAGATATATGATATTAGTTCCTTTAAAGATGAAATGCAAATAATGACTCTATTAGGCTTTCCCATTGCAAGCCATTGCATATTAATGATCGATAATAAGTGGTGCTAGTAGTTTTGAGGCAACTATAGTGGGAGATTACAGTTCATCAGATTGTTGTAATTGTATCATCTTAATAAAAATGAGTCAGTAAAGCTGAATGACATCAAAAACGAAATCTCTTCTACTCATTTTTTTCATAGGTTTTTGAAGCCAAATTTTTTTTGATTATCTTTACGATAGTTGACATCCTTTCTTTATTTATATTTTATCTGCATAACTTGTACTTTTTATATATGCATCTCAATATTTGTATCCTATTGAAATTTTTGCCCTTGATTTTGTTCTTCTTTCCATTAACAAAGCTAATAATGGAGGTTTTATATAAGAATGGGTTACTCCCAATTGACTTTATATTGGTGGAAATTTACTTCAGGAGGCTTTGTTAGTCTTGGTGGTTATTTGCCTCTTTTCTGCCAGCATCTGCCCCACTTTCAACCACATGCTTTTGAGGCTATATAGTTTTATCTGTTTGTTTCCCTGATTAAGAGTATCCATAGATTCATAGCCATAGCGTAGTGGCATTATCAATAGATATATAATAGGAGTTCCTTAATTTTGGAAGCTCAAAGAGCGACTTTGGTAGATGGGACAGCTGTAGTAGTAGATTACAGTTCATAAGATTGTTGTACTTATACTTTCTCAGTGGGAACAAACCAGGGAATATTTATGGAATCAACAACCATATATATTTTATTGAATGTCTCCATTAAGCAGACAATAAAACAAAATAATTATCAAGCAAAACCATAAACCTCAGTAAGCTTAAAACTCTGTTGCAACATCCTCTTGACTGCATCTAAGGTCCATAAGAATCTGAAAACTAAAGAATGGAAATGTCAAATATTTGGGGTAGCCAGACTCACATTTACTATGATGATGTAGATGCGTAGATGCTACTGCAGAGAATCTCAAGACAATTAACAAATACAGGGATAAAAGAGGTTACCAAGACTTTTTATAAAAATGTCACTTAATATGACTGTTGAAAAAAAAATAGTCCCATAATTTTAAGGTCCAATAAACCAGAAGTTTGAAAGAAGTTAAATAGATAATAAAACAAAATGATAGCAAGGCAAGATGAAATGATATATACCCATGTATTACGCAATCAGGTAACAGAGAGAAGGCAAGGAAAATTTAATCTTTGTTAAGTGGATATTTGGTATGCATATAATTTTTTTTTTCTGTGGGCGCTGGAAAATCATTTTCCAACACCTACAGAAAAAAAAATTGCATGCATACCAAATATCCACTTACCAAATGTATCTTCCTATTTGATACTACCTCTGTACTATCTATAGTATTCCTTTTGACCATTGACAAACATCTATCCCAATAGTCTTCCTTTTTATAGGCATATAATTTTTTTTTCCTGTAGGCGCTGGAAAATCATTTTCCAGTGCCTACAGGAAAAAAAAATTAAATGCCTATAACAAGGAAGACTATTGGGACAGTTGTTTCTCAATGGTCAAAAGGAATACTATAGATAGTACAGAGGTAGTATCAAATAGGAAGACACATTTGGTATGTGTATATTTGCTATGCATTTAAATTTTTTTCCCTGTAGGTGCTGGAAAATGATTTTCCAGAGCCTACAGGAAAAAAAATTTATATGTTTCTTGCTCAAGGATGTTGGTCCAAGAATTTAAATTTTTTATGTTTCTCATCCCATTTCTTATAAATCCAAAGAATCTGTACACAACCATCATAGATAAAGGGTGCTTAGTTTTTTTCTAGCATTCAAAAATCTATTACTGTTTCTATTTAGATGGCTGCGATCTTTTGCAGTCAGAAATTCAAATCCCAGGGGTAAGATATGTATATGTAGTTACCACATTCCATGGAATCAGGCCACTTAGCATAAAAATTCCATTTGTTTTATTTGATTGTTGATTGTGCAGAAGTAGAAGTAGGGCGTGTGTGGAGGTGGTATATCATATTCCTATAGTGTATCATTTCTATCTACTTATTTTACATTAATGAGGCCTCCAACAAAACACATGTTAGAGTTTTTATTGAATTGGAAACATTAGTATTCGAATTATTTGTAAATCATATCCCTCGCTTCTTAGGCCTTGCAATATTCAGTAACATGTAGCGTTCTATAGTGTTTCTCAGCTTGGACAACCAGTTAATTATTCTTTGTTTGCTAGGCTCTGGGTTTTGAGTCTGGACTTGGTCCTGGTAATGTCTGGATAGTGGGTTTGGTGGTATTTTTTGGATTGTGATTTTGTAGAGTTATGTCTTGATATTTTATTTATATGTTTTCACAGTTAAGAATATAATTTTGATGAAAATTACTGGAATCTTGTGTATTTATTTATTTAATAATTTAATTTTAAATTTAAATTTAAATTCAAATACATTCTAGTCTAGGACTTTTCCTATCATCTGTTACAGCTTTTTTCTTTTGAAGATATGTGAAATGTTCATCTCTCTTCTAAAAAAACACACAGAATTCCCGAAGTTCTCATCAACCTCTCATATGTGTTTGATAACATGAATATATGTGTTAAAAAAAAGGATATAATTTTAGTAGATCTATTTTTTAGGTCTGTCTCTGGCCTTTTTTTCGTGCTCTGAGCACTGAAGGTTACAAGTTTAGAGGTGTTTATTAGCCATGTGAGTTTGGAAGGTGTGAGTTGTTTCCTGACTTGAATTGGTGTCATAGGTTTGAAGTTTGTAATGAGTGCATTGTTAGTAATTTTGTAGTAGGTTGGTGCATGCTCCAGATTGATGGCATCCAAAGCTACAATTACCCAAAATCTGCATAAACAAAATGCTCTTCAACTTAAAATCCCAATTAGATCTCAGTCAGGGATTTCTCTTAATCTCAGAAATTTATCCATTTCATAGCCTATGGTTATTAACCATAATAAAGTACCCACCTTGCATTTTATATTTCCAACTTTGGTTAAAAATTCAAAACCCAAATAATGCAACTTTATAAGTGGAAGTTTTACCTTATCCAAACCTATGGTTATAATCGTAGGTCGAGCCCCACTTTATGAAATGATCGAACAAATATTCGGTATTGTATTAAACCTCAAAATATAATGGCCCATGATTTTTACCAACCATAATTCATCTTATATATTCGACCTTGATAATATTTATCAAAGGTATCAACATACCTTATGTTTGGGCCCAACATTTTATTAACATACCTACATACCATCCTCATCCACTTCATACTCATATGCGATCACCCATCGCAAGCTAAAACATTAATATAAGCTTGGAGCCACACTTTAATATTTCAATTGATTTAAAATCTCATCGTGGGTTAAAACCTTAAAACATCAACATAATAAGAAAGTAGACTTTAGGCCCCGCAACTTACCAAACCTCCGTGTAACTTCTCTGTATTAATTGGATGGTTGTCGCATAGTTATTCCCAATCCAGCAATCATTGCATTCTAACCCTCAGAAACTTGCACGAACAATAGACGCACGATAAAAATGGTTTTGGACATCCACGTGTCACTTCCTCCATTGTATCGCGTTCAACCTGATGATTACAGCCTGACCTCCAAAAGCAGTACGATAAGCCCTTTGGTGGTTTTAAAAACCATTTCACGTTTCCACTTACTATTTACTCACCATTGTGCCAAACTTTAGCTCATGGTTCCACAAGTGTATGGTTCTGAAACCAATTTCGCTCATCCATTGTTTTAACTTGCCCGATTCGCATTCAACACCATAATTATGTTTTCATCAAACAAAATATTACATGAAACGAACCATGACATATCTATATATAGGCCTTTCATTGAACCTCTATTCTACGGCTGTTGATGTGATTCACCCAATTCTACAGGAACTGGATTATGTGCAGCTGTTGTATACAACAGTTGTTCTTTTGTTATTACTGATCATAAATCAACAAGCAAAACAATAATTCGTGTTTCAACCATTGTCAAACCCTCTACATCCATTTCTCTGAGATCTTTCGATTGAAGACTCCACTATACAAGATATTAATTAACCATATACAGATTCCCAATACATAGCAGAATAAAACAAATCAGACTGCAATCAAAATCTTCATTACTCATGTATTATATAAATACCATCAAACCCTTTTTACAATCGGAATTAAGTCTCGATATACCCTTACATGGCCTTTCTCCTCTTTTCACTCAAAGCCCGTAGGCTTAAAACTAAATTCCTCCTACCATCTATTGCACTCTCATTCCTCTCTCTTTTTTCATGCTTCAAAAGCTTATAATTTATACAAGAAAAGGATTCATTAACTAATTTAATTCAAATACCTAATTTATCTATTTAGCTACTCTCTTCACTCAACAGAATCTTAGATTAGATTTCTGTTTCAATCTCTCAAATCCTATTCTAACCAAATAGTCTAAAATACATGGCTTGATCTCCATGCAGGGAGGATCACTTGCCACTTTTCCTTTTCCAACTAAGAAGTTGACAATAAATAAATTACTCACATACATTTAATTAATTAAAATTTAACTAATCACTTGTCTTCCAACCCTTAGTTAGCCACAACATGTGATCAAGCCATCACATTGCTGACTAAGTTGAATTGCTCCTTCATCACAGATCCTAGTTGTGGGTATTTGGGTGGTCATTATAAGAAGGTGCCTCTTCTACATCGTGCTGCCTAGGTAACATATGCACAATAGCAGGGGTGGGGGCTACAAGGTTCCAGGGTCATCATAGGGCTCATTTATTTGTGCAGGAATCAGTTGCAAGGTTCCAGGGCTATCATAAGGCTCATTTATTTTTGTAGGAATCAATTGAGGCTTACGTCAATGTTCTGGCCCTGAAACTCAGCTATAAATTAGGAATCTCAAAACCATGATGGGTGTTGAGAGGGAAAGCATTTTTTGAGTATGAGACCTTGGAAGAGGTCTCCTATTTCCCAACTCTCCTTTGTCACACTAGTGGTTGGAGAAAACGACATGTCAACTCAATTGCATTGCACTAGAAAATGAAGACTCTTCTGGATATAGTATTGAAAGACAAGCAAGCAGAAATTAATAATGTGTTTGCCTCTTAATTAGAAGACATAAATAGAACACAAGATTTCTTCATGAATAGATTGGATTGCAAATTTGGTCCATATAAAAAGTCATCTTCAATGTAATTTTGATCCTACCATCGAGGTTGAAGCTCAAAGGACCTAACTATTGTTTTCTCCTGGGATTCTTAACAGTCTACTAGCTGCTTCTCTGGTTTTGTGTTATGTTTTGTACTGTTAGGATATAACTAGAATGTGTGGGTTTTATTTTTGAATTTATATGTATTGAATAAGTGGGTAAGTCCCCTAGGTTATAGTGAGAAACCTCCTAAGTGGAATGATGAATCAGCACTGCATGAATGCAAAATGTAATCTAGTTTTGGAATGTTGAATCAGCACTACATGAATGCAAAATATAATCTGGTTTTGATTTCTGTGTAATGAATAAGTGGGTAAGTCCCCTAGGTGATAGTGAGAAACCTCCTAAGTGGAATGATGAATCAACACTACATGAATGCAAAATGCAATTTGGTTTTGGAATGTTGAATCAGCATTGCATGAATGGAAAATATAATCTGGTTTTGAAGACAAAAAAATATTATATTATTAATCAACAAATCGTTAGAGCGGATATCAGACCCATTTCCTTGTGCAACCTGATATATAAATTAATCTCCAAGATAATCTCCCAAAGGATAAAAAGACTACTTTCTGAAAAGTTTTCTCCAAATCAGTTTATTTTTTTGAAGCTGGGGTTATTTTCTTACCACTTTGCACATACGAAAATACAGGATTTTCTCATTTCAAGAGATGGCACATGGAATGTGTTGCACCAAAAGGGTCAAACATTGTAAAATTCAATGGGACAGTTCCATCACGTGGTAGCATGTGGGCAGATAGAAATTTCAAAGGTTTGTTAGCAAAATGATTCACTTATTCAGGTAGGTTAAGTGCCAAGCAAATGGCCAGTATAGAAAATAACTAGATTATGGTAGAGGGTTTACTTGTCTAATAGGGAAAGAGCTTCTGACTTAGTTCTATCTAATTTGGATATGATTTAAGCTCATATCCGATTATTTATTTTTTCTTTGATAGTATACATGCATTTTGAAATGAAGAACAGAATGAAATGGAAATGAAGAATATATGAAATGACACGAAATCCTCTACTCAAAATTTCAATTTCATCTGCTCTAAATTTTGTTTCTGCATCATTCCAAGTATCTCATGATTTTATTTTCTGAACAAACCTGTCTTTTCCAAACCTTGATTGGACATTTGAAAAAGCCTAATTTTTATTTTATTCAAGGAAGTAAGGTGCCCTGCAACTCTGGTAAAGTTAGGAAGTGTGTTCATGTGTGCAAGGTGCCTCGATTTCATAGATTGAAACTATAAATGCATACATGTCTCATATTAAATTTTTTTTTTTTTATGTTGTAGGTTTTTCAAGTGTGGACAATGGTCAAAAAGTGGACATTGTGTATCGAAGTTTCTTGTCGTCCAAATCCTTGACAAGCCACAGTAAAATATGTGCTTTACAATTCGGTGTGAAATCATGTTGTGCACAGAAACATAGATCTACATGGGAGGACAACTAATAATGAAGCCTACTATATTGCGCTTATTGAGGGCTTAAAAGAGGCAAAAAATAATTTTGTGAATGATATTGTAGTTTACATGAACTCGCAACTCATCTGCAATCAGCTCAATGGCTTCTTTGAATTTCGAAAAGCAAATTTAAAACCTCTATATATAGAAGCAAGAATGTGGAGCTCTCAGTTTAAATATTTCAGCATACAATGGCTTTCAGACATTCATAGGATGTCCACTGATATACTGGTGGCAGGAATGTCAAGTGTAGATGTAGGTGTCCGAGATGACACGGAATCATGGTTTATTGCAAGTGAAGTCATCAATCATCATCAAGATAACTCTCAAATATGTGGATGTGTTATTCTTATAATTTTCCTTGGGGCTATGATGGCATGGTTCTTTCACTAGAGAAGAACCGATTGTAATTTTTGGACGGTTCGCGATATAATACATGAATCTTTTTGAGGGTATAATTATTTTATGTTGTGTTATTTTTCCATTTTTCTGTTGGGTAAAAATTGTTTTTGTTTTTACTTCCTTGGGATCTAATACATGATAGATTAACATGAATATTTTTCAGAATAGTAAAAATAAAACTTAAAAACAAATTTGACACTCTATAGTAGGTATTCTATATAATCAAACAGCTGGGAAAAGCAGCTCAACAATTCTATATAATTAACCTTGTGATCCATTCAACAATTGTATATAAATAACTCTAATTGATGTGTTGCATTCAATGCATTGCAACGGTACATAATAATGAAACGCACAATGTCAAATGAAAGTCAATTGTTCAATTCTCATGTAAAGTTTTATCATAGAGTTTTGATCTCTTTCATATCATCCCATCAATTAAAAAACTTGCATTTAAAAGTCACATATAGTCAGCTCAATATGAAACAACATCAATACGAAGTGGCTCCAATAGGGAAACACCTTCTCACCCGTTCATGAAGCTAATTTGCATGCAGTAAGCTACAAAGGCTCAATCTAACCAAACAAACAGTGACTTCCTACCACACACTATTCTATTTGATTCGTTCCATTGTATTCATTTAGGAGTGTGGTCTCCATACAAAAATTTGCTTATCAATGCCTGAAATATGATGAGCTCAGTGTTTCCAGAACAGATTGTAGTTGTTGCTTAAAAGTCACATGGAAATTTGTGGCTAATAAGTCACATAGCCATCCTAGTTAGTCTGCCTCTTAGTCATAATGGTTAATAGAATGCAGTGTCAAAATAATGTTAGAGATTTAATAGTGATTTTATATGTAATGGATAAAACCTAAAGAGGTATGTTGGTGGCCCCTTTGTCTTGTGCACAATCCATGAACATGAACATGAATATGGATTTCTACAACTCAATGGCTTTGTAGCAACAGCAACAAGTAAAACATCCACAACAACAGCAATTTGCAGATAGACAATGGTGCAGTGGGTGCTGTCTTTATTTGGAGATGAAGACTAGCCAAATTTGCGTATGGATTCAATGTATCAGTTGAAGATTAAATTACTGTTATTTCTCATGTAGTATATATATGAATAAAGAAAGTGATGTTCTGAATTAACATTCTCCACAATCCAATCTCTGGAAGTAAATGATTGAAGGATGGAGATAAACTTGTCAGCTCAATCTCTTTACATATTTGATCAGGTAACGGAGATAAAATTGTGCCAAACAAGCATTTGAATTCCCAAACCACTTTGATATCTTCAATTAATCTTCTCCACCATCTAATGTTTCATTCTCCTCAAACACATTTCACCAAAGGATGGAGATAAAAATGTTGCAGTGAAATTTGAAATCACAAAACAGTTCGAGGCATTTGCAGAAAACACGCCAATTCTGCTACTGAATGAAAATGTGCCTGTGTATTACAGTACTATCAAGCAAATTTACTATTTTCTAACATAACATTTAAAAGTAAACAAGAAATATCCATTAACTTCATCATCGAATTCCTGATGTTCTCTTTTCATTTATATATAAAAAAATGAAGTACATGTACACAATTGCAGCTTATCAGAAGCTGGAATAATTTTAAGGTCTCCTAACTCTAGCTAGGGAAACCAATATAACCCTAACAACAAAGTGCTCCACACTAGGAATCACATGTAACCAAAGCTAGCCACTCCACCATGACTTGGTATGTCGGACAATAAACAAAAAGATGCAGTTTCTATCACAACCTTTTTTTGAAGCCAATTTCTGTGTTGTCTGCAAGTTCTATGATGTCAGTGACCCAATCATCTTCGGATAGAGGGGGACCCATTGAAGAAGTTGTGTCTGTAACATGACAATGAATTTTTCATCAGAGAAGATAATAAGATGACAAGTAATAAATGCATCAGAATACAAAGAAGATCAATTAAAAGTCTCATCCTAAGCACCTTGACTCATCTGATAAAAATAGTTATAATGTGTCTGTGAACATCCTTCATCTGAAATCACATTAATTGGATGCTCCAACCCTGCAAACATTCCAGCACTACATTAACAACATGAACAACAACCAGTGCTAATCGTTAGGAGTGAAGACAATGCAAACAAACATGGAAATTCACCAATTTCCGTGATGTCAGTGGCCCAATCCTGTTCCGGTCGAGGGGGGCCCAACGACGAACCAGCTATGTTTGTAAGATGACAACACAATTTCCATTAGAGAAAAAAATAACATGTCAAATAATAGATGCATCAGAATACATAGTAGATCAATCAACAAGCTCGTCAAATGTACCTTGACTCATGTGATCAAAAGGTTGATTGTTGGTCTGTGTACATCCTTCATCTATAATCACATTGATTGGATGTTGTGGCTCTACAAACGTTACAACACTACATTAAGCTAAAAGAAATAGCAAAGACCAAAGACATTGCAACAAACTTGAAAAATCGACAAAGCGATCTAAACATAGCAACAAACTTGGAAGATCACAAATTTGATCTAAACATACTGATATCGTCTCCCTATAGAACTTACCTGGAACAGTAGAGGAAACATTGTTGGAGGGAGGAGGACCATGCCTGTTGAGGTGTGGAAACTGAAATGGTTCATCTTCAGATGCAGAGACATTCAAATCAATATTCAAGGTGACATTCCTTTTCCTTTTTTTGGGGGGGACGGCTAAGGAAACTCTTCTTCCTCTTCAAGGATTGCTCATAAGCACCCAAACCATGAGTGAAGTCATAATCCATAATATTAAGATTATTAGGATCATCCACAAATTTTTTAGCCAGATCAATCAACTATTTTGTCTTGCTCATAGTAGAAGGAGGACTATTTCAAATCAGGTCTAGATAACCAAACAAATCCTCTCTTAACACACCAATTTCTTCAACATTTTCATCTTCAATATTGGTTTGCATAGTATCTGTAGGAAGGTTTGGCACCTCTGTACTTATCTCAAAATGGAAATTCAACTGATTGGGTGTGTATGAAGATCCAATAAAGGGTCTAAATCCATCAAGGAGGAATGAAACCAATCTACCTTTATAGCATGCTTGCAAATGTTCCCCCGAATAAACCATGGACAATCGCAAGTGATAAAATTTATGTGATGAAAATTGATAATATATTCCTTATCAGCTTTGCTTTGACTCCTTACCCAATAAGCATGAGATATGCTCTCATGAGGCCTGCAATCACTGTCTGGAATTCTTCTAACCTTTTCCATTGATGATTCAAGCTGCGTCTCTTTCTTGTGGTTGTTATAATATCCTTCTTTTTTCAAAATTGCCTTGAATCGATAACATGGCTCAACATTTTTTAGGAGAGTGTAGAATATCCAGTCCATTCTACAAGAACATTTCTTTCGCTTATCACATAGAAATGTTGACTTCAGGTAACAGTGGTATGATTCCATATCATTATTTGTCTCCTAGTTTGCGTGAGGAAAATCTCTATAGCCTTTAACCCACATGCCTACATGGAAAGACTCAATTAGTAAATATAAGTTGTCCAATATAAATGACAAAGATACAACACAGAAGGAATATTATGCAAACTTACGAATCTTGTCACTGACAATCCAAGTCTTGTAGAAATAGTCCAAAAACTTCTGCTCAGTTGCATATTTGATGAAAAAAGAATTGATTGCATCATCCACTTCATCAGTACAACAATATTTCATGATATGGCCAAGTTCATTGAACATATATTTTTCTTTCTCTCAGCTACCAACCAACCGATTAACATTCTTGAGCCATGACCTCCTTACATGCCAAATACAAAAAATCACTTCACATTTTGTGATTCTCCCGCGACATTTAATTCATTTTTAGAAATTCTTAAAATGAATTCAATTCAAAATGTCAAATAGGAATATTGATGTTACCTCAAAGCAATGATTTCAGCCATAGCATCATCAATCATGAAGGCATTTACCCTCCAATCAGGACGAGTCCGAAAACACCTAAGCATGAGGCTCTCCAGCCATACCTGTATATCTTGTGATGTATTATGTGACATCACCACCTAGGCAACTAGTACCCCACTTTTTTACTCATCAAAGACTGCAAGCGTGTACAACTGATATTGTCATTTTAAATGAAATGAAGTTAATTTTAACATAAATGATTTTATTGAAGCAATCATTGGAAAAGAACTCACCCCATATTTGTTTGTACTGAATGTTGATTTCATGGCTATAAAACTATTGTGGGATAACTTCACCATAGTTTCCAACATCCATTTTGTTTGTATTCCAGCTATAAAAGGGATGTCCGCACCATTGGTCTTCTGGTAGAAGAAGAAATCATCTTGGTTTCTTTGATACCAAAGATTCACACTCATTTCATCTTTGCTGTGCAATTGATAACTTTCTTTCATTAGATGATTATAAATGTTTACAACGTCTTTTCTGCTTAAGAAGAAATCCCTATCTGTGGATGTAGCATCTATGTCAAGATATTTCTCTATATGTATTTTACAAATAGATTCAATTGGAAGTTCAAGAAAATAATAGCTTTCTAAATAAGAAATCATGTCCTTCGAAAGTTTTGGCTTTCTCTCAGTAACATCATCACTTAAAGTGTTGTCTTACCATGACAAGGCCATCCTTGCCATCTTTGTGATCATACTTATTATCTTTTATTACTGCTACGTTGGGATCTTGAACCATAATCTTTACAATGAAATGGCATTTACATCCCCTATTTTTGGAAAATGCCTTCCTTCCTTTGCTTTTCCATTCTTGTCTCTTGTCAGCTAGACCATATGAGCAATGATAACTACAAAATAAATTATAGGAATGTCACCAAATCTGATAAATATAAAGCATAATTAATATCAACATCTAAACAATGTAGTTCTAAAATACTTACAGCTCATAATATAAGGCTCTTGCACTTAGGGGTTTGCTTTGTTTATGCAGGAAGGAGCATGGAGCATCTGAATTCTATTCCTCTCCTTTTTTAAATCATCAACTCTTTCTTTGGGAATTTTTGCAACACGGTCATTCATGTTTTCTTTGTAGATCCCGGCCCAAACTAAATCTTTACTAGAAAAAATGAGTTTTTCTTTTGGGTCTTGCACCTCAAGAGCCATGAATGACTTCCATTTCTTTTCCATTTTGGATGATTGTCTGCAAAAATATGTGAAAAGATATTAGGGAGCTGGAAATTATGAGAAGGTGATTTGTACATATACAACAAGAAATATAGTAATTGCATCTCCATGAAATGATGTAGTGGGAAATGATTTCTAGTACTCCTGCAGGTGCTGGAAAATCATTTTCCAAGGTGCTGGAAAATCAATTTCTAGCACCTACAGGAGCACTAGTACTACTGTAGGTGTTGGGAAATCAATTTCCAAGGTGCTGGAAAATCATTTTCCAAGGATCAGAGCACTAGTACTGCTGTAGGTGCTGGAAAATCAATTTCCAAGGTTCTGGAAAATCATTTTCCAAGGTGCTGGAGCACTAGTACTACTGTCAATGCTGGAAAATCAATTTCCAAGGTGCTGGAAAATCATTTTCCAAGGTGTTGGAGCACTAGTACTGCTATAGGTGCCGGAGCACTAGTACTACTGTAGGTGCTGGAAAATCAATTTCCAAGGTGATGGAAAACTATTTTCCAAGGTGCTAGAGCACTATTACTGCTGTAGGTGCTGGAAAATAATTTTCCAAGGTGTTGGAAAATCATTTTACAAGGTGTTGGAGCACTAGTACTACTGTAGGTGTTCGAAAATCAATTTTCAAGGTGTTGGAAAATCATTTTCCAAGGTTCTGGAGCACTAGTACTGCTGTAGGTGCTGGAAAATCAATTCTCTTCAGTAGTACATCTCGATTTGAAAACATTTGAAAACTCTGTCAGTATAATATGATTCTCTTCCATTCATATATGACACCATCAACCTCAACTTCAAACAAATATTCTTTTTCATGTGCACAGAACACTAATTAATATTAAAATGTTTCATTTGACCTCAGTTCTTTTTCCAATCACAAATTTCAACACATTGGATGCACATCAACAATCACATGCACATATCAATCTCTATATGAAAAATGTACCCTTTCCTATATATGCACATATATGGTGTAGTAATCATTTAGTAAGATATGCACACTATCAAATTTACATTGAATTTTTTTTTTAGTTTTGACTATGCAAAATATGTCTATTATTTGGTCTCTCTACTCTTTTCTGAACATGTAAATAAAAAACATTAACGAATCAAGAAAATACAATGTTATGACTCAAAAAAATATTAAACAATTAGTAAACAAGAGCCTCCACAGAGACCAACCAGAAGCAATGTTGGAACATTTGTGCAATGGAGATATGCACACCCAAGTCAAAAGAACTAAGTCTCACCTATTGAATCGAATCACATATTTCATTCTAATCACATAGTAACTAAACACACAATAGTCTACATCCACCCATTTAACAACAATCTCCAAATCGACATTAACAATGAAATTAAACATATAACAGCAATGTCCACCCATTTATTAACATGATCCACTTAAAAAATTCCTATATATCTCATTCATAGATTAAGAAAATATAGTCACTTTTGGAATTGGTTGAAATGGGTATGCCACTATGAGAACTAGAACATTACCCATTTCATTAACAAACTTTACCCATTTCATTAACAGAAATGTCCACCCATTTATTAACATGATCCACTTAAAAACATTCCTATATATCTCATTCATAGATTAAGAAAATATAACCTCTTTTGGAATTGGTTGAAATGGGTAACCCACTATGAGAACTAGAGCATTACCCATTTCATTACCCATTTAACAAACATTACCCATTTCATTAACCACAATGTCCACCCATTTATTAACATGATCCACTTAACAACATTCCTATATATCTCATTCATAGATTAAGAAAATATAATCACTTTTGGAATTGGTTGAAATGGGTAACCCACTATGAGAACTAGAACATTACCCATTTCATTACCCATTTAACAAACATTACCCATTTCATTAACAGCAATGTCCACCCATTTATTAACATGATCCACTTAACAACATTCCTATATATCTCATTCATAGATTAAGAAAATATAATCACTTTTGGAATTGGTTGAAATGGGTAACCCACTATGAGAACTAGAACATTACCCATATATCACAATGACTTCATATTCTCATATCGATCACCCTCAAGTGCAAAAAAATCATGAATAGTCCTACAAATTTATAAGCCCTTTTCCCGTTGATTACCATGGGGAAAACCATCGATCTATTAATGGTATAAGGTTACAATCCCAAAATTAAAATTATAACAGTTCATAGGATGTGATGTGGGTCTGACTGGTTCTTGACCACCTTCATCACTTTTTCTCGACGTGGTTTGGAACGGTCCTTATGGAGGTCCACGTCAGGTGCGGATGTCTTACACCGCTCCTACGTGCTCCAAAGTGCCTTTTCTTTAACACTGGCTCAGAAACTGCTATAATTGTGAATGTTTTATGCTATTTTTCATTTCATAGAAAGCCCTGCATATTGTGTTTCTGAGGACGGTGTTTGACTGTGTTTCTGAGGACATCTGTTTGACGGTGTTTGCTTTTCCTTTTGTTTGACTGTGTTTTCTTTTCCTTTTCTCTGCGAAACTGCAGCAGCTCTCATAAGCAGGTGAATATTTATTCTCTAAGATTTTTATCAAGAATAGTAGATGAATAGTTAATGAATAGTTAATTAATAGTCTGCCTTGCAATGGCTTATGTAGATTAAGTTCAAGAATAGTTAATGAATAGTTAATGATGAGTCTGCCTTGCAATGATAAATTGATCCTACAATGCAACAAACTTGATCTGTATTTTGGGCTCTTGTATGAAGGTGTTGATCCTATTCTAAGCTAAAGCTTGGAGTGGTAAAAATTACAGTAGCTAGGGCACTCTGTCTGTTGCAATAAGAAATATCTTTGTTTATAATCTAAGCATCTCAAGATTCTGGCCCTTACTCTAGAATGATCCGGGTCATATTTATTAATTTGGTTATATACATATACTGCCTTAACTGAGTCACAACTATACCGTATCCATATTTTAATCTGTAGATTTACAGTCTTACCTCATTGAAGATGAAAACTGGACATTAAAGACCACACTAGATTCATATTTACTCTATAAATTTATAGTCTTGCCTCATTGAATACAAGAACTGGACATAAAGACTCTAGCCTCCAATCTATAGTATCTCATACTCCATAAGTCTAACCCAAGGTAGTGCACCCCCTTGTTAGCACTCACTGTCCTTCAAGTTGTGCCACTACCATTTAAGGGCTCAATAACATGTTTTCCAGGGATTTTGACAGATTTGTGGATCTATGATTTCCAAGCACTCTAAATTTCACACAAAACACATCACATAAAATTTATTTCTTACTCTTTCACAACTACCAAAAAGAAATGGAGTACCTTAGTTTCTTCAAACTTCAAATCTAAACTTTACATTGAGATTATGGAATGTAATGAAATATCTATATCAACACTAGCATATAAGATCTTCCATGACTAAGATCTACCATATAATCATGCTTATTTTAATCACCTCCTCCTTGGGAGGCCTGTAGTAGAATTCATATAACTCCCTAGAGTGCCCCTTTTGAAAGGAATTTGATATGCATTTGTAAATTGCGAAAACTATCATTGCACTGGTATTTTATAATCAAAACTTACTATTTGGATCAATAGCCTATAATTATTCTATAACCATGCTTAGAGCACAATTATATATGCTCACGAGGTGTTTATTTGTTTTAGTATGTTTGTTTCGAATGTAACATCATTGGGTAGAGTTAATGCACATTATGACTATCTTGTTGCATTAGTTAAACTATATTTATGATAACTACTCATGTTTTTGTGATAGATGGGAAAGAGTGGACACCTATATCATTATGAGTTGGATGGAGCTTGTGCATTCGAAATATATGGTGCTGATGAATTTCCATATCTCAGTGAAGCAGGCTAGTTGCCCATCATTAAGTTGTTCAATGGGCATAAAATGGAAAATTCTTCTAATTTCTTTGATACTTTTTATGGTAACAACATGAAGGTTAAGGGGATATTCTTTCCCGTAACAGAGGAAAGCATTGTAAAAACAACAAACACATCAACTGAGGGATAAAGGTGGTTCAAAAGGAAACCAGTACAGGGTGTAAACCTGAATTTCTTCCTAAAATACAATTGTCATGACCCTTGCTAGAGCGTTGGGGTCCACTCTCGCATTTTAAAACCAGAATGGGAAAAACCAATGCAGTAGATTCATCTTTATTTCACATGTGATGGGCATTTTTCTAAGATCTTCCTTTATCACATGATATTTTTGGTACACATGGCCGGGTTCAATAAGATGAATCTCCCTTATTTCTTGCATCAGATCTTAATAAAAATGGTTTCCTGTGAAAGAAAAAGGAATATTTGTATCCCCATGATGTCTACCACCATGGCCTTATTCAGATCTTGTACCTTCATGCTTTAAAGAAGCAAGCACAACATTCAAGTGAGAGGGTAATTACACAGCCACTTCCTAGAAAACATAGGAAGGAAAGGGCTTTACCTACAGAGGTTGAGAGCAGTCATCAAGCTACTGCAAAATCCACTGACAACCCTAACAGGAGGCGTAGACGGCAGCAAAGAAAAGTCGAAGAGAACAACATAGATGAAACAATTACAGAAATTTAGCATGCAACGGAATACTATAAGAGGCGATGATCAAGGCTTACAAACAAATTGAGGTTGGGGTTGAAAGCCAAGTTAAATCCCAAAAAGAAGGAACCAATTGTGATTATTGATGAGCTTCCAGTAGAAAGTGAAAAAAAATCGCAAACATTTCAAAAAATATGTAAAAGAGGGAGGAGGGTAGTGGCTGACAACAACCCCCTCAAAATCCTTGCAGAAGCAGCACAGTTTGCTGAAATTTGAAAGATGTGAAGATTGTAGTTTTACAAATGAAAATTTCTAGAATTTCATGATTTTCTGGATTTAATTTTTGAGAAAAATTCTCTATATTCTTAGGTAGATCATAATATTGGATTGGTAGTGAAAAACTACCTAATGTTAACCGATGTCTTCTTTGATTTTGAACACTAGCCATGATTCTAGGTGGTGACTGTCTTGGACTGATTTTGGGAGAATTTCATGGACATTGTCTTTGACTACATTTATGAGAATGTTTAAAACTACTTTTATGTGATTCCTTTGGAAGACATTGAATATATTGTGGATTCATCCAAACTTAAACTTATGATTCTATAATGTACGATAAATGTTCCCAATGGAAAAGCCATGGTCTAGAAATCTTATTGTAATTGCTTATAGCCAGTTTGTAGTTTTATTTCCTTTCAATATTTTTAATCACCACTGAAATCTGGCATTTAAAGCATAAAATATAGAGCTTCTATTGAAGTGACATTGGACAGCGAGCTCAAAAAGATATTTGAGGGCTAAATACTATGATCCAAGAGCCAACTTGTGGCCTAAAGCAGGGAGGTTTTAAATCCTTCAGCAAATGCCTTGGCAATGTTCTCTGGCTAGAAACATCTTGACGAACAACACTTATAAACCAAGAAAATAAATAGCCTAACATTGAGTACAAAACTTCCTTCAAAGAGTGAATACCTATATACACTCAAATTTAATGGAATCCTTGAGTATTACTTTCTAGCATACAAGGATGTCCATCGCAAAGTTGTAAATTAAAATAACCCAATTTATAAATTATAATAAAAATCTAATTTAAGGTTGCAGCCTAGTTGAACGTCAAATTGACATATGAGACACCTTTGTTTGTGGGACAAGGGATATCCTCTATCCAATGATTTGACTAGTTAATCTATAGAGGTGTACAGACTCTACCCTTCCCAATTCAACCTTATGACCTCCAACGAGGAAACACATGTTCTTAACTATTAGGATCACTCGAGCTATAAAATTTCATGCGCACTAAGAGATGGACTCTTCCTTTTTATGTTGCGGGTTAAATGTTCCTCTCCTACCAACAAAAGGCATTCACCTATCCTAAAAAATAACAGATAGATACCTATCGAGGGGCACTGAAAGAGACTATTCTCAAGAAAATTTAGGCCTCTAGGTCATGACCATGATGGTGGAAACAGAGTTAGTGCTCAAAGGGCCATGCCTCCACCAACCACGTTAACAAAATAGGGAAATTAAGGGCATTTATTCAAAGGGAAATATGAAACCCCTAACCTATGCAATTCAGGGGTGGCATATGGTAATTGCATCCCTCAAGCATAGACCAGTTAATTTATGAACAATACAAAACCAAAAGGAAGCCATACCTGACAAAGAAGAAATGTAGCAACCTCCTTGTGTTGTTACAAGAAAACCACTTCTCTACTACTAATCTACAAACAATGGCCACACAAATTATTTGTGAAAATGAAAGAGGGTTTCACAATCTGTGCATAACCATGGATTCTATGGTAAACCCCCATTCCATGAAGAAATGAATTCAACAAGAAGTTATATAGAACGAGGGAAAAGAGGAAGGTGTTCCACCCACCCCCTATCAACATACCGTCTATTAAAACTTGCACATCATTGGTCTCTGGTCCTCTCTGCAACACATTTTTATCCTGACAGAAACCTCCAAAAACTCTAAGGAATTAGTCATATCATCTGCTCTGCTGGCCCGACCAATCACAAAACAATAGAAAAACCATAATAATAATTCCAAGAAAATATTGTTTGATACTTGTTTTTCAAAAGCTTGAAAAACCTATTGTCCAAATCCTCAAAGTTTTGTAAGGTGGGGTAAAACCCGGAAAAACCACCATGGTCGAAGATATAGTCTCTGTTGTAAGGACTGATAACTCTTCACACAAGAAAAATGAAAATTGTACTTTTGCTAATCCATGAATGTCATCTCCAATGGAGCTCTACTTCCAAATTCAGGATGTAAACCTCACACAGAAAAATATCATCTTGGTTTTACCTTATTGATAATTGAAGAAGCATTCTCCAGTGTGGAGTCTTAATCATTACATTGCACATACTTGTGGGTCCTATATGAAGCTAGGAATAAGAAGCGGCTGCAAAAAAAAATTCCAAACTTTTCATACTCTTCCAATAGTTCTCTTGAGTTCTTTAAGAATTCACCTAGAGAAATGGCTCAACAAAACTCCAAAATTTCAATCCTCTTCCAGTAGTTGTCTTGAGTTCTTTAACAATTCACATAGAGGAATGGCTCAAATGACACTCTATGCTTATTAGGCGTTCATGTTCTCACAGTGGCTTGAAGGGTATGGTCTTTTCTTGGTATCTCCTTAGATGTGTTCCTTTGCCTAAGATCCAACAAAAGCATGTGCAATGGTCCATCTAACCGAGTGAACCTCAACATAATACTATTTCGTATGCCTTGCAACTGTTAGATGCTCACCCTCTAGCTTATCTTGGAGTATGGAAGATCATATATTGTGGAGGACTTGGTGGTGGATATGGTGGTTTAACATTTTTGCCTTCAAATATTCTTTCCAAAACAATGGGATTGATACTTCCCTTTAAAATATCAAATAACTAAAAATTGGGGTTACTTTCAGAAGAAAAATAAAATTCACTAAGTTTATATTTCCTAATTTGCTTACCATGGGTAGGAATAATAAATTGAATTAGGCTCTAGCCTAATTTATTTATCTATCTCTTTCTAATAATTCTAGAAGTTTCTGACTCTTCAATAGAAGGTTTGGGAAGTAATTTTTCATCAGAAAGAATTGAAATCATAAATTCATCTTTTGTAGCGATAATTTATTTACTTTTTGATTTTTTGTCTTCAATATCTAGTAGATATAATCGTGGTACATATTTGAGACGTTTCCTATGGTAGGGGACTATCCCAAGGGAATATCCTACAAAACAAAGACACAAGGAAGTTCCCCCACCCCCAACAAAACCATGAAAAAAATTGCACTTCATTTGTGATTAGTAATTTTGAGTGGAACAACATTTCAATCCTAAGTGATGATTTTATTTATGATATTGTTTGTACTGTAACTTCAATACTTATAGTATTATGTTTATGAAACATTTTCATTTGTTTTTATTTTGTTTATAAAATGTAATATTGTGACATTCCCATTACAATTTCACAAAATCATGATGTTTTGATTTTATAATTGACATACCCCATTGACATCCCATGTTCCATCCCCTAGAAGATGGGGTATCTCTCAAATCATCCCCAAAGCTTGTTCCCTCATCATTGAACTTTTGCAAGATAGACATAAAATAAATTGAAAAATGGAGTCTGTGAAGCCACAAAAACCACTGAATCAGGGAGAAGCAATTGAACTAATGTAACCAGATTAATCTCCAATGAATCACCATTAAATAGGATCTCATCTATCATTGGTTGAATAGCACCTTTATGGAATTGTCATGAAAGGTCTCTGACATGGTCAATGTTCAACACCTTATGTATAATACCAGATTGGTCTAGAGTTTTCAGTTTGAATCTTATAATATTATAACCTATGAATATGGAGGAGTTCCCCTTAATCCAAGAAAACTTTACAAATGCAATAACGAACATTAAATTAATTGAACATTAAATTTTCTCTATAATCTCACTCTAAAGAAAGGACATAAAATAACAAGTCATAGAAATACAAAAACATCAACACATAATAATTAAGCCATATACAATATATACAATATACAATTAAGCCAATTCTAAAACATCAATAGTGTGTTTACGAGTCACAGTAATGAAAAAACATCAACAAGACGATACACAGATAAATTCTCTGATAATAAGGTATAGAAATTTCATGATTACCAGGAGGCAATGCAGTTGCTCCACTCCAAATAATGGATTCCGCTACTCCCTAGCAACTCTGGTGACTGAGGCACGATTGATGAGAATGCAAAACTGATAATGAAAACACGTGGAAAATAAAAACCCAACATTAATGTCGGGAGGTGGTCGGGGTCGTGGGGGTGGAGGGTGGGGGAGGAGCGACGTGAGCGGGAGGAGTGGCGGAGGAGGCACGAGGGGTGGGGTCCACTAACGTTGGAGTTTCGTCGCTTTTGGGCTAACCGCTAACATTTCTGTCACCGTTGTGCCGTCATCGAATGCAGGGTCCACATCATACCAAAGGCAGAGGGGGTAGCCGGAGCTGGGAGATCGGGAGCTATCACATTAGCTCTCGATTCGTAGATCAAAAGACTCCTCCTATTCCACTGTGGTGCTTCTCTCTTCAACAGGTTCCTCCAATATCTGCAATGATTGTTTACTCCTTTTCCTTTTGGATTTCAACGCATTATCCAAAATATTTGAATAGTAATCTGCAAAAAAAAAAAAACTGAGATATGTAAAAACAACTGCGATTACTCTAAATGTCTATCAAGAGATGGAAAAAAATGACCTTGTTCTCAGCACCATTGCGGTTGTGAATAATTCGCCAAGCATGGTAAAAATCGATCAGGGTTTGAATTTTCCTCTCCTGTATTACTCCACTGGTTTTTATAATAATTATGGCCTTTCAAATATCATTCCACCTTCCTAAGTGCTTCTTTTTCTTGGATGCAAAATTATTCCACACTAGCCAGAACTTGGAAATCTGAACATATTTACTTGAGGTCTTGTATTGAAGGGGAGACTTTAGTGCAGGTCCTTTCGGGCACACTCATCAATTCGAAGTCGAATTTCATTCAGAAGAAATACTTTCAAATACACATTTTTTAGGCTACAGGCTTCTACGCAGCTTACACGACCCTCGACAACTCCTTTCTCATTCTAGTTTGTCTTCCATGCATCACTATTTTGACATTTACCATAGAGATCGCGTGTATTCGCCTGATTTAATTTGGTGTTGGTAGACAGTGACACAACAATGTAGAATCCAAATGCTTCCATGCCTAAATACTTCATATCTCACCAATTTTTAATATTCTACAGGCCAATCCACAACATCTCTCCAATGCTACATAGCAGTGATCTCTCCTTTATATTTGCAAGTAGCAGTATATATTCCCTCAATGAAATTCAATGACTCTAAACTTCATAGTCTTTCTCTGATACCAAAAGGATAGCACATTCCATAGGCCTTGCACAAAAGATGATTAACAAAACACAAAACCACAACATACATATGTACATAAATTAAGAATTCATTAATTCATAAAAAAATTATAGGAGATTTTGGACCAATTCTTGGCCATCATTCCTCACACTTACTCCCAAAATCTACACACACTTTTTTTATATGTTTCATGCCTCATAAGCTCACTTCTATTTATACAATTGGATTGGAACTCAAGGAGGTTCTAGATCCTAAGATAACTCCCAAAATATATCTGCTAATCTATAAAATATCTCATTCAATCCCTTAACCTTGGATAAGAGCTAACTAATCCATGATCCTCTCAAACCTTGTTAATAGATAATTAATTCCCTTTCATCAAAAGAAGCTAAACAAAATAAACCATAATATCTAGAAATATACGTTGAAATGAAAAACACCTAATCATATCATGGAAGATACAAAATGGAAAACTTGAGGGCATGTGTTAAATTCTAAGAAAGAATATTAGCCCAATTGAAATGCTTTGAATCATTGAGTAGGTTGTGTATTAAAGCCATCCATTGCAAATTTCAATGCTCGGGGTATTTGTCTCCATATAAACGAGAAGACATTTTTATGAGGAACATAATAGGTCTTTTTAAAATGAAACCCATATATCATTTTGATGACTTAAGTTTGAACCCTTCTCTATCTCCTTGTAACCAATGTTTGACAATGTTATCATAATTCCCTTCACACTTCTTGAATATTGTGTTTTTGAAGTTATTGAGAAACTGAATGTTTAAGAAAACTTCGAGAGGACTAAGCTTGTAAATTTTTGAAAGTATTTGCAGACTCCAAGGCACTATCACATTTTTGTTGTAGTCTACTATAGTGTGGGTACGAAAACATAGATGTCACATAATCCATGCAACCATGTCATAATAACAAAAATATTTCACTCTAGCAGCAACTCTGTGCAGTTCCATACCTCTAATTTTTTCAAACTAAGTGTTTTTCTCCTGAGTTGAAGTTTCAAAATTTAACCACCTTCTATTCTCAAAGAAATTATAAATTTATTCCCACTTCATCATACCTTCCATCTAGGTTTTGAAAGTGGTATCAGGAATGAGAGTTGCATAGACTTTGTAATTTTCTGATTTTGAATTTTCGACTCCCTTCAGGTGTTACTTAATATTTTGAATAGCCTCCATTGACATCGTAGATTAACCACCTTCTATTCTCAAAGAAATTATAAATTTCTTCCCACTTCATCATACCTTCCATCTAGGTTTTGAAGGTGGTGTCACAAATGAGAGTTGCATAGACATTGCAATTTTCTGGTTTTGAATTTTCGACTCCCTTCAGGTGTTACTTAATAGTTTGAATAGCCTCCATTGACATTGTAGCTTTAGGTGTCTTACCCATGTTATTCCATAAAAAATAATAAAATAGAAGAGAATTTACCTTTCTACAATAAATCTAAAATTTACTAGTGGAATTGTCTATGAGAGTGCATGTTTACGATAAATTAGAAGCCTTGTAGTGAATTTGAACTTGTTTTTTTGTAATGAGAGATAGAGTTTAGAGAGGTCATGTAAACAAATTTTGGAGAATAGATTTCAAAATAGAAAGTGGAAAATAGGAAAGTTGCTAAATTTTGTTTAAACCCTTGGGATGTGGAACAATAAATTCAAATGAAATTTATTAATTATTCATTAAAGTGATGAGACATTTGGTTGGAGTTGGGGGAGTTTTTTATTCAAATATATGGATTTCAATTTGCGAGTTAATTTTAAAAAAAATGAAGAAACCTAAAAGAAAATTATGGTTGGAACGCAAACCAATAAATAAAATAACTTGTTCCTAGTCGTAGCAGAAGCGAGTCGGGTTGTTTCAAATCGACATGCTATAAATTTCAAATTTTTGGCAGCGGTCACCGCATCCTTGACATCCAGTGTAGTCATGGTATGATGAACGTCGGTAGTTTGGAGCTCGGGTTTGAAAAATGTTCTTTCATTTTCTTCGAGTACATTGTCCGACCTTGTTGTAGTCGGGAGTTGGAAGGTCGAAAACCTGTCCAATGAAATTATGAAAACAAAGGCCCGACCTCCGATTTTCGACTTGCATATTTATTTTTTTATAGTTTTCATGTGCAAATTTTTTTTCTTATATTTTTTTGAAAAAAATAACTAATTATAAAAAGAAGGGGAAAATAGAGATAAAATTTTATATACAATCCTCCTTATTTTATTTATTTTATACAAATAATAAAAGATTGTCTTCATATGGAAATTCATCATGCTAAACCATGGTCGAGCATTCTTAGACATCACAGAGTTAGACGTCACATACTTAGAGTTTATATCTATTTGTTTTATAATATTAATCGTTTGGGTTTAATATTAATCCCTTGAGTTTGTAATACATTTGGATTTTTAGTATTGGTCCCTTGGGTTTATAATATGATTCTCTTGACTTTATTAATCTAAGAGTTGATATTCATAGGGTTTAATATTATTCACCGGATTTATAATAAATTTTGTAGGATTTAACATTATTCCGAGTGTTTACAATATGAATTCTATTTGTTTAATTTGAATCCCTTAGGTTTGTTGATTCTTTGAGTTTAAAATACTTATGTAATGGAGGTGAGGTTGCATGGTTGGAGTTTGGGGATGTTTTATTCAAACATAATTGATTTCCATTTGGGAGTTAGTCTATAAAAAGATAAAGAAAGATAGGGTCGGCATGCAAACCAATAAATACAATATTTTATTCCTAGTTGCAGCGAAAGCGAGTCAATTAGTTGGAAGTCAGCACAATGTTAATTTAAAGTTTCTACTAGCAGTGACCATGACCCCAATGCACAACATAGTCAAGGTACGTCAGAAGTCGTTAGTTGGGAGGTCAGGTGTGAAGAATGTTATATCATTTTTTTCGAGTATGGAGCCCAACCCCGTTATAATCGGGATTCATAAGGTTTGTAACTTGTGAAATGATTTTATGAAATAGAAAGATCTAACCTTCAACCTCTCACTTACATATTTTATTTATTTATTTGACTTTTTATATTGCAATTTTTTTTTGAATTTTTGAAAAAAAATATTATTTACAAAAGAAAGAGCTAAATTTTTATATAGTCTTTTTTTTTTTATTTCTTTTATACCGATAATGAAATATTGACTTTATATGGAAATTCATTGTCTACCACGCTAGGTTGCATAGTTAGGGCTTATATAAGTTACTTTATAATATTAATCGCTTGGGTTAGATATAAATCATTTGGGTTTGTAATCTCTTTGATTTTTTTTGTATTGGTCCTTTGGGTTGATTATTTGTTTGAGTTTATAATATCACCCCCTTGGCTTTATTAATCTATGGGTTGATGTTCTTAAGGTTTAATATTATTTACAATGTTTATAATAAAATTTGTAGGGTTTATTATTATTCACATAGTCTATAATATTAATTGTGTATGTATAATATGAATCCCTTGGGTTTTGTTGATTGGGTTTATCAATCTCTTGAGTTTCTGATATTAATCTCTTACATTTGTTAAGCCATGTGTTTATAATATTAATTCCTTGAATAATAATATTAATTTCATAGGTTTAGTATATTAATATCATGTGTTTATTATTATTATTATTATTGCACAAGATTATTTTCATTATTACCTATATTGTTATTATTGTTAATCAATATTTATTGATTATTATATATTTATCATTATATTATTATTATTATCCAATTTAAGTTCATGGTCAAATAAGACACCAAATTGGTGTATAAGACCTTCTTGTTTGTGAGATATATAATAATAATCATTAATAATATCAATTTTGATAAATATATCATATTAATTAATAATAATATATAATAATTATTATTATATATATATATATATATAATATTGATAGATTTTTTTTACCACATTTCCAAATGTTGTGTAATTGGGTGATATAGATTTATTATATTTATTTAAATAAATATAAGTATACTAATAATTAACCATAAAAGAAATTCTCATAACAAAAATACATGAAAGTTGTCAATATACTTTAAATTTGACCATATTATTATGAAATAATTTTATATATTTTCACATATAACAACTTTTAGGAAAAAAAGGAAATTATACGAGTTCGTTGACAAAATGGACTTATATTATTTAAGATGAATACAGCAGAACTAAACGGAAAGAACAAATGACACATATATATGAAATATCTTAGTCCACGTAAAAATATATTGTGAATGGTTTAACAATAAATATTGAAATAAAACTACATCGTACATAGCACTATGGGATTTGCGAGACATAAATTTGCACAAGCTGGTTATTAAATTTTAAATGAAAAGTAAATGAATGAAGTGCTAAAATGTAAAGACTGGAATGATAAACATGTCCCTGTCGGAATTTCTTGGCGGCCGAAATGTACTTTCCAGGCTATATAAAAGATGCAGAATGTCGATTTCGATGGACGCTGCCGAAGTGTAGACAATTGGCCTCCATGCCGCTTCTCCCGAAAATTTTAATGCGAATATGGTGAACTTTGAATCGTGTTATTTTGGAGTTTTGTTTACTATCGTACTGCGATCCAAGTTTTTACTTATGATTAAATAGTAATTATGATTAAATAGAGATGGGAAAGGACGAAAATCCATCCTAGAATATCAAATATGCCATAGGTTAAGTTTTTTTACACAAGGATTTTTTTTTTTTTAATTTAAAAAGAAAATTTTAAACCGTGAACAAACGTTTCAGGGAATCAGAGCACCAATGGACTCCACATGCAGAAATATCAAAATGAATAGCTATTACTGATTACTAATTAATATTTTTAATTGAAGAGTATAATTTTAATCACTAAAGTATTTCTTTATTTGATGTAGAATTATCTGTCAACACAATTATATTAATAAATATAGCTTATATAAGCATTTTATTTCATGTAGAATTATCTAATAACACAATTACATTAATAAATATAGTTTATATAGATTTGTAAATAATTGAATTTATTTTTTAATCATTAATTTTTTTTGTAAATTTGGGAGTTTTTCATTTTTCATTCATTTTCTAATCAATATACATTCAGATTTATCACTTTGATGGACTCAACCCGCCCTCAAGAAATGAGGTCTGCCACTTGATGACATGGTATGCCATCCAAAAAGATAATGTCTTAAGTATGTTATACCAAGAAAACATGGGTTGAATATTTCCATCTACACAGTGTTTTACAACTTGACTATCATATCTACTAAACACTTGAAATGTAAAAGCTACCGCATATATCTATAATGCAAAAAACTGAATTAGCTAGTCATGAACTATTCCGCCTCATTTGGGACCGAGGCCGACTCCACAGGCGTTGGGTCCTAAGCCGACATACCAGCCTGCTCAAATGGTTGGCTATGCACGGGATGTGGTGCTCAATATGGTTGAGGCACCCATCTTTTTTTATGAGCTTAAACTTAATCTTTTTGAATAATCCGGGAAATCATGTGTTAGAGCCACTAACCTCATTGATATCTTCTTTAAAGCTTTGCAGAGAATAATTTTCACCGACCAGTAAAGGAACAGGGTCTGTCTGAACTGCGTGAATCTGCCTTTGGTCTGACCTGGGTCTGGAAATAGACGTCACCACTCTTCGGTGGCCATTTCAGTCTCTGCATGCTTGTTTATGTCTACCTCCCACTTCTCTATAATTTTTTGTATCTCCTCAACAATGTTTTCATGGTATGCTATTGCTTCCTCCTGAATTACATCAATGGTCGCCCTATGACCTCGTGGCTTGCTCCAGGGAGAGCTAAATTGAGCTTCTATGGCCTTCCCTATTCCCTTTATGCGACGGTCACAACCAGCAGGGATTTTGGAGCGACCACGGGCAGCTCAACTCCTTGAGTGAGCCATCCTATGGGCCATCCCAGCATTTTGAAACAGGTAACCTATCTAGTATAGCATGCAGAGGCGTAATTCCATAAAATTCAAATAGGCAGAAGACCAAGAATTACTATTGACATACCATAACTTCCCCAGCACTTTCATCTCATGGTTTTGACACAAATCTACCCTATGCAAACACTTCTCTCTCAGCCTTTTCTCTTTCTTCCCCACCCACTCACTCTTATGGTAGTTAGTCCCCAGCACATACTCCTAGTCCAAGAATCTCTTTCTTTCGTAACCTCTGTGATAACATAGGGGATGTGATTGCATTTTCCATGAGGTTGGCAAGAATTTACTCTCCCCACCTCCCTGCGCGCACAACTCCAAAAACCCGGGTTGAAATTGGTCTTTTGAAACCTTGCTCTATCCTCCTCCCTGAAGTTATCCTTGATCCAAAACACCAACAAGGTTTCCATACACCTCATAGAACCTCCCTAGGGGTGACCCTTACCCAACTGATGCAAATTATGTTGCATGTAGAGCTCAAACGCCATTCATAAAGCAACCGAGAGGAAGAGCCCCAACGTAAACCCATCCCTCTTCCAGACTGCAACGGAATAATTCCACTTGCCCCTAGCCCACATGGATCTAAAGGAGTCCCTCTTGTTCCCATGAGGCTCCCAAACCTCCCTACGAGACTGGAGACACTTAATGATGGTGTTTACATAAAGGAAAGAGCGAGGTACATACCCGAATTTTGCAGACGAGGGTGAGTGATGGAGGTCTCATGTCTCGTGGTCACAGCTGCATCTGAGCTTCCGTTCACAATGAAAGCCCCCCGCCTTCCTCTTCCCATATTTAATTCCTCTCTGCGAGCCTGCGTCCTGCGACCTTACCTTCACCTCCATGTAGAGGTACTTCCTGCCACCCTTTCCACTCATACGAACGGTGGTGGGCTTCATCCTCGATGCACCTATCATAAAGAGTGATGCAAAGGCGAATCCTCTAAGTAAAATCCAGTAATTAATCATTATTATTTTTATAAAAATATAAATTTAAATAAATATAAATTTTTATTTTATTAAAAGATTTATAAATAATTAGAAATGAGAAAATAAAAAGATGAAAAAACCTAAGAACTAAAATGAGAAAGAACTAAATAAAAAAAATGTTTGAACTTCTATTTTCAAATATAATATTAAGTTCAATTATAAACAATGGTTTATTATAGTATCTTTTGGACCAAGTCTAAAATTTTTTATGAAATACTAAGATATTTGAGTATTCAATCATATTTTTATAGATAGAATTCTAACACTCTTTTCCAAATTATAAAATCATATTTACCTGATGGAAATGAGTCATCTTTTTTTCAGGTGAAAGAAAAAACGATGTTCTATTAAAACAGTGCATGACCCATATACATTTCCAAAACTACATAAGTCTTGTATATGTAAAACTATTCCAGAAACGTCCTAATCTCAAAAAAAATTGTGCTGCCTCCATAGTCGGATAGCAACAACATTCATAAGTTCTATAACATAAGTTTACCGAATACCATATATATACATTCTAGCACTTATCGCCAGCGAGCATAGGATGTCATTAGAAATACATCCATGGCCACCATAACTCGGCCTATTTAAAGCCATGAAAATCATCGAATTGAGACAGACTCACTAGATCTGTGAGGAGTACAAACTGAAAATGTGCACTAGATATTGTGAGCCTCCTATTGACACAAAAAGAAAAAATAGTTAGCCATCCACAAGAAAATTATCCAAATAACGATCATGAGGCTATCCAAGCAGGAGTAAACAAAAGCATGAAGACAAAAGGGGCGAAAGAATCTGTCTCACTTGATCATTAAGAGGCTCGCTTGCAAAGGATCCAAATGATAATAAAAACTAAGGCAGAGGGAAATGAAAGGAAGCCACCCAATTAGAGTCCATGTAGTGAGTGATCAGAATAGTCCCATAGGGTGCATCTAGGCCTTTCTTCGAGAGCAATTCATTCCTCGTATTGTTTTCTCCAAAAAAATGTTGCATTGTGTAGATATAGAATTTAGATAGGATATACATTACCCACTCAATCCATCCACTCAGGTTTTGACTGAGCATCCTCCTCTTGCCAGAGATACCATCAATAGTAAATTTCGAGTCACCATATATGTAGATAGAAGCTAAACTAAGATGATAAGCCACCATAATCCCACTCCACAAGGCCACGAGCTCAGCCTTATTGTTGGATCCTAGACCACCATTCCAAAAAATATGAAAACGTTCATCTGCTGCAAGCTTAATCCATGCCCTGCAGCTAGATGCACCGTCCCTTTGTGCCCCATCAAAATATATCGCAGGAAGGGCAATATGGTGAGGGCGACATCAGATAGAAAAATCACCCAAACCCGAAGATGGTAGAGCACAATCCCCCATCCATCGCATAATATTACCATGAATCATTGTAATGTTCACTGGGATACCTTCGAAAATTAATCGGTTCCAGACGCACCATATCTCCCAGAAAACATAAAAAGGCAGAGATTTGTAATAGCCTTTAGTGCCCCCCACACAATGATGGTCTGTATGCAATCAATAAGCCTCCAATTGGAGTCCTCCAAGAAAGCTGTAAACAACTTCCAAATACTAAAAGAAAAGCTACAGTAGAAAAAAAAGTGCATAACAGTCTCCTCATACATAAAACATAGCGAGCATCTCCCAAAATCCTCAAATCCCATTTAATAAAAAAATCCCATGTAAGAATTTTATTCTTCCATAACAACCATCCAAAAAAATAGAATCTTTGTTAGTATATTCCAACGCCACCTCCCAAGGAAAAATGACAAGGCACTATCCACATTGTGAAATATTTAATATGAAATGCGTCATCGAAAAGACAATTTTATCAACTAACTAATATCGACGATATTGATACTTCATTCACAATATTCGGACATTCATATCCCGTGACTAATCCAAATGCGTCCTGTAATATTTAAATGAAAGGATATAGTTTTATCAAATAATTGAAATCGGGGATATTGACAATTCATTCACAAGGTTTTGATTTTCATCTCTGATGATTAACCATTGAATAAAAGTTTTGTATTCGTATACATATATCTCAAAATTTGTATTCGAATTAAATAATGCTTTCAGCGCACAAATTCTTGATAATCTATTTACATTTCAAGATATGTGAATAATTAGGCGCATGCGTTTAGAAAAATAAATGAAAGTACATAATTTTATTAAAAATTTGATATTGGTGATATTGATAATTGATTCACAAGGTTTGGACATTCATCTGCCTTGATTAATCAACTGAATAGAAATTATATATTTTTTAAATTTACAATTGAATTGAATAATTATTTTAATTTAACAAAATTATAATTAAATTAAATTCAAAGTACAATAATTATTTTAATAAAAAAAATTATAATTAAATTAAATTCAAAGTATTTTTTCTATGAGATTGAATTAGATGGCAAACACTACTTACTAAATACCTAATCATAAAATTTTGGAGTCGTCTAACGAGCCGGAGGAATTGTCCGGATTCGGCCAAAATTGGCCTTTCCGAACTGGCCAAAAATTTAAAAATCTTGCAGAAACAAAGTTGTTTGAATCGATTTTGACATTGGAAATGGATTCAGCACCATCAAAAACCTGTAGAACACCCAAAATATTAAACTTTGATAGTTATATGGATTTAGAAAAATTCTCGTCGCTCTTCTGAAAAACTTACCTAAATTTTCAATAAGGATTTTTAGGGCGATTCCTCTGGCTAGTTAGACTACGGCTAAAATTTTACTATTGCTTTTCTAACCTATTATAATTATATTTTTACATGTGTACACAAAATTTTGAGTGAGTTTAAATGATATTTATGATCCCATCGTCCTGGCGAAATTCCACCGTTCTGGTCCTCCCAGCAATCGACGGTTATCATGGATCCCACCATCCAACAATCACGCATCTACGGCTTTCAGCAAAATTCAACTTATCGGAACACGGTTACGGCGGTGACTTTTCCCATTAAAAACCCCAGCTCTGATTTATGCAATTCCAGATTTGTTCAGCTTAGTTGGGATTTAATGGCTCGGGTAGAAATTTGAGTTTGATTTTTTCTGTTGAAGAATGGAATCCAGCATCAAAGAAATTCGTGGCAAGATGGAGTATTGGGAACCAATTGTCCAATGCGTCCCTGGATCAACTTCACTTATAAATTTCAAATCAATTATCAGATCAGCGCCTACTTTTATTTTCCTTCCACGGCTCTGCACAAGGCAGCTGGGGATTCAGAGATTTGGCCATTGCTAGGAGGTCTGTAATATCCATTCCGTGCCCCACTCCTACTGGGGAATACACCGCTTTGATCACAGACGGGTACAAGGCTAATCACCGGGTAAACAGCCCATCACTCTAAAGCTAATTTATTTTCAATAAATTAATTTTAAAAATAAAATAAACCTATGATAAATCATAGTTAACAAATTTTATTATGTGAAACTAGAGTTGAAAGATGGTTAGAGTCTGCGTATTTTAATTATTTTTATACAAAATCTTTTCAACTTCGATTTCTAAGTTATAACTATAACATTGGATTCCGTTGAATTATAGTTTAGAAAATTATTTAATTGTAATTTAGAAAATTGTTTATTTTAATCATCATCGATTGCTCCCACGGTTATTGCGGATCTCACTATCCAAGGGTCACGCATCTACTAGGTCTGTCGACAAAATTCAACCGGTCAGAACACGGTTACCGTGGTGACTTTTCCCATTAAAAACTCCATTATACCTCGGCTTTTGATAAAACAAAATAACACTATGAGAATTATGTTTTGTTGTTGTTATAGGGTTGAAAACTCAAAACATATTACATTAAGAATATGGGTTTAATAAAACGATTTAAAGCTCTCATTTGGAGAATAAAAATTAAAATATGTAACTATTTAATTATTTATAGGAAAATCCAAGGTAAATGGAAAAATATAAATAATATGGATTTTAATTTCTGAACTGGTTAGTATGAGCTAGATCACTCATATGTGGTATTGTTTTTTTTTTCATTAATATCATTATCATTTATGAATAATTTATTTGAATTTTTATTGAGTACATGAATACGTTGTTATTTTCTTTTTTTTATTAGTATCATTACAACTCATGAATATTTTATTTAAAAACTTTATTTAAATTTTATTGAGTACATGAATACTTTATCATTTTTTTCATTAATAAAATTAAATTTGACTTGAAATAGTTCTATTTTTTCTTTATGCTTAAAAGAAATGAAACCATTCACCTGTAAATGGTCATAAAACCATTCACCTGTAAATGGTCATAATTCTTTATATCATAGTGTCAATACTTTCCTCACCTTTTGGCTAAAAGCCCCAGATTTATGTATCCACTTATTAAAGTCTTAAAAAGAAAAAATCATGTTTTACTTTACAGTTTTGACTTTCTTTATAATTCTTTCTTTTTCTTTTCTTTTCTTTTTTTTTTTTTTTTTTTAATTTTATTAGTTTCTTTTTACAATTTTTTTTTAACTATTTTTTTCTCCTCCTTTTTTTTAATTTTATTTTTTGATTTTACTATAACAAAAATGAAGTTTTAAAAATAATTAATTTAAACAAAATATTATTTAAATAAAAATTTAATTTTTCACATTTATTTATTATTTATATTTATAACATAATTATTTTATAATATTTGCATAAGGTAATTTATTTATTTTTTATAAATAATTATAACATATTAGTTAAAAATGAAACAAAATATAAAATTATCATTGTTTATGTGGACATACTTTGTTAAAGACAAAACAACCATGTTTCATCTCTAACAATAACCATAGTAGTAATACACTAACTATAAATAGTTTGACCTCAAGCTTCATGAAAATGTTTACCATCAAAGGAAAATGAGCATGCTCTTTTCCTTTTCCTTTTTCTTTGTTTTAACTCAAAAATATTTATATCCTAATGAAATAATTACATAACTACACATTAAAATTTAATGTTCAATCAACTAAGGTAGGTATGATAAATGTTATTTACATATCAAACTTTTTCATTTACCTGAAGTAGTTAAGGAAATAAACCTATTTACATATTTTTAAAAATATCATTTAGTTTTTAGAAAAAAGATAAATTATATATGTGTGTGCGTATGTTTTCAATTAAAACTATTTATAAATAAATATTTTTTCTATTTCTCTCTCAATTTCTCTCTCACAACCAACCCCACCCCTACTCTATATTGATAGATAATCATTACTATTTCTAAATCAATATATATATTTTTATTTCTCTCTCAATTCCTCTCTCACACCCAACCCCACCCCTACTCTATATTGATATATAATCATTATTAATATTACTAATTAATATGCTATGTAATATTTATAAATAATAAAGGTAATATTAATCATGATTACTAACCAATATAAAATAGGGGTGGTTTGGGGTGGGGTGGGGTGGGAGAAAAATTGGAAAGGAGAGGCGAAAAGGTAGAGACAAATGGGAAGAGAGTGTACACCCAACCCCAACCCTACTCTATATTGATAGATAATCATTATTAATATTGCTAATTAAGATATTAATATCTTATGTAATATTTACAAATAACTAAGGTAATATTAATAATGGTTATCAATCAATATAGAATAGAGGTTGGGTTGGTTGTGAGAGAGAGATTGAGAGCGAAATATTGGAAAGGAGAGGGTAAAAGGTGGAGACAAATGGGAGGATAGTAAATGGAAATAGAGAGAGAAAGATATAGGGAGAAAGAGAGGTAAAGAGAGACAAAGGGGATGGGGGAGAGAGAAAGAGAAGGGGAAAGGGGTTACTAAAGAGAAAGAGAAGGGGAAATGGATTAATAACATAGGGAGAAGAATATAGTGAGAGAGAAAGAGAGCGAGACAGTGGGACGTCGAGGGAGAGGGAAGTGGAGGGGGGGGAGTGGTTGAGTGGGGTAGTATACAAGGAGATTAGGGGACTGGGGCAGGAGTGAATAGTGGAGATATGGACAAGGGGAGAGAAGGGGAGAGAAAAACTTGATATATTGAAATAGACATTTTTAGACATTTTTTCTTTTACCTATTTTTTTTCATATTTTAACAATGTCCATAGTAACAACACTTTATTTAATATCTTAGCCAAAGTTCATTCAACATGTCTTGATCCATTCCCCCTTGAAAAATGAAAAAGATAATTTAAAGGTGATTGCAAGGGAATGGGAATATTAGTTAAAATCGATTAGCTAGTAATACTTAATTTGATGCAATAGATGAGTTTGGTTACATTTTAATTTAAAAAATCAAATAATCTAAATAATTTAGATTTTAATTTTAGATCATCTTTTAATTTACTATTATTTATTGTAATTGATATAAATTTGGTCCTCCATGATTATCCGATAAAATAATAAACTATATTTTTCTGGCACTTGGACATAAAGCCATGTGTATTTATGATTCAATATTACCATAAATTTTCTTTTTATATTTAAAAATTAATGACTTTTAAAACGTAACTCTATACTTTTTGTTATGGTGAAATTATAATATATTAAAAATTAAAGTTGTAATGTTATTCTATTTCATTTCATTTCCTTAGCTATTATTCTCGTCTTTATTTTTTAAGGATGCATATCAAAATTTAGTTTCATATTAATATTTATAGATTTCTTAAAATTATTTTATTTTATTTTCTGTTTAACTTATTTATATATAATGAAAATTTCTATACTTGAGAATGAAAATATTATGTGTATATTAAGTTTTTTTTTTTAATTTATACTGTTTTATGTTAAAAATTCAAATTTATGTTAAAATTTGGTAGCCACTCATAATATTATAAATATGTAGTATAAATATTTTTTTCTTATACATCAAAATAATAATGGTGTAAAAATATTAATTATTAAATAAGTTTGATTATTTATTATATTTATTATATATAAATTATATTAAAAAAGGGGAAGGATTGAATATCTATATAAATTGAAATTGTTAAATATTAAATATTAACTAGGATGGATGATTATTTTTAAGATTGAATTGCAAAAAAATATATAAATATATAAATATTAATTAAAATTGATGCTTTATCTTATATGTTTGGAGAAAACCAAAGCACATGTGCTTAGTTTTTTTCCTGAGTGAGTGAGTGAGTGAGTAAGTATATATATATGTAACATTCTCAAACCAACATTCACGAACAGTAAATATACATATAAAAAAAAATTTATTCACAACCACTACAAGGTAATCAAACTTTAAACACATTCCATAAAACATGTAAACATATTTCCACTAACTAATGAATACATCGAAACATATATCAATTAACTATGTAAAACATTAAACATGTACCAAATATCTACATAAGACATTAAACACCATAACCAACGCACATAAATATAAACATTTATAAACCATGGTCTTTTAATGTCCAAAGCAACTTGCATGGTTTGGCCTCGACTGATTTATTAACTATACCATTTATGTGGACTACGGTCATGACTTGAATGTGTCACAAGTTAACCCCTATCTCGATCCTTCCGTAGACTCACTTCGGATGCCCGTCCCTCCAGACTTGTTCGTTGATCTAGTTGGCGTTAGACCTTGCCACTTGGCTCTCGGCTCGTTCGACAGGTCATGATCTTCTATGTGACTCTGCAGTTGTGGTACAATAAGTGTTTAATGATTCGCCAGGTATCATAAATACCATAGCGAATCTCGGTACGCGCGAGGTATTCCCGCGGTTATTCCAATGTATCACTCGGTGTTACAGTTCACCGCCTTTCCATTTCTTCTTTCCTGTTTTCCATCTGCAACAGGGTTTTTCGCTGGGGTTCCGACAGGAGGTTTTTCGTCGAGGGTTTCCAGGTAATTGGCCGTATTCGCCTATGGAGATATCAATCCTCCTGGCTCGATTAATGTCTCTTTTGCGATTTTGAACAGTATTCAGGTTTTCTGTTTTCATTTTTAACTCCGTCGGAAGAAAACTATCGTGGTTTACTATTTGTTTGACAGGAGGACCGAAGACTCCATTCAACCCTATGTCCAGACCTTGCCGTTGATTCTTCTACAAATATTTGTTATCCTCCTATAGGTGAGCAAGTTGATTGAATTTCGAAGTCGTTCCTCCTTCCATAACTGAGTATGTGAAAATAATTAGAACAGGGACTAAATTTTTTTCCTTTTTACAATGTCTCGTTACAGTGGTGGTTTACGCGAGAGAGACCCCAATTTCGGAAGGTAATCTTAACGAATATATGCTACCAGTTTTCTTCATTCTCGCAGAAGTTCATGCGTTAGTTCTTAAAGTTTTTCCCCTTGTTACAAATTCTGACATCGTTTCCGTGTTATGCTTGCAGGTTAGCTCACAATTTTCTTCGAGTCCTTCGAGCTCATTACCTTCAGCGTTTTAACAAAATTTCTCTCCGCGTGCAGGTACTTCCGACTGTGTACTGGTTCAATGCTCAAATTCCCCAGCTTGCGCGGTTCCTTTTGGATACCTTGCTATGAGTTTTGGTCTTTTCAGAGATTAGGATACTGTCATATGTATATGTATAAGTTATTTTAAGAACGGCCGTTCTTCTGGCCGATTTCACACTATAGTTACAGTTAAAGTTTTCCTGTTCTTTGTTCTGTTGGGTTATTCAGGGTTCTTAATACCCTAACCACTCTTAAATGTAATATCTCTTATACAAGTAATATATATACAGCTTTTCGCCACTCTGCCCTGTTGTTATTTACCGTCGTTGATATTTTATTAGTTCTTCTCCTTCGAGGTTTTTGTCTCTCGGTGGTTTGTTTCGATACAGTGTAGTTTATTAAGTTTACACATATTTCTTTCTTGGAAATTTCGGCTATGAGTTCCCGACCTCTTTCCAGGACTCTCCAGCCTGAGCATTTGCTCTTAAAAATACCAAATGTTTTTCACAGAGATTAATTATGACATTTCAAGTGCATTCATCTTGTCAAATACTGTTCGTTTACTGGTTAAAGTTCTGTTTGTTTACGGAATCAAGTTCTAATTGTTCACAGTACTTATAATCTTGTTCGCATGATTCTTTGCAAGTTCCAATCGATGGATTCTGTTTTTATTTTTAAAAGCCCTTCCAATTGTTTGAGTTTTATCATAGGGTTTAGTTTTCGTAAATCTTGCTTCCGATTTGTGAGCAATAAGGACTTGGTTTTAAACGTACCAAATTTCTTCCCCCTATGGTTTATGGCACCAGTCCGCCATCACGGGCTGTGTATAGCTATTCCACAATCCTATCACTCGGACAGGTTGCCGGTAAAACTCTCGGATAACCACCCTGAAAGTGATTCTCCTTCGCCTCGTTATTACAGGTATCGTACAAACACTTGTGCAAACCTGTATTTCTTAGACTCCCCAGCAGAGTTTTCTTCTTACATTTGAAATGCTTCAAATACATCTTCAGGTCTTACTCATATTACAGAGATTTCGGTTCTGGTCTTATTAAGAACTTTTACTCCACATAATATTAACTTTTAGTTCTAGGTTCTACATCATTAGCCAAATTATCAAAGAATGTTTTAATCCTGCAAGTTGTCTCAGAGATAACATTCTAACTTCTACTGATTATTTCTAGCATTAATACTCAACTTTCAGAACTATATTCATAATAATAATAATAATAGGGAAGCCTTTATTCAATACGGTTTTATAAGCAAACTAATACCATTTGACAGAATAAAGAGAAAGACAGTAGTGAACAAACAATTAACCTGCAACTTTCAGTATTTGGAGTTTCCAGATACTTATCTATTTTAGAATCAGAGTTTCTCAAACTGTTGTCCACCCGACCTTCAAGGGAGGCTATGAAGTCCTTCGCTTGCCCCCTAGCCTCAAAACATTGTTTGGTGTCACGGGATTACAGTGGAGTAGTCTGCTGTGACCTCTGGAATTCTTTTCCAGTCAACAACAACTAAATTAGCTTGTCCAAGGGTTCAAAGTTATCTTCCACTAGTCTACATACCAGCTCAAGAAAATACTTTCCCTCCTTAGCCAAATTTCCAGAACCCCCCCTCCTCCCCTGGATTTCCACTTTATCCAGACAGGAGGGGGTAACTGATTTCCAACTGTCCCAACCACCACCTATTCTGAGAAAATAATACAACAGCTTAGAAGATTCCTTTTTTATTGATTGGTTTCTCTTAATAATGCTAAAAGATAAAATAAAATAATAACATTTATCTCAACACATAATCCTCAAGTCGCTCTGGTCAAAATTAAATAAACAACTTGTTTAAACTAACTAATGCTTGTTAACTCTTAAATAAGGCTGTCACATCTTCCCCCCCAGGAAGTAACACCATCCTCAGTGTTTTTAGCCCCTTTCTGGAAAGAGTTCTGGGTATGCTTCCCGCACAAATTTTTCTTCCTCCCAAGTAGCTTCGTCTGGTCCAAAGTGCTTCCACTGCACTTTCACCTGAACGACTACTCTTTTGCGGAGTTCAATTTCCCTCCGATCAAGTATGCGTAGAGGCTCTACCAGGAACTCTCCATCCGGTTCTACCTGAAAATTCTGCCAATGAATTACATGTTTCTCATCATGTATGTATCGCTTCAGCAAGGATACATGAAACACGTTATGTACCCGAATGTGACTTGGTAGTGCCAATCTATAGGCTACTGGTCCGATTCTTTCCAATATTTGGAAAGGGCCACAATACCGAGGAGTTAGCTTAGCACAAGAGGTCCACCTCATAGTGCTTCTTTTAGGCTTAATACTTACATATACGTGGTCTCCTACCCCAAATTCCCGGTAAGATCTTTTCCGGTCTGCATACACTTTCTGCCTATCTTGCGCGGCTTTCAAATTCTGTCTTATTATTTTTACCTCTGCCTCCATTTCAGCCAACATTTCAGGTCCCAACAACAATTTTGTTTCAGGACTACTCCAGTTTATAGGCATGCGACATTGCCTACCATATAATGCTTCAAAGGGGCTCATTTTCAGAGACTCCTGATACCCATTGTTGTATGCGAACTCTACCAGATGCAGGTAGTCTTCCCACTCGGTGGGTTGCTGCATTACATACATTCGCAGCATGTCCTCCAAAATTTGATTGACCCTCTCTGTCTGCCCATCCGTTTGAGGATGATAAGCAGTGCTAAAGTGTATCTGGGTTCCCAATCCAGAAAATAAAGTTTTCCAAAACGCAAATGTAAACTTAACATCTCGATTGGAAATCACTGTGTGAGGTATGCCATGCAACCTAAAGATCTCTCTCATAAATATATCCGCAATTTGTATAGTCTTATAGGTGGATTGCACAGGTATGAAATGGGCGGATTTGCTTAGTCGGTCCACCACTACCATAATAGAGTCATTATGCTTCCTTGTTCGTGGTAACCCTGTGATGAAGTCCAATGAGATAACTTCCCACTTCCATTCAGGAATGGGTATAGGTTGCAGTAACCCAGCAGGATGTTGATGTTCAGCTTTAACCTACTGACACTCTAGACACTTGCTTATGTATTCAGCAATGTCCTTCCGCATTCCTGGCCAATAATAAACTTTCCTTACAGCTGTAAGTATCTTCTGATATCCAGGATGACTGGTGTAATTGCTCCGGTGAAATTCATTTAGGATCAAATCTTTAATATTAGTGCGGTTAGGCACATAAATATTTCCACGAAAGGTTAAAGCCTGATCTTCATTCTCCCCAAACTCTGTTACTTTGTCTTGCTGTTTTTCATTCTTCATCTTCTGCCATAGGAACTTATATTCTGGATCGCTTTGAGCTTCTTCCTTCAATTGATTCAACAGTTGGCTTTCAAACTGGTTAAAATATAGAGCAAACAGACCATGTAATTTTCGGCTTAAAACGTCGGCAACCTTATTTTCTTTCCCTTTAACGTGTTGAATATCCATGTCGAACTCACTCAGAAATGCATTCCATCTTGCCTGTCTAGAGTTTAAATCTGCTTGTTTAAAATGACTGGTCAAGCTGCTATGATCTGTTTTCAGCACAAATCTCTTACCCAGTAGATAGTGCCTCCATACTCGGAGGGCGTGGACTACTGCAGTAAGTTCTAAATCATAAGCAGAATACTTCTGCTCATGATCCTTAAGCTTCCTTGACTCATAGGCTATCACTTTTCCCTCTTGAGTTAAAACTGCTCCAACTCCCTCTTTACTAGCATCCGTACAGACTTCATAGTCTTTCTCTGGGTCTGCTACCTTCAGTACTGGCGCTGTAGTTAAGAGTTGTTTTAATTTTTCGAAACTGTCCTGGCATTCTTTTGTCCATATAAAAAGCTTGCCCTTCTTCTGTAACGTTGTAATGGGAAATGCAATTTTGGAGAACCCTTGTATGAATCTTCTATAATACCCGGCTAAGCCCATGAAAGATCTAATGTCTGCCACGTTCCGAGGCACTTGCCACTCCATGATGGCTTTGATCTTTTCGGGATCAACAGCTATCCCTTCAGCTGTTATGACGTGTCCCAAGTACTGAATTTTTGTTTTAAAGAAATCGCACTTGCTGAATTTAGCATAGAGCTGATGCTTTCTTAATGTTTCCAACGCTATGCGCAAATGTTCCTTATGCTCTTCTTCATCTTTAGAGTATACCAGGATATCATCGATAAAAATGAGCATGAAATTATCTAGAAATCGATGAAATACACCAATCATTAACCTCATAAAAGTTGCTGGTGCATTGGTTAAGCCAAAAGGCAGCACAACAAATTCATAATGATCGTATCGAGTGTGGAAGGTTGTTTTGCAGATATCCTCATCTTTAATCCAAACTTGATGATATCTAGATCTTAAATCAATCTTGGAAAATACCTTAGCCCCTCTTACCTGGTCAAACAAATCGTCAATTCTTGGTAAGGGGTACTTGTTTTTAACAGTCAGCTTATTAAGCTGCCTGTAGTCCATACACATGCGCAACGTCCCATCTTTCTTTTTAACGAACGGGACTGGTGCGCCCCATGGTGACACACTTGGGCGAATATATCCCTTGTCTAACAATTCTTGTAACTGTATCTTTAATTCTTTTAACTCTGGCACACTCATCCGATATGGGGCTCTTGATACCGGTGAGGCACCCGACAGTAACTCAATAGTGAAATCAATATCCCTCTTAGGTGGTAGTCCAGGAATTTCCTCTAGAAATACGTCCATAAATTCCTGCACTACAGGAATATCTTCCAGTATTGGGGCTTTTTCCTTGGAATCTGTATATCCTACTTGAATAGCATACAGCTGGCACCCTTTTCTGATACACTTACCTAGCTGAGATGCGGTTATTGGCCGTATTTGTACTGGCTTTTTAACCCCTTGAATCACTTTCTGCGTACCATCTTGCTTTCTGAATGCCATTGTCTTATCCTTACAGTCTACCACTGTCCAATGTCTTTCCAGCCAATCCATACCTAATAACACATCGTAAGATCCTAACGGTAAGATATTCAGATCTACCTCTATCTGTTGTTCTGCCACTTCCAGCACACAGTTAGGAATTTTCGATGTTATCTTACGTTTCGCCCCAGTGGCTAACTGTACCAGCCATGAATTCCTAAATTTCTGTTCTTTCAATTTACATAACTCTACTAACTTAGGACTGATGTAACTTAGACTTGCTCCAGGATCAACCAGAATTGAAACAGTTTTAGCTAGTAATGTACCTTCTAGTTCAATCATTATAGGTTGAAAATTAGCCTGTCGATCTTCTAGCGCTGCGTTGATGCGATGTACGCTACGCGCCACGTCTCCTACTGTAGAGGCCTCCTGCAGATTTGCTACAGTTTCACTTTTGTTCCGCCTGGGATAGTTCTTAAAATAGTGAGCCTCCCCACAGCCCCAACATTGCAAGGGAGGTTTAGAGTTCTTTCCTAAATCAGGTTTAATTGATGCTTCTATGGGCTTCTCCTCAGCTGGCCATTTTATTCTTTGATGGTTCTTCCCAAACTGCTTGCTGATTGTGTTTCGTGCTACATTCTGAAAACTGCTGTTTTTACTGTTTTTAAAGGTAGAGTTACTTTTCTGTCCTTTCGTCGGCTGGCAGCCTTTTCCCGCATCACTCTTGATCTTATTCTGCTGATAACACAATCGTGCTTTTCGTATAGCCTCATCCATAGTCTGGGGGTTAACAAATTCTATCCGCTCCCTCATATGAGCAGGTAGGCTGCTTAAAAATCTCTATACCTTGGCCTTTTCTTCTCGAAGATAGGGTACATATCACAGCAGTGAAGTGAACTTTGACACATATTCATCTATATTCATTTGTCCCAGTCTGAGGTCATGGAATTCTTTTGCCTTGTCGTCATAAAATCTTTCTGTTAGGTATTTATCTTTAAAATACTGTTTGAACAGTTCCCAGGTTATGTCGCGTTCATCAATTATGCGCACATTCTTCACTTCTTCCCACCACAGGGTGGCTTTGTCCCGTAATTGATATATGGCCAGCCTGGCCTTTAAGTTGCTGTTGTACTCATAAACCTGGAAATATTTGTTTATATTTATTAGCCAAGCTTTAGCCGCCTCTTCTGCCTCACCATCAAATGTCGGTGGCTTAATCTTATGAAATTCTCCTTGGAGCTCTACTTTTTGTCTTTTAAGGTCCTGCTGGCCAGACAAGTTGCCCGACTCCGCCTCTTGATAGTTCCTATTTTTACTCTTTTGAGAGACACTCTTCTCAGTTTTGTCCTCAGCATTGTTCAGGGTCTACTGATCTTCTGGCTCTGTTGATAGTTCTTTCTCAGCACTAGGATGCTTTGTTCCCTGGTTCTGTTTATCAGATGGACTCTTCAGGATCTTCTCTTGATCCTGTATTAACTTCTCATTATCCCTTCAAACTCTTATCATCTCTTCCTGAAGTTGCTGTACCGTATTTAACAAGAAGGTAGTTTGCTGCTGCTGCTCTTCAAGCAGTCGGCTGGTCTTTTGGTGTTGTTCTACAGTTAACTGTACCCACATTTCTGGGTTCAAAACTGTGGAGATTCGAGTCCCCTCAGGTTGCGATTGGGTTGCCATTGAATTTTCTCCCCTTAGTGTTTAGAATCACAAACGTACTGTTAGTAGACCTTTAAGATCCCAGTGTAGCAACTTAGCTCTGATACCACTTGTAACATTCTCAAACCAACATTCACGAACAGTAAATATACATATAAAAAAAAATTATTCACAACCACTACAAGGTAATCAAACTTTAAACGCATTCCATAAAACGTGTAAACATATTTCCACTAACTAATGAATACATCGAAACATATATCAATTAACTATGTAAAACATTAAACATGTACCAAATATCTACATAAGACATTAAACACCATAACCAACGCACATAAATATAAACATTTATAAACCATGGTCTTTTAATGTCCAAAGCAACTTGCATGGTTTGGCCTCGACTGATTTATTAACTATATCATTTATGTGGACTACGGTCATGACTTGAATGTGTCACAAGTTAACCCCTGTCTCGATGCTTCCGTAGACTCACTTCGGATGCCCATCCCTCCAGACTTGTTCGTTGGTCTAGTTGGCGTTAGACCTTGCCACTTGGCTCTCGGCTCGTTCGACAGGTCATGATCTTCTATGTGACTCTGCAGTTGTGGTACAATAAGTGTTTAATGATTCGCCAGGTATCATAAATACCATAGAGAATCTCGGTACGCGCGAGGTATTCCCGCGTTTATTCCAATGTATCACTCGGTGTTACCGTTCACCGCCTTTCTATTTCTTCTTTCATGTTTTCCATCTGCAACAGGGTTTTTCGCTGGGGTTCCGACAGGAGGTTTTTCGTCGAGGGTTTCCAGGTAATTGGCCATATTCGCCTACGTAAATATCAATCCTCCTGGCTCGATTAATGTCTCTTTTGCGATTTTGACCAGTATTCAGGTTTTCTGTTTTCATTTTTAACTCCGTCAGAAGAAAACTATCGTGGTTTACTATTTGTTTGACAGGAGGACCGAAGACTCCATTCAACCATATGTCTAGAACTTGTCGTTGATTCTTTTGCAAATCTTTGTTATCCTGCTACAGGTGAGCAAGTTGATTGAATTTCGAAGTCGTTCCTCCTTCCATAACTGAGTATGTGAAAATAATTAGAACAGGGACTAAATTTGTTTCCTTTTTACAATGTCTCGTTACAGTGGTGGTTTACGCGAGAGAGACCCCAATTTCGGAAGGTAATCTTAACGATTATATGCTACCATTTTTCTTCATTCTCGCGGAAGTTCATGCTTTAGTTCTTAAATTTTTTCCCCTTGTTACAAATTCTGACATCGTTTCCGTGTTATGCTTGCAGGTTAGCTCACAATTTTCTCCGAGTCCTTCGAGCTCGTTACCTTCAGCGTTTTAGCGAAATTTCTCTCCACATGCAGGTACTTCCGACTGTGTACTGGTTCAATGCTCAAATTCCCCAGCTTGCACGGTTCCTTTTGGATACCTTTCTCTGAGTTTTGGTCTTTTCAGAGATTAGGATACTGTCATATATATATGTATAAGTTATTTTAAGAACGGCCGTTCTTCTGGCCGATTTCACACTACAGTTATAGTTAAAGTTTTCCTGTTCTTTGTTCTGTTGGGTTATTCAGGGTTCTTAATACCCTAACCACTCTTAAATGTAATATCTCTTATACAAGTAATATGTATACAGCTTTTCGCCACTCTGCCCTATTGTTATTTACTGTCGTTGATATTTTATTAGTTCTTCTCCTTCGAGGTTTTTGTCTCTCGGTGGTTTGTTTCGATACAGTGTAGTTTATTAAGTTTACACATATTTCTTTCTTGGAAATTTCGGCTATGAGTTCCCGGCCTCTTTCCAGGACTCTCCAACCTGAGCATTTGTTCCTAAAAATACCAAATGTTTTTCACAGAGATTAATTATGACATTTCAAGTCCATTCATCTTGTCAAATACTGTTCGTTTACTGGTTAAAGTTCTGTTTGTTTACTGAATCAAGTTCTAATTGTTCACAGTACTTATAATCTTGTTCGCATGATTCTTTACAAGTTCCAATCAATGGATTCTGTTTTTCTTTTTAAAAGCCCTTCCAATCATTTGAGTTTTATCATAGGGTTTAGTTTTCGTAAATCTTGCTTCCGATTTGTGAACAATAAGGACTTGGTTTTAAACATACCAAATTTCTTCCCCCTAGGGTTTACGGCACCAGTCCACCGTCACGGGCTGTGTATAGCTATTCCACAATCCTATCACTCGGACAGGTTGCCGGTAAAACTCTCGGATAACCACCCTAAAAGTGATTCTCCTTCGCCTTGTTATTACAGGTATCGTACAAACACTTGTGCAACCCTGTATTTCTTAGACTCCCCAGCAGGGTTTTCTTCTTACATTTGAAATGCTTCAAATACATCTTCAGGTCTTACTCATATTACAGAGATTTCGGTTCTGGTCTTATTAAGAACTTTTACTCCACATAATATTAACTTTTAGTTCTAGGTTCTACATCATTAGCCAAATTATCAAAGAATGTTTTAATCCTGCAAGTTGTCTCAGAGATAACATTCTAACTTCTACTGATTATTTCCAGCATTAATACTCAACTTTCAGAACTATAGTCATAATAATAATAATAATAGGGCAGCCTTTATTCAATACGGTTTTATAAGCAAACTAATACCATTTGAAAGAATAAAGAGAAAGACAGTAGTGAACAAACAATTAACCTGCAACTTTCAGTATTTGGATTTTCCAGATACTTATTTGTTTTAGAATCAGAGTTTCTCAAACTGTTGTCCACCCGACCTTCAAGGGAGGCTATGACGTCCTCTTCTTGCCCCCTAGCCTCAGAACACTGTTTGGTGCCACGGGATTACAGTGGAGTAGTCTGCTGTGACCTCTGGAATTCTTTTCCAGTCACCAACAACTAAATTAGCTTGTCCAAGTGTTCCAAAGTTATCTTCCACTGGTCTACATACCAACTCAAGAAAATACTTTCCCTCCTTAGCCAAATTTCCAGAACCCCCCCTCCTCCCTTGGATTTCCACTTTATCCAGACAGGAGGGGGTAACTGATTTCCAACTCTCCCAACCACCATCTATTCTGAGAAACTAATACAACAGCTTAGAATATTCTTTTTTTATTGATTGGTTTCTCTTAATAATGCTAAAAGATAAAATAAAATAATAATCTTTATCTCAACACATAATCCTCAAGTCTTTCTGGTCAAAATTAAATAAACAACTTGTTTAAACTAACTAATGCTTGTTAACTCTTAAATAAGGCTGTCACAATATATATATATATATATATATATATATATATTACACATTTAATAAATAAAAATATTTTAAAGCTTTTATTAAGTCCATATATAAAAAAAAGTAATATATAAACAAATAATAATTTAAAATTTAAATTGTATTTAAACATTTTATAACTTATGAAATATGATATTTACCATCTAATATATATTTAAAATTTTTATTTAATATTTATAATTTATTGAAACATTTTTATATCTTATTGTTTAGGATTTATTTAAATATATTAAATAATATATTATAGAAAACTTATAATTTTTTTTATTATTTAATTTTAATTGTAATATAGATTTAAACATACTAATTTAAATGAACAAAAATCCATCCTACTAGCACAACTAGTTGAGGATGGGCCTCTTCAACAAGGTGACCAAGTATCAAACGTCATAGGGGCTTGTTTTTCCCTATTATAGGGGGAGGAGACATGCTAAAAACTCGTGCGATTTACTTTGGCAACTTACTTTCCCTTGGTCACCAATATTCAAGCCACTTTGATGGATTAGATGCCCTTGGGTGGCCAATATTCAAGCCACGGGTCAAGAGTGTATGCAGGATCATAGAAAACTTGACACATCAAGAGTGTATGGAGGATCACAAACAACTAGACCAAAAAAAAGGAAAAAAGATCATATTTATGTATTTTAGCCTTTACTCTTCCTTTTCCAATGACCGAAACTTAGCTATCAGTCCCTAATTTCACTTCAGATTTCACACTTTCATCTAAATTGGAAAACATTTCTATGTTTCTAGTCATGTGGTTTCTACACCTTGAATCTAAGAACCATACATCCCATTGTTTTTCTTGTGTCATATTACAAGCTAAAAACATGCTATCATGGTTCTGATTTTCCTTTATGAAATTTTCACTGTTTTTTTACTTATATCATATTTCTTCTTTCTACATTCATTTTCATAATGACCATATTTCTTACAGTAATAACATTGAACTTGAGATTTATCATACCTCTGACCTTGTGCTTGATTTTCGCTTCGGCCTTGTCTTGGATTTGGATTTCTTCCCCTCCCACTTGACCTTTAAGGGTTGTTTCTTCAACCTCTATGTGGGCTTCTTCCTCTTCCTCTATAATTTGATCTTCCTCAACCTCTACCTTGACCAAATGAAACTTGTGCCTTGATGGTATGCTCCAATGATGATTTTGTTGCTATGTTCAACCTATTCTCATGAGACATCAGTGATGCATGAAGCTCATCCATGGCCACAATTATGGCATCAAACTTTGCTCGTAGACATCTTAAAACTTTCTCAACCCTTCTCATTTCCTCAAGTGTGACACCATGAGACTTGATTTGGGTAACCAACCCAATTACATGTGTAAAAAATGAATCTACATTTCTCAGACTATTTCATATGAATTGTCTCAAAATATCTTTTTAGGATTTGTAGTTTTGTTGTCTTCACCTTTGCCATGCCTTGGTAGGCTATCTGGAGGGTATCCCATGCTTGCTTGGACTTCGTTGATACTACAATCATTGGGAAGATACTTTCATGAGCTGCTTGAAAACTATAGAAGAGGGCTTTGGAGTCCTTCCTCCTCTTGTCCCTCAACAAATCTCTTTCTGCTTGTGTCAAAGCATTGTATGTTGCTGCATCTGCTGGTTCTTGGAAACCATTATCCACCAATTCCCAAATATCCTGTGAAGAAAATAGAGCCTTCATTGTTATATCCCAATAGTCGTAATTTTTTCCATTAAACTAAGGTATTTGTGGATTAGTCAAGCTTGTGCTGGTTGCTGCCATTTTCACTATGTAAAAAAAACTTTCTTACTGTGTAACAATTTTCTCACTACTGGTGAATATGCTCCTCAAAACAACTTTTAACTTGTCACTAAAAACACTTGGGGTAATGAAGGTTTAAACCAGCTCTGATACCATGTTAAAAATTGTAAAGACAGAAGAAATTCCTTTCCTCAACACACAAATTTCACAGAGAGTTGAGGAAAAGTCTTTAAACAAGACAATAAATCAAATCATAATACTCTTCCTTCCAATACAGAGAGTGGTTGTGATTAAAATAACAACTATAGTGGAGCAAAAAAAATCAAATAATTTTACTCATCAAATAGAGTAAATATTATTATTATTATTATACAATTTTAGGTTGACAACCAAGCGAGACACCAAATTGGTGTATGAGACCCCTTCTTTGTGGGACAAAGGACCCACCTTGGCTCAACTATTTGACTGCTAAGTCTACGAAGGCATACATACTCTACCCCCTCTAGTATTACCTGTGACCTCCTTAACCATTAGGCCTACCAATAGAGTTGTTGGGGGTAAAACTCACACTTAAATTTTCACAACCAAATAGCAACTAACCAAACTTAATATTATAACTTCAAAACGTGAAATACATTCATATATGGAGGTTGCGTCTAGAGTAAAACAAAAGTTCTTATTGAGATTTACATTCCCTAGGGTTGCAGAATTAACACACAGTAAAACCAACTATGATAGACAAAATTTAATACATAAGATCGGCAAAAATGACTTTCTAAACATTACAAAGTTTGTGTGAAGTAAATAGCACTTGCTGATTAAATGTTTTCCCATACAATTTTACTAACCGTGCATTAAATTTCTATTTGATATTAATAATTTAATATGTTGAGAAATAGATTACCTAATAGTGTGAAGAACTTCATTTATTCGATGTCCATCTCTTCAAACTCAACCCTCAACTTGAAAAACATTCTCCAACACTTCCGTGTAGTTAAGATTGTGAGAGAAGATACCTTTTTAACTAGATTTGGTTAAAACGATCATACTATCAATTTAATCAGGTTCAATAAAATATCCTCAAACCTTTCTAGCTTATAACCACAACATTTTAATAAAAATAACATCTTTAAATTTCAAATGGTAAAAAATGTATCACAATTGAACCATCCACATTGAAATATCTTTGGAGTATTTAACCTAAGATTTCCCTTTCGGATTCATCTACTTCCACTTGGGGAAATACGGCGTCGATCACATCTAATTACTTAGTACTGCCACTACTAATAGTTTCAACGTCTTATTTCCCGTTGCCGTCGTGATTTTGACCATCTGGTCCCCCAGGAATCTGCCGTTTGGAGTTGAAGTCGTGCTGCATCTTTCTTTGGCTGAATAATATTCCTCTTTTTGCATTTTCGCTTTCGGTTTCGTTAACTTCAACTTCCCCCGGGGTAGGACGCTGACAACAGCTATCCTGATCATTCTGCGTTAAAAAAGTACAGTAGTCAGTAACTACCTAGCCGTGACGAAAAGATGAGAATAGCTGCTTTGAAGACAAACCTCAGGCGGAGTCTGTTCATGGGTGCGGTACGCAACAACATCTTGATCAACTCTCTGAAAGTACTGTTTTAAGGCTATCATCCCCTCCCGTCTGATTCCTGCATATAATTACAGAACAAAAGCTGAAACTATTCGTCATTGTAAAAATAATTCAAAAAATCTAACATATGGATGCAAATGTATCAAAACGGGTTTCAGGTGTTGAATAAACAACCATTCGAATTCACCCAAAGGGTTCCAACCAGAGTTTATTTTTCTTTTTTCAAAGCTATTAGCGAGCAGTTATAGTCCGGCGTTTCTTTATTGCCTGGCCTAGTAACAATGCTAACCAAATATACAATGGCATAAAGCGAAAATTATGTCACAATCTGTTCAACCAGAAGAATATATAGTTTTAGATGGGTATGTAATAATTATAGATTACTGACTCTATATTTCATATTTTATCTACTGTCACGATTTTATCAGCGTGCTATCGATGGACACAATTGAAACTCTATTGTTGCAAGGTTTTGCTCGTAAATTGCTTGACAGCCATCTTCGACTGGGGTGTTTAATTGTCAAAATATATATATCAAAGGATTTAAACATATTGTAAATAATTTTCGAAGCATTTATAGCAAAATGGATATAAACATGTAAAATATGTGAAAATAGCAAATGGATATAAACATGTGAAATATGTGAAAATAATTTCAAAACGCATATAAACTCGATGCCACGATTTCAAAGCATTTATAGCATCATTTCATTTGGAATAGAATTATCTTCTTTTCATTATTAAAAATATCAGAATATTAAAATAGCGTAAAAACTATAACGATAATCGAAAAAATTAAAAGATAAATTCATCTATATTCCTAAGCTTTGATACACGTAGATCTTAATTTTCTCCATGTTGAGTGACCGTTGGTATATTTTGTCCCAAATGCCAAGCCATGGCGATGCCTTACCTTTTTTGCCAATTGTCATCGAGTTGTTACAACACCCAGGCAACATTGCGCTCTGGAAGAGTAGTACAGTGGCAATCAACATCAGGCTGACAATAGCAACCCATCTTAGTTGGTTCGCCATATCGACCTAACTGTCTTCTAAAGTTGTATTTAATCCAACTGGCTCGGCCAGGCGAGCAACAGTTTAGGTAAGATAATAACTGATGCGTCAATTTTCTCGATGACATGAGAATTCGAAACTCTGACTCATTGAAACGAGTTGGATTAGCCAAGTGAGAATGGCAATTTAAATAGCAAAAAGCCTTTGCTGCAACTCATGAGGGTTCATTAATTTAAAGTCTTGGACAGTTGACTGCGAACCGCCATTATGAGTCAGTAGTCCAATGTATTAGTTGGATTTTATTTTTTTTAATTTGGTAATCAAGAGACATGAACAAACTCTGACTCAATGAAAGGAGCTCGATTAGCCAAGGGAGAATGGCAATTTAAATAGCAAAAAACCTTTGCTGCAACTCACTCAAGAGTAGCAGATGCAGGTTTGCGCATTTAAAATCTTGCCATTTTGATTAAGCAGTCCAACGTATCGGTTGCATTTTTCTTTTTAAATTTGATAATCCAAGAGACACGAACAAAACGCGGCGCCAACTTTACTTCATTTATTTAAGGTTAAGGTTAAGGCATCATCATTTAATGGACAACGCACCATCAGGCGCTCAGGATATGCGGTGAGGCACAGATTCCATCCCTCGCTGCCATATACCAATCACTGCTCCCAAGCGACACCACTAAGGAACGATCCAACGATTGTTTCGACTCCACATTAGCTGAGAAGCCAACCTAATATGTAAATGGCACCTATGGGATAATACCATTTGAGCCACTTGTTGACCCATTTGACGTAAGAAACACTTAATGGATTTATGCCCAGAAACACAAAAATTATGGCACTGGTATAATATACTGGTGTGGAGAAGTGTATACATTGAATGTGGCATAAGAGTTGAGGTGATTATGTGAGAGCCCACAAAATACGCATGGAAAGGTGGTTACAATGAATGTCGCGTAACACTTGAGGTGACTTCGTTGTCACAAAAACTTGGGACCCCCACACAATACCTTTATAAAAGTGTTGGGAGATGGTGAGATCGTTTATTAAAGGAAGTTAGAAGATAGCATTAACATGTTTGGCATATTAAAATCTATTTCAGATTTGTTAGATATCGGAATATATTTTTTAAACTTTCTCCTTAAATCCTTTTCCAATATACTTAATGGATCTAAATAGCTTTTTGCTTTTACTGAATTTCTATGTATCTATTTATTTTTGGTGGCATACTGGCTCATTCTATATATATATTTTTACAGGCAGGTAGATTACAAAAAGACAGATTTATAAGAGGTACATTACGAAAAGAAAAATAAATAATAAATGAGTGCTGAAATGTCATTATTCATAAGGCTTAGCAATATGTAACTTTCATTCATTTAAATAATGAGCGGTCAAACATTTATTAAGTAAGGGGTTTATATTTTTAGATATCTCTTTATATAAATAGAAATATGAGTTGTCCCATATTATTACTCTTCATGTTATAGATTTTTTTATTTTCTAGACATTTTAGAAAAAATATCTATTTATTTATCTATCGAACTTGTATTTGCACTAATATTTAAAGAAGTCATCTACTTCATAATTAATCTTTATTTTCTTATCATTTAGAATATGTGAGATGTAACACTGATCCTAGAATTGAATATTCTTTTGGAAAATTATATAACACTTTAGATAGAAATGAGTCTTTTATTCCTATACTTTATCATTGTATTATGCTTTTGATATATTGATTAATGTTAGATGTACCACGAAAGAGATTATTTTCATTTGAGAAGTGAAAAATAGTAAACCAAATTGATTGGTTGGGCTCAATAACATTGAGGTAAACATAGTCTATACACATCTCTTGGAGGTTCTATGGAAAGATCATAGATGTTGTATGGTGATATTGGCTTCCCTATGGCTATAAAAACCTAAAAACCCTTAGTATTCCAAGTGAAATCACCCGTTCAAAAGATCTCTTAAAAATATCTCGAGAGAGTGAAAAAAACCCTCCAGGTAGGAAATAACTACACTATTAAACATGGAATCAAACTCATGAATTTATATAAACATATAGTAGAGTAAACCATACAATATTTTGGATGAGACTCTACATATATACAATTAAAAAGAAAAAAAAGAGAAAAAAGTAAGAGGGTTCATTAAACTTATACATATATGTGAATATGAAAGATTAGTGGTGTTATTGTCAATATCATTTTCCATAAAAATGATTCAGACATCTTAACAAGGGATGAAGGTATGACCTCATTTCCAATTTATATTTTTAAAATAGTTTTTGACCATTGTTGATTGTATGTTCTTCTTTTTTGGTTAAATAATCCATTTCATAGTACCTATAATCTATAAAATTGATTCAACTTTTCTCCACTCAAAATGCTTTATTTGTTTCCGAATTTTTTCATTTTTAGTATAAATATTTGAAATAGTTTTATGTTCAACATTTAAAACTAATATTAAAAAAATGAAAAAACACATAATAAGACAATACGCACACCTAATTTAATAAAAAGATTTAATGAAGCAATTTATTGATTAAGCAAACTTGTAAACATTGATAATGAATTTCACCAAATTTTGGGCATATCTCCAAGTCTTCTTAATTTATAAACAACTTCATTAGCTCCCCTTTTCAAATTTCAAATTTCTTATTCATAACGAGATGATATACACATTATGAAGCTTACAACTAACAACTTGTTGACCCTCCTTTACAAAGGGATACGATTGGCAAGAGAGCCTACAACTTGCTTACAGTCCGTTGAAGAGTTTTTGTGAAATCATTTTCCATCTCCAAGAAGTGTGTAAATAATTTTAATGTTGATCAGAAATCTTACAACATTTTGAATCTCCTTTACAAAGGGATATGAATTGGCAATATATTCTAAAACTTGCTTACACTATTTCAAAGTATTTTTATGAATTCATTTTTTCATGTCAAAATGGTGTGTAAATAATTTTATTGTTGAAAACTACCACGGCAAAGGAGAGAATAAGGAATCACCTATGGATCAAAACTTTCTATGAAGATCTTAACTTAGGCATATCGAGGAGAGAATAAGGAATCACCTGTAGATCACAACTTTCTATAAAGATCTTAACTTTCCGTGAAAATAGGAAATTGAAAGAATATGTGTCTCTTAAGTCAACTAATTTCCTTATAACAATAAAAATAAAAAATAAATGACCACCTCACCATGAAGCTAAGAAATTGAGAGAATATACAACTTTTCCCTCAGTTAATTTCCTTATTTGAGTAAAAATGAAAAAAACATAGCTAGTTTTTTTTTTTTTTGTAAATTTGGTAGTACCTCGCTATTTTCTATTTATAATTTGAAAGCAGGTTACAAAAAATAAAAATCCAGACAGTGGCCTCAACCTGCCCGTAGGAAACCAGGTCTGTTGGCCACCTTAAAGCGTTAAAAGCAAGCCAAAATTGAAACTGTTTCATTCGTCCATGAGTCTCTTTAGCTCACTGCCCTATTTCACAATTATCTACAAGTTGGGGAATTAAAATATGTCCATACAAAAAACCAAAATGCATCTAAAAACCATGAGAAAATTGTAATACAAACTAGCCATAAGAGGAAGAAATAGGTGCAAGATCCTTCACTGTAGAACTAGGCATATCCACTTGCTGCAACTGCTGAAACTGTTTTTCCATTTGGCCCACACGATCATCAATTCTATTGATACGATCAGTAGCCTGATACTGAGTAATTTTTATGTGATTCAACTGGTTCTGAATATCCTGAAGCAAATCCACAACTTGTGGCTCAGTCCTTTCTTGATTAGGAGGAAAAATCTTCATTGCCTTAGCCAAAAGACATTTGAATATCCAGTAAGTATGGACAGTTTGTTAGAACAAAGTTAGACGACCCCTGGTATTACCAAGATCAGTGATAAAGTCCATGATTTCTGCTTCCACATCATTATCTTCCGGATCAATTTGGATTTCCCGTTCCTAGCCACGAATGTCCTACCGAACAGTGGAGGAGTTTTGAAGAACATAGTTTACTATGAGGTTTTCTAAAACCTCTTAGCGAGACTTCCAACCACGTTTTTTAGAACTGGTCTTAGGTTGGGCCTGCTATTTTCCTTTAGCAGAGAGGTGACAAGAACGACGCTTCCCCATGAGGGAGAGTGGCCTATGTATGAGCACAAACAAGCAAGAATAAACAATTAAAACATTGAGATCAGCTGTAAAGTAACTAGTGGACTCACAGAGTATGCTGAGAATTGTAGAAACCAGGTGACTGTTGTGAGGACACAGCATTAAAAAGAATAGAACCCAATCCCACAAACTAAAAAGTTGGGAAGAGATAGAGTGCTTACAACCCACAGAGAACTGGGCGGCCAAACCCACCTCCCAATCAACGGAAGGAACCAGCAAAATTTCAATAGCCCAGAAAGACGAACGATCACTATTTAGATAATGGAAGCAAAGACGCTTTCTACCCCAAGTATCGCCATGCAGAGAAAATGCCATAAACTCGACCCATTGACATCGCTCATAAACAGAGCTGTAGAAAACCCAGCCAGGAAAACGAAATAGACGAGCGAAATTAATGAGGAAAAGACGACACTTAACCCATCCACAACTACTAGACAAAGGAATGAGAATTCCTCCAAAAACCTCCGACAGCTGAACATGGAATTGATACAAAATAAACCTTTGAAAGTTAACCTTCCCTCCAATCGAACACAAAGGAAGGCATAATTTGAATTGAATTGCAACGAAAACAGTGAAGCGACCAGAAAAATGACATGGATCATGAAAACAAGGTTCTACGGGGTGCAACAGAGGAACAACAAAGCTAGTATCCATTAGCAAAATCGAAAGAACCAGAGCTTGCTGCAAGCAATACAAAACCCTTGCGACATCTACAATGAGAGATAGTAGAAGGAAAAATACATACCCCAACAGAACTGGCTGGCTGATGGAAGGTATGGCTTCCGACTTCCTCCTATGCTGCCTTCGCACTTGCTCAACCAAATAACATTGCATGGCAGAGTGAAAATAGCTATACAGGAAAATTACCGTCTTAAAGATATTCCATCGCCAGTCTGACAGCACAAGCTATCGACCCTGCTATATCATTAAACTCCGATCCATCGCACACTTCCTTAAGCATGGATCAATCTGCGCCATGATAAATCGTAATTATGTGAACGACGGGAGGCAGCTAGCTATCATGGCTTGTCATTACGTTGGTGACAGATGTACACCCCGATCGGGGGGTCATTGCTGTGCATAGTCCTGTAGATCCTTTTGCACAATGAGTTGAAGAGAATGGGGTTCCACATCCCAAATGGCATCAATAGGATGAGCCTCTATAGAGCGGTCAATATTTTTACAGCCCCAATTTGCCAAATAATCAGCAGCTTCATTACCTTTTCGTCGAATGTGTGTCAGAATTAAATACTGAATATGTTTAAGCAGCTTGCTAACTTCTTGAATAAGAGCAGTTGTGCACCAACTTTGAGTTATTTTCTCCCAAGGTGTTCCATGCTGCAACTTGTGGAGGACTCCTGTAACCGTTGCAAAATCTCCCTCTACTATAAGTCGCTGGTAATTTTCTCAGATACCAACAAGTAGACCTTGTTTAACTGCCATGAGTTCAGATTCATTATTAGTGGCAAAGCCCAAGTCCAAGGCATAAAACCAACAAACTTCCCCCTGAGAATTATGAAAAATCCCACTAGAACCTACTTGTCTAGGGTTGCCTTTCGATGCCCCATCATAATTGAGTTTAAAGAAACCTTGTTGAGGGGGCTTCCACTTATCCTCTATAAATTGGCAAGGTGGACTATACTTCCATAAATTTTTATAGAGCATTTGAGGTTTGAGGTTTAAATATTCCAACATCTGAGATTCAAAACCCACAGTCTGCCAATCCTCCTCTGACCAGCTTTCCACTAAGATAGTTTCATGAATATTGTCAATTGAGCGTTGCCAGATCTGATTTATTGGTTGTGCAACCTCTCGAAAAACCCTTTGATTCCTTTCGTTCCAAATATTCCAAAGGAGGAATCCAAATGAGAGATTCCAAACTCTCTTTAAGACTTGAAAATGAAACCCTCCCTGCCTCCAACTGCGGATGGTTTCCGTGATGCTTTGATTGTTTACCCGATCCATCCTCTGCATTTATTATTTTGAACCACCGCTTTAACTTACTTTTTTCCTACAGTGCGCAACTACAAGCTTTTTGTTTTAACCTTAAGCCATTCATGATATGTTATTCTATCACCGATGCGATATCCGACGGGACATACCTTAACCTTATCACATGAACCAAAACCTTGTTTTGTGCCTTATTCCTTTATATTTCCCTTACCGCACTTACCAACAGTTAGCCGCACCATAGAGTGCACTTCACAATGTTTACCACTTACCTTCCGCCATCTGCAAGTTATGTTATTTTTCATGCGATGTGATTGTGATATCGCACATTGCATTCAAAAACATTTGAGTTTATAGGTTAGCGCCAGAAAGTTAAGATGTTTATTTTGCGGTGTGATCATGCCATCGCACATCGTGCCCGCAAGGATTTAAGTTTACCCGTGTCCACACTAGTTAAAGTCTAAGATCGTCGATCTGCGATCTGCGATAAAGAGTTGAATGTGATGAGGACTCAAAGCCGAAACAGATAAAGTTTGAAGTCTATCCTTTTATGATTTGAATGTGTTTTGTATGCGTTTTGTGTTAAAAACTGAAAGATGTCATGCATGTCGTTTTAATGAAGAAATGGGTTTTTTGACAGCCCAAGGATGAGAAGTTGTTGAATGTTTGTTCAACAATGAATCCACATTGAATTGCATTGATTATATTTAGGTTTTCAAGCTTCGGCCATTCTTGTATAACTAATGCAACTTCATTTGTTTTCAGAGAGGAGAGTTTAATAGAAAAATTAATTTCATTCCTCTCCTCTATATTACACTGCCTCTATGTATTTCTTATTTTTCCGCATTATTTGAAGTCTTTGTGTTGTGGGGGAATCACATTTTCCTCTGTTTTTTGTATTCATAAATCTCAACATGGTATCGGAGCAGGTCTAGGCTCTTCGTAAAATAACAAGCTATCTTTATTGAAGAAGCTGTAAGATTGTTTTTTTGTAGAAGAAAAAGTCTCCAACAGTGAGAAATATTTTACAGCAGTGAGAAGTTTTCTCTTTTATACAGTCAACTAGATCGTTTGCTTACATAGTCAGAATGGTAGCAGCAGGCAGAAGCCTGACAAATCCACAATTACCACAGTTCAATGGTAAAAACTATGATTATTGGGCCATTACAATGAGGCCCCTAGTTGCTTCACAAGATATAAGGGAGCTGGTGGAAAATGGATTTCCAGAACCAGTAGATGCAACAACACTTATTGCTTTGACAGCAGCAGAAAGAGATTTACTGAAAGACAATAGGAAGAAGGACTCCAAAGCCCTCTTTTATCTCCTTTACGAAGTTCATGAGAGTATTTTCCCAAGGATTATAGCATCAGCGAAGTCTAAGGAGGCATGGGATATTCTCAAGACAGTCTATCAAGGCATGGAAAAAGTGAAGACAGGAAAGCTACAAATTCCGATGAGATATTTTGAAACTCTCTATATGAAACAATCCGATAACACAGACTCATTCTTCACACTTGCGATTGGGTTCGTTACCCAGATAAGATCTCATGGAGAGACACTTGAGGAAAGGAGAATAGTGGAGAAAATCTTGAGAAGTCTACCATCAATATTTGATGCCATAGTAGTGGCAATAGAATAGACAAAGGATGTCTCACAATTTTCAGTGGATGAGCTTTGTGCATCCTTGATGTCTCATGAACATAGACTGAATAGAACAATGAACTTCTCATTGGAGCATGCTTTCAAGACACAAATGTCTTTTGACCAAGGTAGAGGTCAAGGAAGATCAAACTACCAAGGAAGAGGAAGAAGCCTGCAAAGAGGTGGAAGAAACGACCCTACAAGGATAAGTGGAAGGGGCGGAAATCAGAATCAAAGAGAAGGCTCAAGCCAACACCAAGAACAACGAAAAAGGTATGATAAATCCCAAGTTCAATGTAATTATTATGAAAAGTATGGGCATTATTCCAATGAATGCAGAAAGAAACAAAATGACATGAATAATAGGAAAAATTTAAATTTTGCAAAAGAAAGTAAAAACCAGAGTAATGTGCTTCTAGCTTGTAATGTAGCATAAGAAACAAAAGAAGATGAATGGTTTTTAGACTCAGGTTGTAGTAAACACATGACTGGAAACATAGAATTTTTTGTGAATCTGGATGAAAATGTGAAGTCTAAACTGACCAGGGGATTGACAACAAGGTCTAAGTCATGGGGAAAGGAAGAGTATCAATACTCGAAAGGAAGGAAAAGAAGAAATTTGTGCTAGATGTTTATTATGTACCTGGCCTAAAATGTAACCTTCTAAGCATTGGGTAGCTCGTGAAAAAGTGCTACAATGTATTTCTTAAGAATAATGTGTGTACAATCAGGGACATACCTCCAAGCAAAAAGGTCATTGCAGATGTGCATATAACAAAGAATAGAATGTTTCCTCTCAAGCTCAGAACATACTTGAAGGAAGGAGTTGTGGTAGCAGCAGTCACGTAAGAGGTCTTTCAAGAAGAAGTGAAAGATGAAAATTGGTTATGGCATTTGAGATTTGGACATCTTGATTTGGATTTTTTAACCTCTTGCATAGAAAAGGAATGGTAAAGTGATTACCACTCATAGAGAAACCATAAAGCCTATGTGAAGGCTACATCTTAGGAAAACAACACAGAGGAGAATTCCTAACAAGGAAGAGTGTAAGGGAAAAATCACCCTTAGAGATTGTCCACTCGGTTTTGTGTGGACTAATGCAAACACCATTTTTGGCTGGGAGTCACTATGTTTTGACATTTATAGATGATTAAACCAGAAAGACATGGGTGTATTTCTTAAAATAGAAAAGTGAAGTCTTTGAGTAGTTCTGCCACTTCAAATCTCTTGTTGAGAAGCAAAGTGGGCACTACATAAAAGTGTTAAGAACTGAGAGAGGTGGAGAGTATATCTCGAAATATTTCCTATGTTTCTGTAAGGATAATGGCATACACAAGAAGTTTACCACAAGGTATACACCACAACAAAAAAAAGTTGCAGAAAGGAAGAACAGGACCATCATCGACATGGTCCAAAGTATGTTGAAGGCAAAACACTTGCCAAATGAGTATTGGGCAGAAGCTGTAAATTGTGCAGCTTATATTTTAAATAGATGTCCAACTAAAACTATTACGAACAGAGTTTTGAAATAAGCATGGAGTGAAACAAAGCAGTTTGTCACTCACATGAGAGTATTTGGATGTGTGGCATACGCACATGTCTTAGAACAACTAAGGAAGAAGTTGGACAACAAGGCGGAGAAGTGTACTTTTTTTGGATACAGTGATGAATCTAAGTCCTACAAACTCTATAATCCATCGACCAAGAAAGTTATAATCAAAAGATATGTGTAGTTTATTGAAGAAGAAGCTTGGGATGAAAGCTTAGATAAAAAAGTGAATGTGAAGACATGTATGCCTCATGAACAGCAAGAGGAATGCACAACAACAAATAATTCCTCCACGGTGGCTCCTCCTCCACCTACACAAGCAAAAAAAAACCACACCACAAGCAAGTAACATAACAACCTTGAGAAATCAAGGAAGTGCTTCTTCAAGCACACCACAAGGATCAGAAACTCCCTCGAGTTCAAGTGGAACTCCAAGCACACCAATAAGACCAAGATTTAGAAATCTAAGTGAAATTTATGAGCAAGAAGTTGATAATAATAATGGTCTGAACTCTTTATTTGCTTTGTTTTTTCATGTTTATGACCCAATCCAGTTTGAAGAAGCAGTCAAGGAAGAAAAATGGATTGAAGAAATGAATGAAGAGATTGATGCAATAGAAAAGAATGACACATGGGAGTTAGTGGACCTCCCACAAGGTAAATAATTCATTGGAGTGAAATGGGTCTATAAGAGAAAGAGAAATTATAAAGGAAAGATAGAGAGGCATAAAGCAAGACTTGTTGTGAAAGGCTACAAGCATAAAAAATGAAGATATTATGAAGAAACCTTTGCACCAGTTACAAGGATGGAGACATTGCGAACAGTGTTGTCCATTCCAGCACAACATAAGTGGAAATTCTACCAAATGGATGTGAAATCAACATTTCTGAATGGAGTGTTGAAAGAGGAGGTTATGTTGAACAACTTCCAAGCTATGAGGTTGAAGGCCAAGAGCACAAAGTGTGCAAGTTGAAGAAAGCTCTTTATGGGCTAAAGCAAGCATCAAGGGCATGGTAGAGTAGAATTGATGCTTACATGACAGAAAATGGGTTCGAAAAGTGTGATGGTGAACCCACACTCTACATTAAAGAAAATGATGGTAAGATCCTTATTGTTGTTTTATATGCAGATGATTTAATTTTCATAGGCAATGAAGTTTATCTCATTGTTGATTTTAAAGTAGTCATGCAGAGTGAATTTGAAATGATTGACTTAGGCTTATTGAGATAGTTCTTGGGAATAAAATTAAAGAAAAATGAAAAGGGAATTTTTATTTCCCAAGAAAAATATGTTGTAGAAGTTTTGAAGAGGTTTAACATGCAGAAATGCAAAGCAACAGTAACTCCAAATGTCATGTCATTAAAATTAAGCAAAGAATATTGCAGCAAGAATGTCGATCCGACATTGTACAAGAGCATAGTTGGCAGTCTAATGTATTTGACTCCAACTAAGCCTGATATTATGTATGTTGTAAGTTTATTTTCCAGATTCATGGAGACACCAAACGAGACACATTGACAAGCAACCAAAAGGATCCTGAGGTATGTGAATAGAACAAAGGGGTATGGTTTTCTATACTCTGCAACTGATAATTTAAAGTTGATTGGTTATAATGAAAGTGATTGGGATGGAAGTGTAGATAACAGAAAAAACACATGTGGTTATGTGTTTCATTTGGGATTGGGAGCCATTTCACGGGCTTCCAAGAAGCAACCAATAGTTTCTTTATCTACAACAGAAGCAGAGTATGCAGTAGCAACAACAACAAATTTCCAAACAATATGGATGAGAAGGATGCTGAGAGATTTGTGTCATGAGCAAGAAAAATGAACAACAATTTATTGTGATAATATCTCACCAATAGAATTGTCAAAGAATTTTGTTTTTCACAAGAAAACAAAGCACATAGATGCCAAATATCATTTTATAAGAGAATTGGTTAACAATGGTGATATTTTTTTGCAGCATTGTAGGACAGAGGAAAAATTTGTTGATATCCTCACAAAGCCATTAGGACAAAAGAGTTTTGTTTATCTCTTAAAGTGTCTGAGAATGACTGATGACAATAATTGTGATTAAGGGGCAATGTTGGAATTATAATCTCAAGAATCGCCATGAATGAGAAGCGGAAAAAACCCACACTTCATCAATTTTGTGCAGAGAAAGACAAGCAATGATCTAAGAGCTCGAAGGCATTTTCATGCAACTACAAAAAACAGAGTACCTGATCCATCCTCTACATTTATTATTTTGAACCGCCGCTTTAATTTACTTTTTACCCACAGTGCAAAATCGCAAGATTTTCGTTTTAACCTTAAGCCATTCACCATATGTTATTCTATCTCTGATGTGATCTCTGACGAGACCTACGTTAACCTTACTGCATGAGCCAAAACCTTGTTTTGTGCCTTATTCCTTTGTATTTCCTTTACCGCACTTACCAACAGTTGGCTGCACCACAGAGCGCACTTCGTAATGTTTTCCGCCATCTGCAAGTTATGTTATTTGTCGTGCGAAATTTGAGTTTACGTCTTAGCGCCATGAATTTAAGATGTTTGTTTTACGGTGCGATCATGCCATCGCACATCACGCCTAGAAGGATTTAAGTTTACCCATGTTCGCGCCAGTTAAAGTTTTAGATCACCGATCTGCGATCTACGATAAAGAGCCAGATGGGACGAGGACTCAGAGCCAGAACATATAAAGTTTGAAGTCCATCATTTTCTAATTTGAACTTGTTTTATATGCATTTCGTGTTAAAAACCGAAATATAGCCTATGTGTCGTTTTAATGAACAAATGGGTCTTTTGACAACCCAAGGACGAGAAGTTGTTGAATGTCTATTCAGCAATGAATCCGCATTGAATTGCATTGATTAGATTTAGGTTTTCAGGCTTCGTCCATTCTTGTATAACTAATGTAACTTCATTTCTTTTCCGAGAGGAGAGTTGAATAGAAAAACGAATTTCATTCCTCTGCTGTGTATTACACTGCATGTGTGTATTTTTTATTTTTCTACATTATTTGAAGTCTCAGTGTTGTGGGAGAAGCACATTTCCTCTCTTTGTTGTATTCAGAAATCTCAACAATGTCATCAACGATTGTATACGTCAATCTAAAACTATGAGATGGTTTTTTTTTATAATATAATTTTGATAACATAGTCTGCAATCCATATAAGATGATATTTTTTTTATGATATAATTCTCATAGCATAGTTTGCTAAGTGGTATTCTTTTGATAATATAACTTTGATCACATAGTGAGTTGTTTAAAATTCATTTTTAGTTCATTTTAAAATTATAAATAGATTCAAAATTTTTAAAAATTCTAGAAAGTTTAGACCACGGTGGGATGCTCTTATGTATTACATGATCTAATTTCTAGAGATTCCTATATGTGATGAAGGTAAGTACTGCTTTATTTTCTACGACTTTCTTCACTGCTCTCTCAATAAATCCCATAGAAGTTCCAAAACATCCAAGAAGGCAGGCCACCTGCTGAAATCGAGTTATGTGCCCGGTGAATGGAATCACTATCACCTCATTCCTGGAATGGGGAATTGAGAAAAGCAGGTATGAAACTAATCCTATTATCTTGTGATGAAAATTTATCTTCTGTTGGCCCTGCCTGGTCATGTTTAAAAACTATAGAAATAAAACATAGAATTCCAAAAATATACATACCTAAATTCTGTGAAATAAATATTAAAAAAAAAACAAGTCTTCAACTACCCATGGATGGGAATCAGCAATCGATATAACCTCACAGCCCATGGACCTCCTATTTAATTCAATCGTGGGCAAAACTACCACTGGACATACTGTAGACCAGATATATTTAAATCATCATTCTCTATCGAAGCCAAGAATTTCACTTTTTATTTATAGTCCAAATGAATCAATGAGTAAAATGGCCATTGAGTAGTTTTTTCACCTTTAGTCATAAACTCTTTATCCTCCTTTGCAAATTTCTTTAGAGTTTCTTCTAGCTTCTTTTAACTCTACCTTGTTCTCTCACGCTCTCTAATAACTACTGTACCAATTTCCAAATACCCACAGATATCCTATTTATTCACTTGAAAGAAACACTTCCGACGGACATACTGATCTACACCAAATCTATTCGAGTCACCATCCCCCTTTGAAGCCTAGCGTTTGAATTTTTATCTATAGTCTAAATTAGAGTGGCCAGTGAGAGTATTGTTCACATTCAGGCACAAACACTTCATCCTCATTCACAGACTTCGTTTGATCAGTTACTTCCATCTTCCTCTCCAGGTGTAAGTGACGTGTTCCACTGTCGAATCATCTTTCAGCGGTTGCCTGGCATACATCACCTGTACGCGTAGATTCATTGTGAGGTTGAAAGAAATGTGTACATCATACTACAGGGCCTAGTTTATAATCATTCTTGCTAGTTTATTGCCTTCCACAGATCTACAGCTACTTGAAAGTTCTCTGATTGCGTTCATAAAAAGAGACAAATTCATCTGGCAAATTTCTCCAATTTGACGGGATGGTTGTGGCGAAGAATCTTTTATGGTTGAACCAAAGAGTTGCCCAACTGTTGGGTAATAAAAGGAAAGGCCGGGGCTAGGGTGATAAGAGGAGAATCTAACTCGAACATAAGACTATCTAACTTGCAGAATATTCTAGAATGCCACGGATATGGAAGAGGTCTGTTAAAATTCTAGTGAATGTAACTACAAGAATGTCACAGAACTGTGAAGCTAGGCATGTCAGTGACCTCAGCAATTATAAGCAAGCAACCAAACGGAGAAGACACGACTTTGACGTGATGACAGGGATCGAGCTGCCTCCTTCCTCCGTTGTCCCACGAAACTCACATAGGGTAAGTGATAAAGTTGTTCGAGTGATATCGAAGTGAACTGGCTAAGGAATATCAATACGAGGCTTTCGAATGTCAAGGCCTCAGCCTTTTCGATGTTGGAGCTGCCATCGGCAATAATGAGGGCGTGTCTATGTAGTTCCAAGTCTCCATGCAAATATTGGACTAACCAAAGACAATATCTTGAGAGGGACATACCTCCTTGGACATACATATTCGCAAAACAACCTGAAAGAATTCTATAGTGCATTTTCTTCTATAGAGCATTTTTTAAATGAAGAAACCCATATGAAGGGATACTTAAGTTGTCTACAACATTTTGTGAAGAGTAAGTTGAAGTATTGTAGCTAAAATTCAATCGACAAGTACTGATTTTTCTATGGAGATTCTTTATGAATGGAGGACCTTTTACTCATCTCGCCAAATGCTATTGGTATTTGTAGTGTTAAGCAAAACATGCAAAAATAATATCCATTCTTTGCCAATCCACTTCAATGGATGATCATCTTTCGATTACTTCCTCCTAAAGGAATCTTCTTTTGATAGCTGAGCTTTTTCATGGGTTAGCTCTTACCTCTTATACTATAGGTGCTTGAGCGATTCTTTTATCCACTATTTTTTTCTTTGACAATGACTGTATGATTCAGTTGTGATGCTTTGGATGAAGTAGAGGATGAAATCTCTAACAATCTGAACCACATGGCCATTTTTATGTTACAATGATTGCAATAATCCATGCCCATGACTTTTGGAAGGAAACGTTTGTTTTCATTCTCCAAATTTGGACTCGTAGAGTTGTCTTTATATCTCACCCCTTTCCTAGTCGGCATGAATTTACTCTATAATAAATTTATCTTGCAACACATAACTACAAAATGATTAATTAATAAAAAACATGCATGGATATGCATACCACAAATTATGTGCCACATGACCATTCTCCTCAAATTTTTTGGAAATGTTGGAAAACTCATCCCTCACATACATTGCAGAAATATTTTCCAAACAAGTTTGATGAGGGGAATGTGTTTCCTCTCCTACTTGAGGATGCTCATATCTCTTCGGAGATACTTCGAATTTTATCTTGATGATTTTCCCATGATTGGAAGGTTGTAAATTTCTTGATTCAAACTTGCACTCACTTTCATTATCATGAAGTGATGTGCGATCTCCTTTTTTGGATTTTTTCTGTAATACGATTGGATATTCTCTTGAATCTTTTCTTTCTATAATTGTCTTCGAACATTCTCCAACTTCTTCTTTGGCATATCCCAAATCTGCATAATGATTTATTTCCTCGACTTGTATGGGATTAATCAATCTTTAGCAAACGATGCCAAGGCCTCTTCCATCAAAGCCCAACTTCGCAGGCAACTTACAGTTTGTTGAGAGTTCAACCAAAAAAAATCTACATCTTGATGCAAATAACATGGTGAATTACTTACAATGCATACCTCAATTATGATTTAAGAAGATGTGGTAGAGTATGGTCTCTTTTGTGTGGTAGACTTCCTTTATAGTCTTCAAGTATTTTTTATGAATCAATTTTATCATTTCTAGAAAGGGTTCAAATAATTTTCTAGTTTGGAAGGAAATCTCAACTATACCCATGAAAATATAAACTTGCATGAAGTTCTTAATATTTCTATGAAACTAGAAAAATTAAATGATAAGTTAGCTCTCACAATAATTAGGTTCCTTATGACAGTACAAATGAAAAATAGATGAGCACCTAACATCAAAATTTTAATCACTTTATTTTATTTTTTTATCTATTTTTCCGAAAATTTCAATGATCCATATTTTCCACACACAATTTTCTTTTGACTTCATTCAAATTGTTTTAAAGATTTCCCTATGAGCTCTCCTTTGTGTAGACAAGTTTGGTATAATTTAGGACCACTTGAATGTGAATATCCTCTTGAATCATACACAATAGCTATGAACATCCCCTATCATGTGACCAACACCCCACCAATATTTATAAAGATCCTTAAAAAAGAAAATAGGTATTTCAAATGAATATGAAATTATACATTGAATTAATTTTCATCATTTCAAAATGACCTTTATGAATGAATGTGACTGGATATTAACTAACAAGTTAAGCCCTTGAAGGAAACTTGAGCAATCAAGTATACTCTATGTACAACTAATGAACCACTTTGTTAGTATGAGAGACAACTCCTTGTGGCTACCCCTATTCACTTAAGGATTATTTTGTGATGGGATTTAGATGTTATTTTGGAGAAAATCTCAAAACTAGTATGAAAAAACCTAGAACATTTGAGGAGATTTCATATTTGTAAAATCTATTCAAATATTTCATAATAGAGGTATATCCAACTATTGTATCTCTTACACACACGTAATGTATGGCATACGGGAAGAGAGGAGGGCTAGGAACACAATCATATTCAAACTATGACCAATAATCCATTCCGTAATTAGGAGACACCAGTTCCTTATTGATGTTGTTGATTTTTGTAGCAACGGAAAGTGATATAAGTCTCAAATTAGGTGAGGAGGCTTAGACACCAATATTCCAAAGAACCCAAAAACTGTTTTTGGAAATTTCATTTAGTTCATATTTTATTAAAATAATTAATTATTTTAATTGAGACCCTAAGTATAAATTTAGGGAAATTAAATAATTAATGACTATTAATAAAACAGAGTGTGAATATTCTAGAGAACGAATATCAAGTCAAGTTTTAATATTAGCCATTGATTAAACTTTTAATCTCAGCCATTGATTTTTCAATGAGAATATTATAAAATAAGGCTTGAGGGTCATTTGGAAAGTAATCCATGAAAGCATTCAGTAACCCAAGGGAAGTCGATTATGAAGGAATATAATTCTATTTCAAAGGAATATTTGCAAGGGTGTAGGAAGTAGAGGGCTTTAGTAGTGTTAGGGCATGACTGAAGGAGGAAGTATGAAGGCAGAGAGGTAGCACTTTGGAACATCACAAAGGCCTTACATAGTAGTGATGTAGACTTATGGAGGCTTTGCACGAAGAGATACATAGGAGGCACTTAGAGTGATGCATGGAGGTCCAGGGAACCCCTTAGGTGTCAGAAATTCTTCGGAGGACTAAAGAAGAATTATAGCAGGTGTATAGCGAGAAAATTTCTTAGTTATTTTTGCCAGACTTTCCTTGTAAATATTTTACTGCTGAAGATTAATATATAAACCCTCATCTTCTCCACTGATTTTCCAACATTGGGTTTTTCCGGGGAAAATTGTTTAAAAATAACAGTGTCTATGTGATTAATTCTTATTCTTGTATTATTTATTGTTCTATTCTCAGTAATTACTTGGGTCATTACTACAGTAGTGTTTATTTCAAAATTTATTGTAAGAATTTTGTAAATAACTTATTGCAAGAATAAGTAGGAGAAATAAATCTATCACTGCAGTAGTATTTCAGGATTGAAATTTTCACATGGAATGAGAGCTTGAGATGAGTAACAGGAGTGGAGAAACTGCAAATGAAAAAATACCAGACGTTGCTGCTGCAACAACTAGGAAGGGTTCACGAAGCTCTCCAGATAGAAGGGAAAGCATGAAATAAGAGATGGATCGCGACATCTCTGTATTGACATCCAAACTGGAAGAAAAATTTGCTTGTTTTTCAAACTCTGCTTCTTCTAAGATCTAGTATATGATAGTGGAGCTTTTGCACACATGAAGGGAGTACGAGAAAATTTCACCAACTACCGAGAAGACCATATGAAATTTCAAATCACCATGGGCAATAACACAAAATGCACACCTGTAGGAAGAGAAACCCTAGTGTTCCAAACCGAAGCTTGTAATAAGCTTCAAGCCACTAATGTGCTACATGTTCCTATTTTGGGGATGAACTTACTCTTTGTGTCTCAGCTTCAAAATAAAGGCTATGCCATTTACTTCATTGGAAAAAGAGTATACATCATGCACCTGAGTTGGAAGAAGAAGGCACAAATCGAAGTCAAGAGAAATAAACTCTATAACTTGCAGCTCAAATTCCCAATGGCACTGATAGGCAACACTGGTGAGAAGGATTTGAATGAACTATGGCACAGGAGAATGTGGCACTTACACCATGGGGCTTTGAGAATTCTTAAGAAGATCATCCCAGGAGTTCGAGAACTAAACACCAAGTGATATGACATATGCAAAGGGTGCGTATTGGAGAAATATGCCAAGGCAGCATACCCCAGAAGCAACAATAAGCTAACAGTGTGTTGGGATTAATACACTCGAACATCTATGGACCAATGTCCACTAGAGCTCTAAGTGGTGCTGAATATTTTTTCACTTGTATTGATGAGCACTCGAGGAAGACGTGGATCTAATTTCTAAAGAACAAGGATGAAGCCTTTGATCGATTCAAGGATTTTAAGGCTCTGGTTTAGAATCTAACACGAAAGTGGATAAAGACACTATGACCAGACAATGGTGGAGAATACATAGATAAATACTTCACAGAGTTCTGCACAAGGGAAGGCATCATAAGGGACTGGATTACTCCATATAATCTTAAGCATAATGGAATAGCGGAAAGGAAGAATAGAACTATTTTTAAGGCTAAAGGGCTATGATGTATGATCAATACATGCCTAAATTCCCATGGGCTTAAGCTTGTAATACAAATTTATATGTTCAGAACATGGTTCCTCATAATGAATTGGGTAAGACCACTCCAGAAAGTATCTTTACTGGGAGGAAACCATAGGTAAGCCACTTTAAGATCTTTGGTAGTGTGGCATACTATCATGTACCTGAATAAAAGAGGAACAAGTTGGATACGACTACCAAAAAAGAGTATTTGGTGGGATACAATGAAAATTCTAAGGCTTACAAAATCTACATTCCTAGGAGTAGGAGGGTTGTAGTGTGACGGGAAGTAAAGTTCATGGAGGAAAGAGATTTTAGAAAACCCCAAGAGATTCCTTCAGTAACACATTCTGAATATGACCCACTCATCCAGCCTCTACGACTAGCTAAGGTTAGCCTGAGTGCTTCTCCAAGGAAGAAAGAGCCAAGGGATTCATCTCGAGAATATTTGTAGGAGCGGGAGCAGGTAGACCCACCCACTACCATTGGTACGACAAGCAGGGAATTATGAAAATTATGAAGGATGTAGAGGAGTTTTTTGGGGCCCCCTGAAATGAGAAGAGGGAGTGTAAGAAATCGAACAGGTACCAAACCTTGGTAGCCAAGGTTAGGGAACCCTCTAGTTTTCAAGAGGTAGACGGGCATCATGTATTGGTCGATTCATTGGTGGAAGAGTAAATTTCCATTATGAAAAATGATGTTTGGGAGGTGGTTCCCAGGCCTCAGAATAGATCAGTTGTGGGTTTGAGATGGATCGACAAGATCAAATATGCTGGAGATGGCATCACAGAAAAATTAAAAGCCACGTTTGTGGAAAAGGAGAATGCTCAGAAGGAAGGGATAAACTATGAAGAGACCTTCACCCCAGTCACTAGATACACTTCTATTAGATTCTTGATATCCATTGTTGTGCAGATGGGATGGGAGATTCACCAGATGGAGGTCAAGACTGTGTTCTTGAATGGGGTGATAGAAGAAGAAGTATATATCGAACAACTAGATGGATTTGAGATGCATGAGCATAAGACTCATGTGTGTAGGCTTAAGAAAGCCTTGTATGAACTTATGGAAGCCCTAGAGCTTGTTATGGTCAAATTGATAGCTACCTGCAGAAGATAGGATTTGTGAAAAGTGATGCAGATCCAAATCTCTAATATGTGAGAGTAGGGGATGAGCCTTTGATACTGGTGTTGTACGTAGATGATATATTCATTACATGATCATCTAGGCTCATCAAGGACTACAAGGAGAATTTAGCTATATAATTCGACATGAAGGATTTGGGGCTGATGCATTATTTTATGGGGTTGGAAGTGTAAAATTCATTTTTTTGGTGTCACCTATGACAAGGTTAGGATGGACTTCGAGAGTTAGGAGCAGATAGTTCATAGATATAGTTTTGTGTCATCAGTGGGCTTAGGGGATTTTTGGAGGAGTTATGAGGAGTTTCTATTAGGACCGGTGGCATTCGCTTGATATATTCAATCATCTGCACCGTTTTCCTTTCGTTCCGGTGCATTCTGACAAATTTTGGAAAACTCAGTTGTTTTTGGGCTTAACTCAATTAATTACGCTCAAGGTGGCATTCTGCGAGGAATACGTGATAGAACACCTTAGTGTAGTAGCTCGTTGGAACCGGGACAAGAATACCTACATGATAGGGTGGTTGGACATGAGTTTCAGTGACCTGAGGAGACGTAGTAGCTGATTTAATCTTCCTGGCATTAAAAAGGAATATTTTAATTAGAAAATAAGAGGGAAAAGTGCTCCATGATTAAAATAATAATAAAATAAGGCTCTAGAATGATCCATGAGATTTATAAAATAAAATGAGGAAGCCATTGAGGGATATATTGGATTCGATATGTTTTCTTGTATGTGAGGTTGAGAACCCAATTCTCTTCTCCATTGTTAGCCCCAAGAGGGAAACCATCGGGTGTGTTGACGGGTGTTGGACAGAAACCCAACTCTCCTGAGGAGATTTCATTCAACAATTTCATGGAGCTTTAGGGATATTGGAGTGAGGATCATTCAAATCCTCAATTGGTGCTTCATTGATTTCCAGTTGATTCTATGGCAACTGTCGCCGGAGGGAGAGTGCAGCAGTTCAGTTTTGGGAGGCTAGTGCAGTATTGTAGCAGATCCTTGAGGCCAATTCTATTTTAGTTATCTCAACTATTTCTCATTTCAGCATGTAACCCAAGTTATATTATAATAAAGCTGAGTTATTTCCTTCATTTTGTGTAATGGATTTTCATGTGCTTGTATGTTTTATTTTACATGGAAATCCTCTGTTAAATGCATGATAATTTAATGGACAAAATTTGGTTGAATTAATTTACAGAAAAATTCATAAATATCCCATTTGGGATATTACAGTGGTATCACAGCCTCGATTTTGGCACAGCCTATGTGTTTTCCATTTTCGGTTGCAACTATTTTGGTTAGAAGGGCCTATGTAGTCATTGAAGGAGGCTCATTTGTGGGAGCTGCATTGGTGGGATTTTAGAGATGAGGTGTTGGGAGATTGATAGGAGAGCCATTTGAGGAGATTGGTTGGAATTTTGGAGAGCAGTGATTGACAGTAGCAGTTGCAGTGCCAAAAAAACAAAATTGGAAGAGGGCCAAACTACAAAGGGTCATATTTTGAAGGTTAGAATTAGAGGAAACCCTTTCTGGGTTTTGGGCAAGGATCACCTTCCCAAATTCCTATAAATTTATGAGAATTTTTTAGTGGGTAAATCTCAGGCCGAAGTTAGGCAACAGTGTGGTCTCAGAGCATCAGTGTAGTTTTTGGAGCAGCTTGCTATTAGGTTCAATCATGATTTGGGCTAACTATTTCTAGGTTTTTTATGGGTTTTGTGAAAGGAGTTAGTGGTAAAAATTTCATAATTTTTTCGAGCGATATTCGGGTCTAAAATAATCATTCTCAAAGTAGGGTGAATTACTAGTTTAGCTTAGATTTCACACTATTTGAAAATTTTGGGTCAGTCATAATTAGCCCAAAAAAATTTTGGGTTTTGTCAGCCATAGTTCAAGGAGTTGGATCCTAATTTTATAGAATTTTGGGGGGAGTTTTGGAGGCCCAAACATTGAGAATTATTTGGCAGCTGGTGGGGAAGGAGTAAGTTAAATTTTGGGTCCTGGGTGATCAGTTGAATTTGCCAAAATAATTTCTGGGTTTTTCTGGGTTTGTGGTGGAGAGCCCAAAATTAATTTGGCAGAATTTTCTAAGCACTTTTGGAGGCTCAACCAAGGGTCCCTTCCAACGAGTAGTTGTATAATTTCGAGAGTCATCGTAAAGATTGAGGAGAGATCATTTCCTAGCATCTGGGGTAACATTTTTCTCACCTGAGATTGTTTATCTTGCTTTTCTAGGATGAATTCATCTTATTGTGTAAAAATGATTTTCTGGAGCCCAATTTATTTTCCAAAGCCTAAATTATTTGTCAGAGCTAGATTTATTTATTGGGTAGGGTATTGTAATGAGAAATGTATTATTACATGTAGGGTGTTTTTGTGGTACCTTTCCTTGTTATTATAATTTTGTATTGTTTCAATAAACATGGGGTTCTTAAAATAGCTCCTAAACCCACATGGCAACACAACTGTTGAAGCCTTGAACTAGAATGTTTCTATGGACCAAGAACCCAAGAAAAATAATAGACCTTTCTCAAAAGGTGTCTATGCCATTCTTCCAAATGGGAAATCCAGGGACCTACAGAAAGAACCAGAGTCAGGGCACAAAATCCTTGCCCTTGAGAAATATTTGAAACACATGAAGATCACATGGAGAGGTCTTTCCAAAATTGATGAACTTGATGAACTCCTTTCCAAAGTAAAATAGTCAAATGGGAGAAAATTAATTTGGGCCTGAAAACCATGCATGATTACTCTCATTCAGTCCATGTTCTTGGAGGAAACTTATGGATGGGTCACACTTCGAGTTGCAGCTTGTCTCATCAACATCATCAGACTAACTTCCCCTACAACCCCTTACAATGATGACGTTATGAGGAGAGTTTTATGATTTATGGTAGGGATCTTTTAGGACTTGGACAACAGTTCAGGATCTACCTTTGGGCAGAATCTTGTGGTTTTAGAAGTCGTGGTCATGACCAGAACTTGTGATATCATGCTTGATCTTGCATGTGATGGCTTGATTATGCAGATGTTCCAATGCTTATTTAGCATTAGGAGACATTATCCTGACACAGTCATAACACACATTCAGTCCATCTTATCATCATGTATGAGAGATCGTGATGCCATTTGCATGGAGTTAAGAACTAGACCGTTGACCATTTGGAGGAGAGAGCAGTTGTTATCACCTGCTACTTATGAGCTAGCCAAAGGGCTGGTCGAGAAGAACATTGGGCTATTCATAGACATATGACTAGGGATGAGTTGCTCCAGTTTGGTGGATCAAGCAACAAAAATGATTTGAGGAGGAAGGGAATTTGTTTCATCTGCACAGAACCTTGGGAGCTGGGTCACTCATTTTTGAGAGATGTTGATGAGGGGGGAGATATAGAGTAAGAGGACATTCCTTCTATATATCAAGAGGTGGAATCTTCTTTCGATGAGTCCATGGGGTCATATGAGGACACTACTGGTGAGCATGAGCAGTCATATGGAGTTGATGACAATAGGTCAGATTTGTATTGTAGCATGTGTGATGAGCAGTCAGAGGAATCTATGGGAGATATTCAGGATGATGAGTCGCTTTTGATGATTCAGCCGGAGTAGCATATGGTGGATCATGAGTCAGGTAAGGATGATTATATGCCCATTGTGCATGATAGTCCTGATGGGGAGAGTTAGATGGAGGCTCACATTGAGTCTTTGATGGATATGCAGCTAACCTTCGAGTTAGCCATTGAGGAGGAGCAGACAGATGCACGGGCATCTAGTATGGTGACAGTAGTTGCAAATAGTTATCCTCAGGAGATGTAAAGGTTGATGGGATAGTTCTGTGGGAGGCTAGTAGACAACGAGAGTATGACATTTGTGATCAGGAGAGGGAGGAGCTATTGGAGATGGTCGTGCATCCATCTTTGGGCCGACCCTTTGATGAGGTGTCAGTAGATGCATATACAGTTAACAAGACTGTAGTACTTTCATGGAGCGGCACTCTCCAGGAGTACATTGATGGGACTTGTTACATATATGGCCCACATTAGTCGATTATAGAGAGAGGGGATTTCTTCTACAGGCAGATCTCGTCGGCAGATGGGACGAGGCAACACAAGTTGAGTATGGGATGGTGACCTTGAACCAGACTTGTTCTACATGCATGTGTCACTGCATTTTATTATTGTTTTGGGATACATTGGCGAGAGATCATGAATTGGTATCCTATTGATGGTACTATATTCTTAGTCGAGAGCATAGGGGAGCATGGACCGGTAGACATGACAGATACTATAATTTACAGGTGGCAGTGGGATACATGTCGATAGTTCTTCAATATTCCATCTTGAATTTTGGAAAGCAGGGTTAGAATTGGATTGAGTCAGAGGTTGGATTGGAAAGAGGTGATGAGTCGGTGGGGAATTTTGCACCGTTAGAGCTACAACACAATAAGAGCCATGGCACATTGATGCATGTTGGCGACTTCACTTCACGGGGCAGCAACTATACCTAGAGGCAGTGTGCAGTCCGAGCCAGAGGACTTGTGCGATGATTGGCCATGGTGGCATTGGGATCTGGGAGGATTTATTGATGATAGGTGCAGTGAGAGATCATTTTGGGATCCCGGCATTAAGGGATCTGTTTCGAGTGACTCGACACAGGAGCATAGCAACACCCAGGGGTTTATATGGGATCTGGGCATTAAGTCTAAGTGGCATCGTGCTAACAAGGTGGCTCACATATTTGGATTGCTTGAGGGAACATAATCTTGGGGTGGGAGGTCTGTAATATAGCTTTTTTTGGTGTCACCTATGACAGGGCTAGGATGGATTTCTAGAGTTAGAAGAAGACAGGTCACAGATATAGGTTGGTGCCATCAGTGGGCCTAGGGGATTTTTGGAAGAGTTATGGGGAGTTTCTATCAGGATTGGTGGCATTTTCTTGATATATTCCATCATCCATACTTTCTTCCTTTCATTCCGGTGCATTCCAAGAAATTTTGGAAAACTGAGTTATTTTTGGGCTTAACTCAATTAATTACCGTCAAGGTGGCATTTCGAGAGGAATACGTGATAGAACACCTTAGTGTAATATCTCTTTGGAACCGAGACAAGAATACTTACATGATGGGGTAGTTGGACATGAGTTTCAGTGACCCAAGGATACATGGTAGCCCATTTACTCTTTCAGGCATTAAAAAGGAATACTTTAATTATAAAATAAGAGGGAAAAGTTCTCCATGATTTAAATAATAATAAGGCTCTAGAAGGATCCATGACATATATAAATAAAAGGAGGAGGTCATTGAGGTATAACTTGGATTTGATATATTTTTTTTTATGTGAGGTTGAGAACCCGATTCTCTTCTCCATTGGTAGTCTCAGGATGGAAACCCTCGGGTGCGTTGACGGGTGTTGGACGGAAACCCATATCTCTTGAGGAGACTTTGTTATCACTCTAGTAATTCTTAAGTTGTGTAATTTTGGTTTTTATTCAAATAATTATAGAGGTAATCACAAACCTATTTCAAACTCTAGGATCTAGCCTTCCTAGGGTTCAGAGAGGGCTCTCTCTTTAAATTTTAACTTTGTTTTAATTTATGAATATTAGGCTAGTTATGAAAGTGCAACCTTGGTTTGGTTTTGATAGATTTGGTGGGAAAAAATAACTTGAAAGGATGGATAGTGGAAAATCTATTTTTCCATTGGGCTATGGCGTCGAAATCAAGTAAAGAAGACTAGGATCAAGGGAAAAAGAGGTCAAATGTCTTCAGGTCAAGATAGATAACCCTTGGAGATATTGGAAATTTGTTGTTGTGAGGTGGTATGATCGGGATAAAGGGCACTTAAGAATCCTTAAATCTGGAAAAGGGAAGTAGAAGGAGATGTCAAACGAGAGAGGGAGAAATTAAGAATTCCCTACACTGGAAATAAGAGGAAAACATATAAATGATAAATAGTTAAAAACAAGGTGCTATTAACATACAATGTAGTAATACTCCTAGTTATACATTCATATTTAGCATAAACATAGATGGATGCATGTAAGAGAGAAAATAAATAATGAAAAGTGAATAAAATACTCCAAATAGCTCATCACAGGAACCCTGAAGTATGATGACAATTTTCTTTGATCCAACCTGCTACTCGAAGTTTTGACACAAAAAAGATTTAAAGTACAAGAATAAATGACTATAATAGTCCCAACAATTTTATTCCACCCAAAATACTTCAAAGAGTGAAGTATTTATACAAATTCTAAACTAGAATATCTTGAAAAAATATCAAGATTGGTTTACAAATATATCCAACTGTTTTACATAAATAGAACTTAAGTAAAGGACACTCAAAACTAATGCATCTATTTGGCACTATTTTTTATGGATAGGTGATGACAAAGAGGAGAATTTGAATTTGATCTCAACTCTTAGTTGATGATGAGGCATCCAAGTCACTAACTGTCTCCTTTCTTTGTGCATTCTGCTCCAACAATTCTACAAACTTGGGGTCCACTGATACCTTTGTATTTCTCAATTTTAAATAGATATGTAAAAAGTGAAAGAGATTATTGTATATAAATATTTTTCTAAGATAAAACTCTCTCAGTTCCCTAAACGTCTTCTCTAGCTATTCACAATAGGCTCTGCAAAAAGATGTGTAAAACAGAGTTTTCCACAGTCTGAAAAATAGGCTATACATATGTGCATGTATCTCTCATTTGGTAATACTTGTGGAAAAAGTGAGATATGGTTTTGTAGATGGGTCTTGTAGGAAAAAAAACCTTCTTTAGTTTTATAAGACGTATTTCTGATTGACCACAATATTCTCTGCAAAATGATGACTTAACAAGAATTTTCTGTAACAAGTGCTTTCACATATTGTTTAATATTTCCAAACCCATAATGCCTGTTAGAAAAGTGAGAGAGGTTTTTGTAGTTGGAGATCTTAGGAAAATAAATGTCCTTCAGTTTTGCAAAATTCATTTTGGATTGGTCACAATAGTTTCTGCAAAACAATGACTTTAAATATGAAATTTCTGCAAAAATGTCCCTTTCTTGCTCTTTTTTCATCTTTTAACCGTACTTTTCTTTTAACTGTTTTTTACTTTCAATTTGGATAAAATTCATTGGTGTTGAAAGTATTTTCATATTTATTTACCATTTACTGCCTCTGTATTTACTTTTATTGTTTTACCTTGACTGCTCTGTAACTTTGTTTTAACCTTTATTGTGACTTTCATCTGATACACTTTAGCTCGGATGCTCTTTGACTGTTATGTTTTCAATGTCACTGTGAATTCTTACTTTAATTTTACCATTCACTGTGTAAATTTATCTCTCTCTGCATAAATGACTTCTTTCTGTTCTTCTACCTGGAATATTTTGTTAAGGAATATCATTTAAAATTCTTTTCTTTGTGAACTTTTGCTAATGACCTGCAAAAAAAATTAATTCTTAATGAAACCCTGGCTGCAGGGAGGTGATAATGACTTTAAGTGGTCACAGTACTAGATTTTATTTTGGCACTTTGGAACCTTCTGGATTTCTTGAACTCTGCTTCTTAGGCATTTTGATCTACTTCTACAAGTCTAGACAATTTCCAGAAGCAATTTACTTTAGCATAGGGTTTATTGGATAAATTTGGAAAAGTATAGCTTTTTCTTTCGGCTTTCTTCTCAATTGGGTTTGTGAAAGAGTTTTATAGGCTTTTAACTGGTTTTAAAACAAGAAACAAGGGTTTCTTGAGTATTTTAATGGAAATTTGGGCTAAAAACTCTTTTGAAAAGGGTTATCAAGGCTTAGGATACCTACAGAGGTTTTCTGGTTTGATTTAAGCTTGAAATAGTTCATCAAAGTGTGAAAAACTCACAAATTTCTTGAAAAAATATGTGCAGCAGAAAAACAGGTTTTCTGGGAAAAAATTGATAGGGTCTAGCCTGTTTTTGGGGCTTCTTGGTAGTTTCTTTTAATCGATTTTTAAATTTTAATTATGATTTTGTTCTTTAAAGGTCTTTTAAATCGATTGCAGTTTCAAATTTTAGAAAAATACCTGTAATAGGTAGGTATCAGGCTTTGGAACAATTTCTGAGGTTTTGACTGAATTGATAGCTTCTGTAGGTTTTCTAGAGCAATGTAAGGCTCCTCGGTGGTCTTCAATGGTTTGCAGGGCAAATTATGCAGACTTCTAGGCATGAAAATGGTGGGAAATGGTTCTTTTATTGTCGAGGAGGCTGTGTAGTGGGTTTAGGTTAATGCGCAGAAGATAAAGGGATGAATGCATTTCCAAGGTTAAATATGTATTTTGGTAATATTACTTAGTCATTGAGTGATTGTCACATCGGCGGGGAAGGCGGTTTCGATGTTCACGGGATTAAAACCATAGTGGTTATCGTGCGGCCTTTGGGTAGTAAGCGGTTTTGGCTTGAACCCACGCGATCCAATAGGAATCACCCATGTGGTGGAGAGATAAAACTACAAAACAACCCATTTCGCACAACTTTTGTGTTTGGATGATTGTGGAACTTTTCTGCATGATATTGGATGTCCGTCGTAGGATTTGAGCTTTGGAAGCAAACGATCCAGATCTATTGGGAAGGTGCGTCGGAATGGGAGTGGGGCTAGGGTGTTTGCATATGCGCGGCGGGTTATAACTTTTTAGAAATAAATATGTAATACGTTTAAACCTTAGTTAATATGTTGGCAGGGAATGATTTTAAGCTTTATAAAAATGTGTTTTTAATAAAGTTTAAAGTTCGGGTATTATATAAATAGGTGGGGGATAATTTTTTATGCGTTAGACAAAACATTTGAAAATGTTTTTATTATACATATGAGCGTTGTATTATATTATATAGCTTTTCCAAGTTGAATAGTTGTTTTAAAGATATAGGGGAGGGATATTCGTATATAGATATGTTTAGACCAGTGGGAAAAATCGGGCAGGGTTTTTATTTTGCACACACGGGGATATTAAACTTTGGTCTAAAACATAAAATAATGGGCTTTGTGGATTTATTTGAATATGAGGGAATTAATATCTACGGGTAGATGTAGTTTTATGGATTTAATAAAATAGGTTAGGTGTTAATATGAAAAAAGGGGTAGTGAAAATGGAAATAAAACATATGTTACCTCTAAGTAAAGTATAAAAATAAAGCCTTTTTAATCTTTACTGTATTATTTCACTTATACTTAGGATAAATTCTTTTTGATGGTTTTATGAATGATTTTGAAGGGAATGAAGTTAATTATTTTGGGGTTTCAATTTTACTAAGTAAAAATATGTCTTCACTTAGGAAAAAAGAGATTAAGATGTATGGATGAGGGGTAAATGCTGATAAATGTGGGTTTAAGGTAGGAACTCAATATTTTTAACTAACCAGTCATCGAGCCTTGGGTCCAATCCCAAAAAAAGTCAGAGAAATGCTCTGAGCCTTTTTGACTGATATTTTAGAATACTGAATACTTGTGGGGGAGGGGAAATTAGTGATTTTTCCCAATGATGCTTTATTACATGATTTCTCAATTGCTTTCTACCTATCTACTGATTTATCAAGTTTAAACTATTTGACAAATCTTTATTCTCTATCTAAAACATGAAATTGAAAGCATGAAAAGTTAAGATTAAACTGTTTAAATCATTATGGATTATGGCATTTATTGACACTCTGCACATAATCATTATTCTTGCAGTAAAAAATAAAAGTAGTGGCATTTGGACTTGCTCACTTTCAGGTCTCATTTTCATCTCTTTTTTCTTTTGGTGTCTATATTTTTATAATTCCTTTGATCCTTATTTTAGGACTTTTTACCCTCTTTTTGGCTTTTTTATTATTTTTTCATTTTTTCAAAATATGGGAAAACAACTTGCAGAAAGAAAGGTATGTACATATTTACAAGACTATCAAAGTAAATTCAAAATTTATGAACCCTATTATTATAGGACCCTAACAATGGCTCCACATGGGGATGAAATTTCCTGGTGAAATATCGAGAACTTTGAGACTAGTAGCCTTTTGAAATTTTACTGTGATGACCCTCTAAATGTCTTCTGATAGCTGCAACTTATTCATACTTATGATATTCACCTCTCAAAGATTAGGGCCTTATCTTCAGGCTTAAACTTTGTTTGGGAAACATCCAATCCAATCTAAACTTTGTAATGTATATGTACAATGATCAAAGTGAATAAAACCTAACTATTTGTTAACTTAAGAGAGTAGTAGTGCTTCAACATTCTGCGATTTACTGGTCCTTCTTGCAAATCTGTTCCATCCATTTCTTTCAAGAAGAAAGAATTATTACCTCTATATCCATAAATCACATAAGGTCCTTTCCACAAAAAATCAAATTTTCCATGTTTTCCTTTGTCTTCTCTTCTAAAATCCCACTTTAACACTTTATCTCCTATGTAGAAATCATCTTCTTTAGTCTCTTTATCAAAATATTTATAGATTTTATCCTGCATGAATTGAGATTTGATATAAACTTCTTCCCTTGTTTGTTGCAAGTGAATAGTTTGATTGATCCTTCTTTGAAATTCATTTGTTTCCACTTGTAACTCTTGGATAATTTTCATTACTAGTACACCAAGGGAGGTTGGAAAAACAACATCCATTCCATAGAAAAGTTGGTAAGGGGAAGTACTAATGGATTTTTTATTAGTAAGTCTATCTACCCATAAGACATTGACTAAATTTTTATTCCATGTTGTGAAACCAGCTCCAAAAAGAGAAGAAAAGAGATATCATCACCTTAGAAATAAGCCACTTCGAGGGGGAAACCTCTAATACATTACATGAATGAACAATTCTTGGATGATACAAATGAAAAAACCTCCTCTCTATATATAGGAGTCCATGGGGCCACAACGTAATCCTAGCCAACCTAATAATAATAATGTAAAGGCACAATAATAACAATATGGGGGTTACAAGGGTACAACAATAAGAATAAGCAGGTTACACTAACAACAATAAAGGACTATACTAGTAATATAAGGACCTAACATGCTCCTCTCCTTCCAAAAAAGTGTTGTCCTCAACGCTTGAGTAGCTCCAGGTGCTGCTGTATAAAATTCTCATCTTCCAATGTAGAATCTTCAATGGGTAAGTTCTTCCATTTCATGAGATACTCTGAAATTGATTGATTTCGTAGCTGTCAAATTCTTGTTTCCATGACTGCTTCAGGTTCCAATATGGTTTTTCCTTCCTCATCAAGTTTTGGAAATATTGTTTGAACTAGAAGTTTGTCCCCTATAATTTTGTTTAAGCATGAAACATGGAAAACTAGATGCACTTGCGAAGAAGTAGGAAGCTCCAATTTGTATACCATAGTACCAATATTTTGCAGCACCTTGTAAGGACCATAGTACTTTGGTGATAATTTATTATCCTTCTTAGCATTCTTGAGGGACATTTTTTTGTATGGTTGTAGCCGTAAAAATACCTAGTTTCCCACATCAAAACTTCTCTCACTGCGATGTTGATCTGCCTATTGTTTCATTCGATTTTGTGCCAAATTTAGGTTATCCTTTAAGAGTTGGGGAACTTCTTGTTGATTCTCGATGTGATCCTCCACTGCTTGAACCCTATAATTTTCCCTTAAAGAAGATGTGATGGACGGTGGATGATATCCATAAAGTGCCATAAATGGTGTCATTTTTACTGCAGTATGGAAGGAAGTGTTTTACCACCATTCAGCGAGAGGTAACCACTTGACCCATTTTTCTTGATTATTAGATACAAAACAACTAAGATAGCCTTCCAAACATTTATTCACTATCTCTGTTTGACCATCAGATTGAGGATGCTAAGATGAGCTATGAGCTAGTTGAGTACCCAAACAAGAAAATAATCTCGTCGAAAAATTTCCTTTAAAAATGGGATCTCTGTCACTTACAATAATCTTCAAGTTTCCATGTAGCTTTTGAATTGTTTCCATAAATTCAATAGCAACTATACTTGCTTTAAATGGATGAGATAATGCACAAAAGTGTGCATACTTGGTAAGTCTATCAACTACCACCATGATGACACTCCTTCCTTCAGACTTAGGTAAACCTGTGATAAAATCCATTGAAATATCCTCCCAACGTTGACTTGCAATGGATAAACGTTGTAGAAGACTCGGGGTCTTAATTGTATCAACTTTATTTTGCTGGAAAACCAAAAATTCCACCACAAACTTTTGAATATTAGATTTAAGTCCATCCCCAAAAAATTCTTTTTTAACCCTGTGGTAAGTTTTTAAAAATATCGAGTCTCCTCCTAAAGGAGGAGTGTGCAATTCCAAAAGAGTCTTTTGTTTTAGTTGGGAATTATTGCAAATATATAAGTGATCTTTGTACCATAAGGAATCATTTTTCCAACTAAATGTATCATATGTACTAAGATCTTGCTGCAACTTTTGAATGAGTGTCCAAAATTCTTCATCCTTCTTCCATTCATCCCTTGCTTCGGTTATCCAATCTAGTTGGATAATAGAAATGGAACAAATCAATGCTTCCACCTCTTCATACTTTAATGAGAGTGCATCTGCAACAACATTTAGCTTCCCTTTCTTGTAGATGATTTTAAAGTCATAACCCAACATCTTTGTGACCCACTTTTGCTGCTCTTTGAAAGATAGTTTTTGTTCCAAAAAGTGTTTAAGACTATCATGATCATTTTTTACCTTGAAGTGTCTTCCCATTAGGTAAGGTCTCCATTTATTTAGTGCATGTAGTATTGCCAACATTTCCTTCTCATAAATAGCCTTTTGTAAATATTTTCCTTTTATTGAACGACTTTCAAAAACAATAGATCTTCCTTCTTGCATTAAAACAACACCAATTCCATTTCCCGAGGCATCACATTCCACAATAAAGGTTTTTGTGAAGTCTGGTAGTTAGGACTAGTGCTAGGCACATTGCCTCTTTAAGATGTTCAAACGCATTAGTTTCTTCAGGAGTCCATGAAAATGCATCTTTCTTCAATAATGTTGTTAGTGGTGCTGCTATTCTCCCATAATTCTTAAGAAACTTGCGATAATACCCTGTTAACCTGAGAAATCCACGCAAATTATTTATGGTTGTGGGGATTTTCCTTTCCTTAAAGGCTTTAATTTTGTTAGGGCCTACCTCAACACCCTCATGCAATACAATATGACCCAGATATTCCACCTCTTGTACTCCAATGAAACATTTGAATGTTTTTGCATATAATTGTTTCTCCTCCAATACTTTGAGCACCGTGTCAACATGTTGAACATGATCCTTCCAAGACCTACTGTAGATTAGTATATCATCAAAAAATACTAGCACAAATTTTCTAAGGAAGGGTTTGAAAATGGAATTCATCAACCCTTGAAATGTAGAAGGTGCATTGGTAAGGCCAAAAGGCATGAAAAAAAATTCATAATGACCCTCATGAGTTTGAAATGTTGTTTTTTGAATATCTTTAGTCTTCATTCTAATTTGATAATATCCCGAACGAAGATCCAACTTGGTAAAATAAATTTCTCCATGTAATTCATCCAATAATTCATCAATCACAGGAATGGAAAATTTATCTTTAATAGTGAGCTTATTGAGCTCCCTATAATCCTGACACACGCACCATGATCCATCCTTCTTGTGCACCAATACTACTGGAGCAGATAAAGAACTTTGACTAGGTTAAATTATACCAGCCTCTAAAATTTCTGTAATCATATGTTCAATTTCACTCTTTTGGACATAAGGATATCTGTAAGGCTAGATGTTTGGAGGAACACTTCCTGGAATCAAATGAATAGCATGATCATGATCATGAATAGGTGGGAGTCCTTTGGGAGTATCAAGCATATTCGAATGATTGTCTAAGACTCTTTGGAGATCTGGAGAAATAGATGATTTTGATGTTGGAACTTCTAGTGAGAATAATTGTGCAATTACGCCTCGTTGTTCTTTATTCAGAAGCTTTGTCATAACATTAGAGCTTATTATATTTCCTGGCTTCCCTGTGATACCCCGTAATTCGATTTCCTTTCCTTCCGAAAAAAAATTCAAGAAAAGTTCTTCAAAATTAAAAGTTACCGTCCCCAAATATTGTAACCATTGTACTCCTATTACGACATCATCACCTCTCATTGGGATGGAAAGAATTGGACTATTAAATATATATTCCCCCATGGATAGCTTGATATTATGGCATTTTCCAGAGCAATTTATAGTTCCTCCATTTGCAACCATCAATTGACATTCTGGTGCTGGGTATAGGAAACAATTCAATTCCTTGGCTACCTTACAATGAATAAAATTATGGGTACTACCCAAATCAATCAACACTATTACCTTTTTCTTCTTGATATGTCCTTCTACCTTGAAAGTTTGAGGAGTGGTAATTCCTGCCAATGCATTACATGATATGGTTAGACTCATTTCTTCTTCTTCTAGGGTTGCTTCCTGGTGTATATCCTCTTCTTTTGAAGTTTCTTGTTCATTTTCTTTCTCCTCTTTACAATCTATGTAAAATAATTTCTTCTCAGCACACTTATGACCTTTAGTGTATTTTATATCACAACTGTAGCAAAGCCCTTTTACTCTTTTTTCTTCCAATTGTTGTGGTGTCAACCTAGTAGGCTGTGGAAGTTTAGGAGTAGCAACATTTCCGTCTTCCTTGTTGCCATAATTTTACATTCAATTTTTCTTGCCAACCTGAATGCCTTCTCTAATGAATCCGGTTCCCAAACACGAACTTCATGTTGGATGTTATCCTTTAAGTCCCTATGATGACATCAATCCTATGTTCCTCTAGAATATTAGTTACCCTTATATTCAATTTTTGGAAGTTCTCAATGTGATCCATCACTAAACCATTTTTTTTGAGATTGATAAATTGGCTAAAGAAGGTGTTTCTCTTCGTATCCTCATAATGTGCTATCATTTCGTCTGTAAAAATTGACCAAGTGACAATTTTTTTACGGGAGCAAAGCCATCGATACCATACGAATGTATTTTGTTCTAGATGTAAAGTTGCAATGTGTACCTTTTGTGTGTTTTTCACATTATTGAGATCAAAATATTGCTCCATATGTAGTATCCATGTTACGGGATCTTTGCCATCAAACTTCCTCATATCCATCTTTGGAATATGGTGGTTTTGTAATCCAACATTAGAGTTTATGAAATCATGATTAACATTTATTTTTCTCTCATCATGAGTTTCCTCTACTATCTTTTCGCCATTAGGAAACATTTCTTGTATCAACTTTGCCAAACCTTCGATGTCTACTTTTATATCATTCTTCATGTTTTCCATTTTTTCATCGATCTTAGCTTCCATGTCATCCATCTTAGCTTCCATGCCAACTTCCATGCCATCCATCTTAGCTTCCAAACCATTCATCTTAGTTTCCATTCCTTTCTTCAAACCATCCATCTTACTTTCCATGCTTTTCTTCAAAACTTCCATTTCATTTTTTGTTTCTCTTTGCAATAGCAAAATTTGGTGCACTTTCTCATAGACTTTTGATATCTCATGTTTCATTTCTTCATCTTCATGAGTCATAGTAGAGCCTTCTGAAGGCTTAATGGGTGTTGAATTCTTTTTAGGAGGAATTTTAGAACCCAATACTGATATCTATGCTCAATAGGCCTTTGGAATCACCTAGAACTGATTTTTCAAACAAGACTTATGCAATTTGAAAAAAAAATACACACCTTTTTCTTGATTTTGAGGAGCTCAATATTGAAACTGAATTATCTCTGTGATTTAAGATCTTCAATATCTAGAATTTGGCCCTAAAGTAGCCCTCTGAATCTTCTTTCGAATGCCACAGGTCTGCCTTGATTTGGATTCTTGAAGTCAAAGTTATGCCCAATCGCCTACGATGACCTAATTATGGACTGGTTCAGTAGAGAGAACTTGTACGACCTGCCACGTGTCACTGTTTCCTCCTTTGGCTCTGAAATTTATATAGAAAAAACTAAAGTCTATGTACTTGTGGCCACTTTTTACAGAATTCCAATCTGATGCTCAGAGAGAGAGTTATGAATATTTTTCCACAATCACCTCTTTGAGATGAAATTCGGGAGCATGAAAAAGACCTAACTTCCATAGACCATATCTCTGAAAATATTGCGAACCAAGCTATGAAATTTTGCAAAAATATTCCTCAATATCTCTTCTTCGTTCCCCAAACATTTCAGTTTTTGAAACTTCGTAGAAAATAGGTTATAGAAAAAATGCCACGATGACCTGTTTAGGTTAAATTCAAGAGCCTGCAAACAAACCTAAATTCTAGAGATCATATCTTGGAAAATATTGGGAGCCAAGCTCTAAAATTTTGCGATGATATTCCTCAGGATTTCTGATTCATACTCTAAAAATTTCAGCTTCTGAACCTTCGTAGAAAAAACGTAATAGCAAAAATGCTACGATGACCTGTTTGGGGTAGCGAAAACCTAGAATCCAGAGCTTCAATACCAAATGTTGTGAAACCAGCTCCAAAAAGGGAAGAAAAGAGATATCAATGCCTTAGAATTAAACCACTTGGAGGGGGAAACCTCAAATACATTATTTGAATGAACAATTCTTGGATGATACAAATGACAAAATATCCTCTCTATATATAGGAGTCCATGGGGCCACAATGTAATCCTAGCTTACCTAACAATAATAATGTAAGGGCACAATAATAACAATATGGGGGTTATAGGGGTACAAAAATAACAATAAGGGGGTTACACTAACAACAATAACGGACTATACTAGTAATATAAGGACCTAACATTCCAAGTGTTTTTATTGCCTTCAAGTAACTTCTTGATGATATTTACAAGGCTTTTGTTTGAGGATTCAGCGAGGCCATTACCTTGGGGGTAATATGCAGTAGAATGACCTAAGGTAATATGGTATTTTTGGAAAAAGTCAATCATTTTCTTGGTTTTGAATGCTGTTGCATTATCAATAATTATCTTTTGAGGGCATCCAAATCTTGAAAGAATGTTTTTTTCTAGGAAAGAAATAATGACAGTATATGTGGCTTGTTTGGAGGGTATGTCTTCAATCCACTTAGTAAAATAATCAGTGGTTGTTCAAATCCACTTATGTTGGCCTGAGGAAGGAGGATGAATTTCACCAATGAAGTCTATACCCCATTATTGAAATGGGATTTCAGTTGAAATAGGCTTTAAAGGGAGGAGTAATAATTTCTTCTTACCCTAAATAATTTGGCACTTATGACATGAATTTACATATTTTTTGACATCAAAAAACAAGGTAGGCCAGTAAAAACCCGCTCTTAGGATCTTATCTGCTATAGTTTTCCAATATAAGTGTCCTCCACAGTCACCTGCATGAAATTATTCAAGTATTTTGTTATCTTCTTCCTTTAATAAACAATTTAATAAAATCCCACTATGATCTCTCCAAAAAAGTACATTATCTAAGATGCAAAATCTTACTACTTTAAGTTTTAAGAATATGGATTTAGTTCTTGATAATCCAGGAGGAGCTTGTAAGTTTTGCAGTAAAAATATGATATCTATATACGAAGGTGAGTCTGAGAAGGCTTCACTGATTGATGGAGTCACCATCTCTTCCTGATCATCTACTTGAGCAATAAAATTTATGTCTAGGGCATTGCAGTTAGATTCAGCCATAAGTTTGGCTAATCCTTGACCTTTGATGAGTTTTATGGGTTTTATCTCTATGTCATATTCTAAGATAGTGGAAATCTACTTACCTCTTCTTCCATCAGGACCATCCTGAGTAAGAATGTATTTTACTACAAAATTTGAGACATAGGCAATGATATGAGAGTAGAGAATATAAAATCTGAAGTCTTTAATGGCCTTAACCAAAGCTAAGGCTTGTTTTTCCATAATGTTGTACTTCAAAGGGGCATCTCTAAGGGTCTAACTGAAAAAATCTATAGGTTTTTCAAATCCTTGGTCATTTTTCTGTAGTAAAACTGCAACAATGGCGTGTTCTGAAGCAAATGAAAAAAATATGAAATCTTTCTTAAAGTGAGGACTTATTAGGACTGGAGTTTTGGTTAAGGCTCTTTTGATAGAGTCAAATGATTTTTTAGCCTCAACAGTCCATTTAAGAACTAAATATTTTTTTAGCATGTTATTTAGTTCTCTGATTATTTCAGCTAAATTAGATATGAATCTTCTTAAAATTTTTATCTTACCTAGAAATGCTTCTAATTATTTGATTTTTCTTGGTGGATTGATGTTCAGAATTGCTTCTATCCTAGTAGGATCTATTCTGTTTCCTTCTTTTGAAATTATGTGTCTAGGTAATTTACCTTCTTCAAATAAAAATAGACTTTTCTTAGGGTTTAAAGATATGCCATATTTCCCATACTTAATAAAAAATTGTTCTTTGGTGGATAAATATTTCTTGCGGACAATAAAGATCTCCTTAGTATCACAAGGATAGCTAGAAACAAACAGGACAAATGTAAACTACTTTCTCCGGATTATATGTAATTCATAATTTTCTATGATGAAGAAAGGACCTACCTGTGATCCAATGCTAGTTGAATTCTTCTTTCCCATCGCTTCAAGTAGTTACCTCTCAAGATCTACAAACAAAGACATGGAAGAGAATCAAAAGCACCTGCAACATATACTAATTCAAAAATCAGAAACTATCTTAATGATCAAGGAATTTAAGAAATAAGTCATTAAAGTAAACACATAAACAATTTATTGTGAAAACATGATCCAATTGTATTATCTTTAAATAAAAGATGGAATATTACAACCGCATTTGCCTTGATGTCGTACAGATCCTTCTCGGGTCTGGAACAAGAATTTTACTTTTGTCTAACAAGCCCTTCCACTCTTTGAACTAGGCTAAATACGAGTGCGTAATCATTCTCGAATGGATAACGGCTAGAAAAAGAGTATATTTCTTCATCAATTCCATTCTCTATCGTAGCTACCAAGTACAAAGCATGTACTAAGTGTATACAAAAGGTATAGAGAAGTTTTACATCTATTAGCATCTACCCTTGAGACTGAACCAAAGCTTCAATTTATAGGAGAAGGAAAGTGGTTACAACTCCAAAATGGAAGGGATAGAGTCCTCTTATCAAGGGATTAAGTTCCAAAATCCAAGGAATAGGCTCCTTTTATGAAGGAATGAATGTTCATGATAATGGAGGGAGTAAGGCTTCGACTAGATAACACATTCTAGAAGCTTCTAGCTAGGATAATATTCGACCAGCTGGGCTTCTAGAATTTACTTTTTCCTTCAATTAACCTTTTACAAGGGTCCGCACTTTTAATGAAGAAAACGTGCAGTCATCTCCACAGTTTTTAGAGAAAAAGGGTGTGGTGCCATCGGCAAGGCTAAGGAAAAGTGTGGTACAAGTGTTTTTATGATTTTTACAAGATTTTCTCCTTTTAATATTTCAACCTCATTAAAAAATGAATCAGTGGGTCATGAGGATAATTCCTTTTACTGTGTCAACCTCATTAAAAAATGAATCAGTTCATCATGAGGATAGTTCCTCTTACTGTGTCAACCTCGTTAAAAAATGAAACATGTCTTAGAAGAGGAAAGTTCTTTTCCTGTGTCAACCTCATTAAAAAATGAATCAGTAGGTTATGTAGGTAGATTCTAGAGAGTAGATATGAGGACAGTTATTTTACTGTGTCAACCTCGTTAAAAAATGAAACAGACCCATGAGGAAAGTTCTTTTCCTGTGTCAACCTCATTAAAAAATGAATCAGTAGGTTATGTAGGTAGATTTTAGAGAGTATATTGATAGATTCCATGAGGATGATTCTTCTCCTGTGTCAACCTCGTTAAAAAATGAAATAGATACCGAGAGGAAAGTTCCTTTTACTGTGTCAACCTCCTTAAATAATGAATCAGTGGGTAATGAGGAGAGTTCCTTTTACTGTGTCAACCTCGTTAAAAATTGAAACATGTGCCAAAAGGAAAGATCCTTTTACTGTGTCAACCTCATTAAAAAATGAATCAATGGGTCATGAGGATAGTTCCTTTTATTGTGTTAACCACATTAAAAAATGAAACAGGCCCTTTTGAGGAATGTTCCTCTTACTGTTTCAACCTCGTTAAAAAATGAAAATGGTCCCTAATGAGCATAGTTGTTTTCCTATGTCAAGCTCATTAAAAAATGAAACAAATCCTCTCCTATTCAAAGTTGAGTCTTTCATCTGATCTCGTAAATTCACCTTCATTCCATTCAGCTATTAGTAACTAGTAGTCTTCTTAGTTGAATGAAATGAAGCTTGGGGGGCATGTGCTCTAGCAAGTTATGCTTGGGGGGCATTCAAAATTATCTGAAGCATGATTTTTCTTTTATTTCAAGCTTGTGTAAAAATGAAACAAACCCATTCTCAAGCAAATTTTCCTCTGTTTCAAGCTTGTGTAAAAATGAAACAAACCTATCTGAAGCATAGTTTTTCTTTGGTTCAATCTTTTGTAAAAATGAAACCTATCTTGAGTCGATTTTGGTTACTATTTTCAAGATTCGTTAAACTCATGAAAATCCTGAGATTATTTCACTATCTTTCATTCTCGTAAAACACATGAAAATACTGAGTTCTTTCCGTCTTTTTCTGCTCATTAATTAAATTGAAAGTCGACCATATGAGTACACTTTTTATCACTTTTTCAAACTGTTAAAAATTATGAAAAAAGTGAAAACCATGAGTACATTTTTATCCCTTTTTCAAACTCGTTAAAAATTACAAAAAAGAAAAAGCTATGAGTACATTTTTATCCTTTTTCGAACTCATTAAAACTTACGAAAAATAAAAACAAGATGAGTATACTTTTATAACTTTTTCGAACTCCTGAAAATTACGAAAAAGAGAAACCCTGGAGTTCTCTTTTAAGCCCTTTTCATACTCTCTAAAATGGAAAAGATTTCCGAGTACTTGACTATTCTAACTTCTTAAAGGAAATGAACAGTCGTCCCTTCAGTATAATTTTACCTCTTTTTCGGACTGAAATGGACTATTTACGAAAACGTTATACGTTGACTAATCATGGTCAATAGAGTTCTCTCCTATATTATTTTATCCTTTTTTGGGCTTGACAGACTAAATTTACGAAAACGTACACCCACGAAGTTTCCTTAAGTTTTTCTTCTAACTCCCTAAAAATGCAAAACACCAAGTTTCTCCTATACTAGACTCATTAAAACTAAAAAGTAAAGGACATGTCGATTACAAACAAGAACCAACCACTCCTTCTTAGGGTTCAATTTTATACTAAGTTGGACTCATCCGAAGGATGAGCTTATATAACAAGCAAATGTTATCCTCCTCAAGATTGTCAAAAATAAAGAGGTACTTGCCAGAAATGGTGGGGGAAAAAGAGAGAAAATGGATCCAATTGTTAAAATTTGTTTAAAAGCTATATACCACTCTTGAACATGACACTTTTTGTCACACTTCTACCTGGGTTGGGAAAATCCTTTGCCTATCAGTTAATCAAACCACACTGAAAGTCTTCAGCCGTTTTCTGGGTATTAGCTTTAGGTCAATTTTCACCAAACCATCTGCAGTGTCATTATGTGTTCAAGAAAACAGTTCAAATAAAGCATTCATTTGCAAACATTTGTCTCCATTCACATTGACCATCCCTGAGTCAGTCCTTACAAAATATTTCTACAAAACTTGATCTAATGGTTTCATGTCGTGGGCTTTCCTTACGACGGGTCACTTTCTATCGATGACAACATATCATCTAGGAAGTTGACCTAGAATCCTTCAGTACCTTGAAATCTGCATGCCCTAATGGCAAGTTTCTCGCCTTCGACGATAGGTTGCATCATTGACCTTCGATTGAACGATTTCGTGAAGTGTTCGACTTCAAATCCTTTATTCACACTTCATGGATTGTATTGAGTACTTTGAGATCCATTTTCATTATTGGTGGTTTCTCTCACACTTTTTAACAGTTCACATCATTGACCAGTAATCAAGTGGTTTCTACCATGTTCAACTTAGACATAATCAATCGCATGGAAGGAATCGTACTAGTTCGGGTAGTGGAAATCAAAACCCTGGATCTAGTTTCCACCGTCAAGGATGCGAGGAGTTTTATTATTCATTATGCAGTAGACTATTCATAACAGATGGCTACGTTCATACTATGTCTACTATTGATGTAATATTAAAATCATTTCTATATCAAAACATTTTAGTTAAAGTTTTGATTTAGTTAGTTGTTGTTTTGAGTATGGGAATGCCTACCTCAACGATGATACATATATATATATATTTACATTGAATGTTTTTACAGGTTCCAACTGGTGTCCACAAGCCTATTCTCGGAATGATAAAGCACTTCACTCTTCAAATTATCTCAGACTTCGCGCTTTAGGGGGAAATCTGTTACATATTATTTTGTCACCATGACATTTTACTGTCTATATGGGTTCATCAATACCTATATAATTTTTCCTTAGAAATCTATAGCCCTAAAGTTCCTAAACCAAGTCCTGAATTTGGAGAAAAGCTTGTAAAAATCATAAAAACACTTGTACCGCACTTTTTCTTAGTCGTACCTGCAGCACTGCACCCTTTTTCTCTAAAAACTGCTTAGCCGACCGCACGTTTTCTTCATTAAAAGTGTGGACCCCTGTAAAAGTTAAATTGAAGGAGAAAGTAAATTCTAGAAGCCCAACTGGTTGAATATTCTCCCAACTGGAAGCTTGTATAAGGCTTTATCCATTTGAAGCCTCTACTCCCTCCATTTATGAACATTCATCCCTTCATAAAAGGATCCTATTCCATGGGGTTTGGAACTTAATCCCTTGAGAAGAGGACTCCATCCCTTCCATTTTGGAGCTGTAACCACTTTCCTTTTCCTATAAATTGAAGCTTTGGTTCAGTCTCAAGGCTAGATTCTGATATATGTAAAGATTCTCTATAATTTTTGTATACACTTAGTACTTGCTTTGTACTTGGTAGCTACGATAGAGAAGGGAATTTATGAAGAAATATACTCTTTTGCTAGCCGTTATCCATGTGAGAACAATTACACACTCATATTTAGCCTGGTTCAAAGAGTCGAAGGGATTGTCATACTAAAGGAAAATGCTTGTTCTGGACCTTGGAAGGATCTATATGACATCAAGGTGAACGCGGTTGTAATATTCCTTATTTGATTTAAAGATAATACAATTGGATCATGTTTTCTCAATAAGTTGTTTATGTGTTTACTTGAATGACTTATTTCTTAAATTCCTTGATCATTAAGATAGATTTTTGATTTTTGAATTAGTATATGTTGCAGGTTCTTTTGATTCTCTTCCATGTCTTTGTTTTCAGATCTAGAGAGGTGATTGCTTGAAGCGATGGGAAAGAAGAATTCAACTAGCATTCGATCACAAGTAGGTCCTTTTTTCATTATAGAAAATTCTAAATTACATATAATCTAGAGAAAGTAGTTTACATTTGTCCTATTTGTTTCTAGCTATCCTTGTGATACTAGGGAGATATTTCTTTTCCGCAAGAACGATTTATCAACCTAACTCTTGTGGCCCCTATGGGGAGAGTTAATGAGTTCAACTAGGTTAGTTTTATGGTGGCTTTAATTCGCTTATGGTGTGAAAGTGCATGAGAAAGAGGTGAAGAACTGCATAGTTTTAACATGTGGATATGCGGTGATCCTTTACACATCCCCTATTAATCTATGTTTGGTTGTTTCTTGCTATAATCAAATCATGTTCAGATATGGGCCACTGACAATGTTGCCTAGTTAACCTAAGTGATCAACTAAAGGGAGATGAAAAATTATCAGAAGAGATCTTTCGTATGCTTTCATATGGTTACCAAAAGGTGCAAAGGTAGCAGATATTACTTTCTCTCTAAGGATAATCACTTCCTGGTCCCAACTCCTAGTGCAAAAATTAAAAAATTAATGACTTTAAACTAGGAAAAATGAAAAAATAGCTAAGCACGTGTGGATTATAGTCACTTAATCTAGCTAATTATTTGTGTTTTTTGCGTCTATGTTTGCAAAAATAATTTATTTCAGATTACAATTAAATTTCCCCCGACTTCAACTATGTGGTTTTGTTTTGCGAAAATAAACTTTCAAAATTTAAAACTAGCACCTAGCACTACTCAAATGCAGCCAATAGTGGGTTTTAAACAGTCATGGGACACTTCACACAGTGCTGGCAGTTTTTTTATGGGTTTCCAGTCACTTTACAAACAGGAAATGTGTAATATCCCCAAATGGGAACACTCAACAATACCTGCTGGAATAATGCACTTTTCAGAAGTATGTGCACTAAAATGAGTTTGCAGCCCTTGGATTCCTTATATCTGGAGATGTAGCATCTAAATCCAAAAGGGGAGCAAACAGAAATCAAACTAGGTGAGGTAAACAGACCTCCCACACCTACTATGGCTGAAAAACACCCAAGAATGGGGCTGCAGCAATATGCAACAATACTACAGGAAAATAATGCAGTTTTAGAGAGAAACTGTAGGAGACCAATAATAAGGCTCAATATTTACTTATACAACAATAAATTAGATCCATATTGATGCCCATACATTGTAGAACATAATGTAGAAGACAAGAATAGAAGAAATTCCTCAAGAAAGAGGGCTGCAACACATGTATTGACTGAAAAATGGCTTGACAACGTTATTTTTATTGGCTGTTGCAGCTATATATTACACTCAAGGTCTGGAACAGATATGTGTACAAAATATCAGATCTATTTCAGATCTATATACTAGAAATGCTCCTTTACAAGATCCCCTTGGGGTTTTGATCAAAACATGCAACACAGTGAGTAGATCTGAGATCTAAAGTAACATATCTGCAGTAGTCTTCAAAAATTTCTGAAGATGAATACAATAGAATAATATCAGATTTGTACAGAAAATGGATCAGAAATCTAATCCATGGATCACCATAGTGAAGGGTAGAATCCCAGCACCAGAGATCTCTCCTCAAAAAGTGTGTCAAAACACCCTGCAACTTCCTTCTTGCAAATAACGTAGTCCAGGAAGGAAAAATGAATTGTAGGTTGAAGAATTGGGTTGGCCTGATGCCAAGATCTAAACTTGCAACTCCAAAGGTTTAGAACTCTCTTGCCAAAGGGATAGAAGACTTTACCAGTGAAAAGAGGCCCTGGAATAGCCTAGATCTAAGCATATCTTGCCTCCACTTGCTGCAGCTTACAAGGACAACCAAACCCTCAACAAGATCTGCGTTGTAGTTGGAACATGAGCTTGGCCAGATGCCTGATAGTGGATGAGATCACCGAGACTCTTCCAAGAGCTCCTCAGGAAGAGGTGGGATTCCCGAATAGGATAACCCTAGTGCTAAACAGCACTATCCTCAGCTAAACAACAGAGAATGATATATGTCTAAATAGACAATATATTCAGAAATATACACAATCAACAACCTTCTTCTGTTGTCCTCCTCTTCCTTTTATAGGATGAAATTCTTGTCAAACCCTAAACCATATCAATGATTTAGCTGCATACACATGAGAAGCCTCCAACTAAAATCGTGCTGTGCCTCTAGGAGATCCATTGTATCTATATACTTTATTGATTTGGTCATGGTTGACTTGGTCAAGTGCTCCAGTATCTTTCACACCTAAGTAGGTTTATGTGAATAGCCCAGATTTTTCCATGTTCACATGTGGCATTGGTTTATTTTGCTGATTAGGAGTTTTATGAATCCCCCTTTACAATTTTATTCATGAAATAGAAAATTGAAACAAAATTGTATATTCCCATTAGCTTGGGCTAATTGGGAATATTATATTCCTCCCCTCCAAAATTTTTCTTCTCCTTAAGCAACTGATAGGGTGAGTGCTGCAACACTTCTCCTTCTTCATTGGTGACACCATCAAAGATCAAGCTCTCCTCATAAGCTAAGTGTTCACCAATCCAAGCCTCCATGAACTATTCCTCCAAAGTCGTCATGAGATGTACAAAATCCATCCCACAAGGAGTCAAGAACTCAATAGAAACAAACATGGTAGCTCCATTAATCTCTCTAAATCATGTAGCATAAGGTACATAAAGATTTTCCATCCCATTTGGTAGATACAATCTACCCATTCTCCCTCCATACAATCCCATGAAAAGTACAACTATATAATCCATGTACGGAAGCATAATTACATATACACAAATAGAAATTTGAGCATGAGGAGGTGGGTCATAGTCCCACATATAGTGCCAGTGCAGTGCATCTCCTACCTACATCAGATCAAGGTATGGTAAGTGGTTTCCCCACCACTTACTTTTTGAACAAGTTATCTCACTATGGTGAAGATGTGAGATATTTTTGGTGCCTTTGGGAAGCACCCATCATGAAAAAGAATCTCCCTTTGCACAACAAGGGAGTGGCCAATAGTGGCCCAATGTTTTCCATGAGATTTGCATGATACAACACACCTCTTGGGAGTCATGGCCTGAAAAATCATGGTGAAAGAATGTGTCAAATCAGAAAATGAAGCTTGCATTACATGATCATATTTTTCACCATCAATGTTTCTTCTATACATGGAATTGTGCACAAATTTTTCTCCCCTTTCAAGAGAAGGAAGGAATGAATGATATGACTCTTGCATAGAGTCCTTTGGTTGCCCCAACTCCACATAGCTCTTGAATTCTAGAAAATGCTGATGTATTTCTCCTCCAAAGCCTTCCCATTCAAAGCATCTCATGATAGTGTTGTAGATCTTCATAGAATAGGTAGGGCTGAAACAGAACTCTTTGAAGGCCCTTTGTAGCATCCACTCCTTGAGCTTGGAGGCTCTAGGTAAGAAGATCCTATCATGATGATAGATGACTCCCTCATGGACTAGATAGCCCTCCTCATGCAGCTGGTCATAAAACATCATACAAGTGTAAAGATCTTTGGAATAATCCACCAATAGCTGGGATTTCCAATATAGATCTACACTCCCCAACAAGGACAGCACTGATGATGCATCAATAGGAATGCCTGCCATGTTTCTGATCTCTTCTTTGACATTTCTTAAGCCAAAGGTACAAGTAGGAAGGACATACCTTCCCTTCTTCTCCTCCAACAATGCAGAATCAGAAATGAAAGAGGGTGAGGATGATGAGAGAGGAAAATCTCCCTCCTTCTTGTGCTTGCCCAAGCCTTCCAGCGCTGTAGCTATGTCTTATAATTCTCCCATCCCTCCTGGATCTGATTTTGGAGCATCAAGTAGTGAGATATATCTCACAAAAAATGAATCAGGTGGCCTCCCAGGTGGTTTGCCACTAGATAAGAGTGTCCCTTACAGAAATCTCATGAACATGAGAGAAGGGACAGTGAGGTCCTTGTTTCCACTGCACAAATCCATCTCTATTTTTTGTGTGGAAGTGTTATGTGAGGGGTAAGTATGCATGCCTTTGATTATTTGAAGTGCACCACTCTTCTTGTTCACCCATTCCATCTGTAAAGCCTCCCAATCAGTGGTGACTTTCCCCAATGTAATCAACCATTGAACACCCAAAATGACATTGGTGTCTGGTATGTCAACTACAAAGAAGTGATCCACCAAAGTGTATGATCCCATGGTGACTGAAAGTGATGGAAAATAATGCATGCATTGCATTTTTATATCTCCTGGGACCAAAACAGAGAATCCCTCAAAAGTATCAGTGTGTATTGCCCTCCTTTGCACAAGATGGGCATCAATTAAATTGTGGGTAGCCATGCTGTCAATCAATACAAAAACCCTCTCATTCATGATTGACCCTTGAACTCTTCAGGTTAAGTACTTAGGTACTTCTCTCAAGGATGCAAGAGTTCCTCCAATAGGATCAAATTCTCCATTCTCATCTCCTGAAGGTGTTGGATCTCCTCCAACATTATCAACGCTGTGAGCTCTCCTTGGCTTATCATCTTCATATTCTTCAAGCTCTGAGAAGACCTCTATGTAATGCGCTTTAGCAACAACACATCTATGTCTAGGTACCCATGGTTCTTGGCAAGTGAAGCATAGATTCCTCCTTTTTATATCCTTTCGGACTTCATCATCAAGAGGCTTCTTGTATGAGATCTCCTTTGAAGGAGTAGCTTTGTATTCCTTTCCTTTAGAAGGAAAAGAGGGCTTATTTTGAAGTTTTTCCTTTGCTTTTGGCAACGCATCTTGAAGGTCTCTAGCGGTCTCAATGGAATCATGCAAGGTAATGGGCTTGGTAGATTTAACCAACCCATGCAGAGGTTCATCCAAGCCATCGATGAACATGTACACCCTCCTTGCTGTAGACAAATCAGGAACCATAACAGATAATCTTAGAAATTCAGAGATATAAGAATCTGCATTACCTGACTGCTTCAAATTTGCAAGGCTCATGAAAGGTGCTTCTATATCCTTTATGTCAAACCTCTCCACCGATATTCTAGCGAACTCAGAATAGGCAGTCACATTGGCATGGCCCAATGTAGACAACCCATGGAACCACGAGTTGTGTGCTTCACCTTCAAAGTGTAGCGTTGCAATCTTGATAGCTTCCATCTCAGGGACTTTGTTCAACTGAAAGTAGATATCTAGCTTTTCTACCCATGGTTTGGCAGAACTATTGGATGACCCATCAAACTTGGGTAAAAATAATTTGCCCATAAAGTGATGTCGATCATGATTTGTGTGAATCCACCATCTCTATATTGATGCCTTGGTCTTATTTTGTCCTTCAGGTGACAAAACTCTTGAAAAATCAATTGGTCCTTGAATCTCTAATTCTGATACTCATACTATTCAAAGTATTCTTCAATGGATGCTTGCTCATGAGGGCCTTCATTCTCCACAACCAAGAAAGTAGGCATAGTAGAGTGTTTTGGAGCTTGTTGCTGGTTCACTGGTTGATCATTCCAGTTGTGAGACATGCCAGAGCTTTCTCCAGGATGATATCTCCTAGGAGATTCCTTGATCCTATCCATTCTCATATGTTTGATCTCTCTAGCAAGTTCTTGCATGGATTTCAATTATTTTTTTGCAAACTCCTTCCCATCTTCATCACTTCCAGATTCAGGGGCTTCTCCCTTGTCTTTATCATCATTGGTGTAGTCAAAATTATTCTATATTTTTCTTAGGTACCTCTTCTCTATATCAGTGAGGTTCCCCTCTTCTTCTAAAGACATCTTGGCTCTTCAAGAAAGCAAAGCATAGGCTGTGCTAAGATGTTTTCTCTGATACCACTGTAACATCCCCAAATGGGAGCACTCAACAATACCTGATGGAATAATGCACTTTTCAGAATTATGTGCACTGAAATGAGTTTTCAGCCCTTGGATCCCTTATATATAGAGATCTAGCATCTGAATCCAAAAGGGGAGAAAAAAAAAATCAAACTAGGTGAGGTAAATAGACCTCCCACACCTAGTATGGCTGAAAAACACCCAAGAATGGGGCTGCAGAAATATGCAACAATACTGCAGGAAAATAACGCAGTTTTAGAGAGAAACAATAGGATACCAATAAGAAGGCTCAATATTTACTTATACAGAAATAAATCAGATCTATATTGATGGCCATACATTGTAGAATAGAATGTAGAAGACAAGAATAGAATAAGTTCCTTAAGAAAGAGGGCTACAACACATGTATTGATTGAAAAATGGCTTGAAAATGTTATTTTTATTGACTTCTGCAGCTGTATATTACACTCCAGATCTAGAACATATCTGTGTACAAAAGATCAAATCTATTTCATATATGTACACTAGAAAGGCTCCTTTAGAAGATCCCCTTGGGGTTTTGATCAAAACATGCAACACAGTGAGTAGATATGAGATCTAAAGTAACAGATCTGCAGTAGTCTTTATAAATTTCTGAAGATGAATACAATAGAAGTAGATCAGATCTGTACAGAACATGGATCATAAATCTAATCCATGGATCACCATAGTGAAAGGCAGAACCCAGCACCAGAGTTCTCTCCTCAAAAAGTGTGTCAAAACACCCTACAACTTCCTTCTTGCAAATAACGTAGTCCTAGAAGGAAAAATGTTGTATAGGTTGAAGCACTGGGTTGGCCTAATGCCACGATCTGAAATTGCAGCTCCAAAGGTTCATAACTCTTTTTCCAAAGGGATAGAAGACTTTCCCAGTGAAAAGAGGCCTTGGAATGGCCTAGATCTGAGCAGATCTAGCCTCCACTTGCTGCAGCTCACAAGGAAAATCAAACCCTCAACATGATCTACGTTGTGTTTGGAAGATGAGCTTGGCCAAATGCCTGATAGTGGATGAGATCAGCAAGAATCTTTGAAGAGCTCCTCAATGGAAGAGGTGGGATTACCGAACAGGAACACTATCCTCAGCTAAACAACAGAGAATGATATATGTCTAAACAGACAATATATTCAAATATATACACAATCAACAACGTTCTTCTGCTGTCCCCCTCTTCCTTATACAGGATGAAATTCTTTTCAAACCCTAAATCATCTCAATGATTTAGTTGCATTCACATGAGAATCCTCCAACTAAAGCTGCCCTGTGCCTCTAGGAGATTCACTGTATCTAGATAGCGTTGTTGATTTGGTCCTGGTTGACTTGGTCAAGTGCTCCAGTCTCTTTCACACCCAAGTGTGTTTATGTAAATAGCCTAGATTTTTCCATGTTCACATGTGGCATTGATTTATTTTGCTGTTTAGGAGGTTTATGAATCCTCCTTTATAATTTTATTCGTGAAACATAAAATTGAAACAAAATTGTATATTCCCATTAGATTGGGCTACTTGGGAATATTACAAAATGAAGGAAAATAGCATAATTTTTCTGCCTCTAGTTTCCGCACGCAAATGTCTCACACAGGTGCAAAATTTATCACACGGGTCAGTGATGAATGGACGCAGTCCAGTGCATCTGTCTATGTAAAATGTGCATGAATTTCCTCCAAAAAATTTTCCAGAGCTTCTAAACCTTAGGCTCTCACTGAGGGTGAACGATCATAGAAGGAGAGAAGAGGAGTTTTCCAAGCCACACTCCAGAGAAGAGAAAAGGTCCCTGCAACAGGCATAATCACATTAACTAGAAAAAGTAAAATCAGTGGAGTCATCAATATTGTGTTGGTGGATTTGGTGCACAATTGTACCAATCCACAGTTGCTTAAGAGGAGTGGTTTCTACCTATAAGCTTTTGTCACAGGAAGATAAAAAAAAGAGTTAGCAGGTTAGTGAACATGCTATAAAACATTAAACACACTAAAAAATGATATAGTATGCGTATGTAGAGAGAAACAAGACTAAACTAAACAAAAACAACAAAGCTCATAAGGAGTAAAAAAAAAAAACAATACTAATGGTTGCATCGATGTCCCCTCTTATACAGGGAAAATTTTAGGGACTAATATTCACAGGTGGGCTAATTTTCCATGTTTTTTTCCAAAGACAAGATTCGCCAATCTCCATTTTTTTGAAAATTTATTCGCCAAAATTTTATAGTATAAAATTATTTTACCCTAAAAATCGCCAAAATTTCATATATACGAATATAAAATAATTAGAAACCTAAATATTTTTACAAAAATATCATCAAAATTTTTACAATTTACATATTCGGGACAACTAAGATTCGCCAATATTTTAAACTTTAAGATAAACGTCCATCCTTAAAATTTTCCCTGCTCTTATAGTTTTCTATTAGGAAAGAAAGATATTATATTTACACAATTTCCAAGGGGCCCTTAAAACTATGGAGTTCTAAGTCCGAATTCAAGGACGTTTTTACCATCTAGGTGCTTGGTGCAAGGTCTCTCTTTCTACTCCAAAGGATTTGAGTTGTTGGATGGCGAACAACTGAATCCCCTCTCTACTTCAGCTCTAGATTACACACTCCTTGATTGCTTCAAAGTAATTTTGACCAGCATAGCAATTTTTTCTCTTTTTGTTCATCTCTTGGTGGCCTTTTATAGATGAATTCAAATTCTCATTCCCTCTCTTGGTACATTGATGGATGGTGACCCAATAGAGGGGGTTGATTCCATTGTGTGCCACTTGATTCCTTTGTGTTTCCTTGAGGTCCCAAGTAGGCATAGGTCGCTGTCCTTTGGCGGGCTCAAGTGTGGGATCATTTTCCTAGAATGTGCCTTGTGGTCACGAAAAGTGACTTTCGTCACTCTCAAGTCCACGGGTATTTTTGAGGGAAATCCATGCAAAGGTGCACCTATCGAAGAAAAATGTGTGCAAAGGCGCATTCTGCTAGTGTCTTGAGTGCGCAATTATATTTTTCCTCTAGAACTTAGAGATTTTTGAAAATATTTAGATTCTCTAATGTGCCTCAGCCCTGTAAATCCTTCTGTCTGCCATTTAATAACGTCATTTTTGCTTGTCCTATTTTCCAGTGATAACATCTATGATGAAGTGAATAGTAAGTTTATAATATCTAAGATGTGATATTTCTTGAACCTTCCAAGAGTGACAATTTTTTTTGAGTTGCATCTTGATTTCTTTGATAGATTTTGACAAGAAATGTATTTTTAAGAGTTTGATAATGAGATTCCACATATTGAAGGGGGAATTCCTATATTGTATTGATTTGTGGAATCTTCTTATGAAGCAGTCTCTCTTATGCATGAAGCTCCACCCACTAATGACACTTTGAGTGATGTGATTTGTAGAATTGGAAGACTAAGCAACCTGGGCCATCACAAAAATATCCTCCTAAATAGCTAACAAAGACACTTGAAAGTGTTCATCGTGATGTGGTTGGAAAGACATGAACATAAAGTTTAACTAGAAAAAAGGAGGTCATGTAGATGATTCAGATTCACCTATTGATATGGATGTTTCTTCTGATCATGATCTGAATTTGTCTACAGATTTCGATCCAACTTGCTTCAAATAAGCCAATTCTCATGGTGAATCGAAAGAAGCTATGCATAAATAATATGATGCTTTGATAAAGAATGGCACTTGGAATATGATTGATCCTCCATTTGGAACTAAACCAATAGGTTGCAAGTGGGTCTTCTAAAACAAGTATAAAGCAGATGGCTCACTTGATAAGCATAAATCCACGCTTGTGGCAAAATATTTTGCACAAAAGGAAGGGGTCGACTATGGGGATACTTTCACCCCCACAGGAAAATGGGCTACCATTCGAACACTCTTTCCCTTGGAAACTTAGAATGACGGGAAATTCCATCAAATGAATGTAAAAACTGCTTTTTGGAATGGAGAACTGAAAGAGAATGTTTTTATGTTGCAACTAGAAGGATATATTATGAAGGGTCAGGACCATAAATTATGGATCGTCATTGGGATTCAAAACGTCGACAAAGTTCTGTTAACACTATGGATAATCCAAATTTATCTTCTTCAGTTAACAACCACAAAAGCTTAAAAACCATCAACTTAAAGTATGCAAGAATGTAAAATCCTTATATGGCCTCAAGCAAGCACCCCGAGCCTAGTATGGGAAGTTAACTAAGCATCTTCTGAAACTCAATTTCAAACATTATGATATTGATGATGCATTTGTGAAAGTTGGAAAAAAAGTTGTATATCTTGTGGTGTATGTAGAAGATATTTTGATGACAAGGAAGAATGAGAGCTGCATTGGATCCATCAATAATAAACTGAGGAAAGGTTTTGAGACGAAAAATTTGAGTTATTTTCACTACTATCTTGGTATTTAAGTAACCCAATGTAACAACCCTAGTTTTATGTTTTTATTTCGAGTTAGACATTTGAACTTAAATCCAAAGGGGAGTGGACCCCAATGGATAAGTATTGTGTGGATGTAATTAATTATTTAATTATGAAAAATAAATAAAATATTTCTGTGCATATTGACCAAATGAGAATTTTGAGATCACTTTCCAAATCCATGAGATATGGAAAGAGGCTAAGACTTTCCCCAAAAATATTTCAAAAATCCTTGAAATAATTTATTTCTAATTTAGATTTTTGAGGAAAAATCTAGATTTCCCCAATGAGGTGGAGAGTATTTGGGAAGAGGTAAAAAGCTGGAAAAGTAGAAAGCGACTTTAAAGTCCCAAAAAAGGGAAGCCTAGGCAAAGACCAATAAAAGCATCCTGTAATTCTGGACGCAGAATTAGAAATAGGCTTTGGGGAGCATAAGCTTAAATAAGCTACTCTAGAACAGATTGAGGTTGGTATGTTCTAGGAGATGATCTCAGCTCGGGGGTGAGTTCTGGAGGACAGAAGAATTCTAAGGTTGGGAGGTTGGTCAATTGCAGAAGTGGTATGTTCATAATTTTATGAATGGTTAAATTACCTATTATTGTGCAATATGGTTAATGGTTATAGATATTATGTTAGATTAAAATTTTGAGGTTTTTATTCCCTACATTTAACAGAAGTATGTAGAAGAAATTAATCCTCTCAACTCTGTATAATTGTAGGAATAAAATCTGTGTGGAGAATCCAGCAGAGTCTCTAAACCAATGTTGGTTTAAATCTGAGGATACATCTTACCCCAAAGATGATTTAGTTGTCTAACTTTAATCCGCTTTTGGGTTAATAAAACAACTGTTGCATATAGGAAAAGAAAGCAGGAAACCCTTACAGGTAACAGATGTAATTGAAACTAGACATACTTTAAACCTGTTTCATGTAGATAATAATATAATAAATTAAGATTATGTGTTATAGACATAAAATTATACAAGTTAAAGTATAATTGAGTACAGTATAGAGGAATTACTTAAATAGAAATGATGATGTAAATAAAGGTTACAGTGATATGAACATGCCATGAAAGCAAACTGCTCAGTGTTGAAACAGTTAAAGTTCCTTTAGAAATCTGCATGTAAATATGTGTATTTAACCAAAGGCTGCAAGTTAAAGCTAATTGTGATTAGATATATTTTATATATGCACTATGGACAGCAGACTGGAAGTAAGATAATTGACAAATGCTCCAGTATGGCTGATAAGAATAGGCATCTTAAGTACTTTGAAGTTTAGAAAGTAAATTCCATTCAGAGACTGTCAGTTAGTAGGCTAAATCCCTGTGCTATAGAAGAGAAAAATAAAATGAAACTTAACAGGTGAATTTTTATATATGTACATTGTATAAAAAAATTAGAAGTTCTAAACCAGATACTCATTATATTATGGCCTATGCTGAACATTAACTTATAGAAAAATAATATTAAATATTTTGCTAGAAAAAAATATGGGAAAAACCTTAAGTACACCTATGTACTCAAGTGATAATAACCCCTTCCAGAATTTCAATAAGGTATGCATATGCCTGAATAGATGTAAAGACCCACATTAAGTGTATTTTGGATAGGTCATGAACATTGTATAGATTAAATAGGAAGGGAAAAATATGAGTTAAAAGCAGTTATGTAAACTGAAAGTAGTCTTTGATACATGTACAGGTGAAAGATTTTTTTAACTGTTGTAAATCAAAATTGTTACAAGCTACCAAGATCTTAACTTAATATTCTTCTTATATGTGGAAAAAGGAGAATATTTATTTATATTAGCCTATGATATTGGGTACTTAGCTCTTGGGGAGAATTATTGAAAATTGAAGAGAAGGAACTGTGTAATCACACAAATTAAAAATCTAACATATAGATAAAACATGCGTAGACAATGAACCCATTTCTGAAGTTATAAGGAGATACATAACCACAGTTTAACTTATTATAAAAGTAGCCATTAGAGATGAATACTTAGGTTATAGAAACCATTGAGAAACTCTTCCCAATTATAAATCAAATCTGAACAAAATTTGTATGTCAAAACAAATAACAATATGAAATAAAATATATGGTTAACGCAGTAACCAAGTCCACAAGTCCTCGTAAAAACAAGAACATTAGTCATAAAAAAATTGCTATGGAAAACTCACTAATTTCAAATAATACATAGGTGAGATTTGAATATGAGGAGTAAACGTCGAAACCCTCACGAGACTTCCAAGGAAGTCCTAGGTCCTGATATACCAGAGAAAAGACTAAATCAGACCACCTACCTGAAAAAATCGAATAGTCATATAGATGAGTTCGTAAACAAAGGAAAAATGTGATGATACCTGTACAAGTCAAAACACAATAAAATTTTTAGCCATGTGTTATAAAAACTTCCAAGGGAAACGACTTGATACACTTGAGGGAAATGAGAGATAGTTACTTGGTGGAACTGAATACAAATGCCAACATAACCAGGGGCCTGATAAAATATAATTTCACGATTTGATATTGAACTTCGATGGATTTTAAATATTAGGAAAATGTATACATATCCAAATACAAACTAGAGAGGAAATTACCTCTGCGAACGTCCGTGAATAAAATTCATTCGTAAAGCCGACGATGGGATGGTCGGTTCAGGACGAATCGAAATGCTTCCCTTAGTCATGTCGAGAAGGTATAAGTAAAAAAAATAGTATTAATGAACAAATCGAAATTTTAGTACGACTCAGAACTGAATATGTGCAAAATGAACGATTCAAATAAATTCCATGAAGTATTCACAAGAGGTTCGAAATGAAATCTTCAATAATACATATGCGTCTGAATGCAAATTTTAATAATGCTATTACCCTATCAGGGTATGCGAACCAACAACATAAAACCAACTCGCATTCAACACGAAGAAAATGTATATAAAAATTGAAGAAAACCAGAGCTCGGCCTTCCAAGAACATACACGCATTATAACGATGGAATAAATAGCAGAGGTAAGTCTTACCAAGAGAGAGAGACGTAGTGAATGTCTGCATTGTGGAAGAACTTGTAGAATTTTGCATGGTCGCCGTAGGAACAAACCAGGAACATAGAACCATAGCTAAACTCTGCTCTGTAGAGAATCAAATGAATACTACACCGGGGAAAGTGAACCATAAGTATCATGAGTTGGGACGAAACCCTCAAACATCTCGACCCTACACCTGGCATGCATTGGAACGCCATACAACGGATCGATGACTCATGGCCGGGAGTTCAAGAAATGTTAAGTGGAGGTAGACGAGAATTAATAACAGAGAGTTATTTCCATAAATGAGAAAGACGTAAACGTATACGAAAGGGTTTGGAAAGAACAAAAATAACACAGAACCATAAGAATTGTGGGTGGGAACCCTAATAAAACTTCAAAATCATACACTGCAGAGATACTATGAATCAATGAAATCAGTTCACGATTGCCAAAGCGATCCTGATGCGATCTTCTCACATGTCGGAAGGAAGTTAAGGGGCATAAATTTTCTATAGTTCATTACTTAAAACAAAACTTAATATATATATATATATGGTGTTGTAAGACAAAGAGATAACGTGAGAAATCCATGAGGACCATTACGAATTATAAGTACGATGGGTATAAGGGAAAAACGAAATAATACCATATGGTTCTATACCATACTCACGTTATATATATATATATATATATATATATAATCCTATTATATATATATAAACAAATAGGTTGTCTCTTAATAATAATGATAAGGTGGAAGATTTATATTGAAAAAAAATAATAACCATATGATTATATGGAGTACTAGAAGAGAGCATTGTGTTCATTAAGATTGAGAATGTTATTAAAAATGTCGAAGGCGGAAGCTAATATTACCATTGGGTGAAGTAAAGTATGTATATAGATGGAAAAAAAAATTGTGTGAATTGGGAGACATGACAAATGGTATCAGAGCTCATCTTAGCAAAACTGGGCTGTTGTTGTGCTCACTATATAAATTATTTCTTGTTGGGAAATATTTTTTTTTGTTACCGATGTTGTTTAGTTTAGTGTACAGTGGTACTAGAACTAAAAGTCAATGGCTGAAGGAGATGAAATTTATGTTGATCTGCGTGATGAAGATAACATGCCAAATACCAACACTCCTTTGGTGGCTATGTTGCACAGGTTGCAACGAGAGATAGCTGAGTTAAGAAGCTAGAATGACAGGCTGTCATTAGCCAGTGAGGAGCGGGAAAAGCTCATAAGAGAACTGAATTCACGGAACAGCCAAGACGGTGAAGGTTCCAAAAAGAGGAAGAAAGGCAAGTTCTCGGATGATTCTGAGGAAGATGACAGTACTAGACACCAGTCTAAATAGAGAAAGGAATTACAGGGGGAATTCCGGAAAATTAAGCCTCCCTCCTATGATGGGGAGAAGGAGGAAGATGCTGAGGCGTGGTTGTTGAATACGATTAAGTATTTCTAGGTCTATGAATATGAGAGCAATCTGAAGGCCAGGTTAGCTATTTACTAGTTGCAGGGTAAGGCTACCTTGTGGTGGGAGGAGACAAAAATGGTCCATTGCATTGATGAAAAAACAGTGACCTGGGAAGATTTCCAAGTCAAGTTTAAAAACCGCTATTTGAAGGAACATTATTATGATGATAAAGCAAAGGATTTCCATGAACTCAGATTGGGACAACTCACCATAGATGATTTTGTCACCAAGTTTACAAATCTGTTAAGGTATGTTCTTATATTCATGAAGAGAAGGCAAAGGTATAGAGGTTTTTGAACTATTTACCTGTAGTGTACAAGGAGAAAACAGAGTTCGATAACCCAAAAACTATGGATGAAGCGGTGAGGAAAGCTAGATTATGCTACCGGAAGTTTAAAGGAAAGGGTGAGCATGGAAAAAGCTGGGTAAACAAGGGTGAATTCAAAGGAAAGAAATAGAAACTAGCTTACTTGAAGAATTTTGGTAGAGATCATCAGCGAAAGAAATTTAACAAACAAAAGGAAAGTCAAACTTCTCAGTCCCAAGTTGGTTCAAAACAAATAGATAGAGATAATAAAAAGGAAGGAAAAGTTAAAATGCGGGAGCCGTTGAAATGTTGGGGCTGTGGAGAACCTCATCTATTGAGGGAATGTCCACACCGAAATATTCAGATGATCATGAGGGATCGAGAAGCTACCACAGTAAATTATATAGCAAGGAATATACCCACTATCAGTGCAACCTTTGAGAACCGACAGGCAGAACACCAAGCTACTATGGTCGAGATCGAAGGTAAGATTGTTGACCAATCTGTTATAGTTTCAATTGATCCAGGTGCTTCCTTGAGTTACATTAGTCCACATGTTGTACAGAAATGCAATCTCAAGACTAAAAAATTTTAGTAGTCTTGGTTGGTCCAGTTAGCCACTGGCACCAAGAGAAAAGTAACTCATAAGTTACCGAAAATAGCAATTAGATTAAATGATTTTTAGACAGAAGTAAAATTAAACATTCTGCCCTTAGGCTCATATGACTTGCTGATAGGAATGAACTGGTTAGAAAAGACAAAGGTTGTAATGCACTATTGGGATAAAACTCTGCACTGCATAGATGAGGAAGGGAGACCCTTTATACTCAAAAGAAAACCAAAACCACTCTCTTGAAGACAAATATCAGCTCTACAATTAAAAATAACAGCTAGGAAAGGGTATCAAGTATATGTTGTACATGTTGAATAATTAGGACAGCAGCCTGAAGAAAACTTGTTGGACACTCTACCAGTGGTAAGAGAGTTTAAGGAAGTTTTTCCAGATGAGATTCCTCATCTCCCCCCCAAAAGAGAGATTGATTTTTCCATCGATTTGGTGCCTAGAGAAACACCCGTTTCCATAGCCCCTTATCAGATGAGCCCCCCTGAACTCATGGAGTTGAAAATGAAATTGCAAGAGTTGTCGGATAAAGGTTATATCAGACCGAGTGTGTCTCCTTGGGGAGCACCAGTGCTCTTCGTGAAAAAGAAGGATGGAACCTTTAAAATTTGCATTGACTACCGTCAACTAAATAAGTTGATAGTAAAAAATAGATACCCATTGCCCAGAATTGATGACCTTTTTGATCAAGTAAGAGGGGATTCTGTATTTTCTAATGTTGATCTGAGGACTGGTTATCAGCAACTCAGAATTAAGGAGGAAGACATTAGTAAAACAACTTTTCGAACTAGGTATGGTCACTATGAATTTGTAGTCCTACCTTTTGGGTTGACAAATACCCCTGTCACTTTTATGTGCTTAATGAACAATGTTTTGAACAAGTACTTAGATAAATTCATACTAGTGTTCATAGACAATATGATGGTTTATTCAAAAGGTGAGGAAGACCACCAAGAACACTTAGGAATAGTTTTTCAGACTTTGAAGGAAAACCAGTTATATGCCAAATTCAGTAAATGTGAATTTTATAAAGACAAGATTCAATACTTGGGGCATATTATTTCTGAACAAGGATTGGCTATTGACCCTAATAAAATAAAGGCTATTAGAGAATGGCCAGTGCTAATTGATGTTTCAGCAGTGAGGTCATTTATGGGAATTGCAGGTTATTATCGAAGATTTGTGGAAAGATTTTCTGCAATATCATATCCCATAACTTCACTACAGAGAAAAGGCACCAAATTTGAGTGGACTGAGAAATGCCAAAATGGTTTTGAACAACTAAAATTAAAACTCACTACAACCCCTATATTGAAGATTGCAGATCCTGATAAAGAGTTTGTTGTGTGTACTGATGCATGTAGAGAGGGATTGGGAGGAGTTTTGTTGCAAGAAAATTCTGTTATTACATACGAATCTAGAAAACTTAAGAAACATGAACAAAATTACAGTGTATATGATCTGGAATTGGCTGCTGTAATTCATGCCTTGAAGATGTGGTGACACTATCTTCTTGGAAAAAAAATTACATTGATGACTGATCATATTAGTCTCAAGTATTTCTTTTCTGAAACAGATTTGAATGCTCGACAAGACAGATGGTTTTATTTTCTAAGTGAATTTGATATGGACATAAAACATATCAAAGGGAAGGAAAAAAAAATTACAGATGCGCTAAGCAGAAATGTTTGCCAAAACATAAGCCACATTGGGAGTAGTGCTAGCCTTGACTGAGAAGAGCTTATTAAAAAGGTAGTGGATCAAGATCCCAATTATGAAAATCTGCAATTAAAAATGTAGAAAAAATAAATGGCTGAGTACACCCAAAACCAGAAAGGGTTGATCTGCTATAAAAACAGATTGTATATCCAGTCCTTGAAAAAAGAGATCCTAGATGAATATCATAAACAACCATATTCAGGACATCCTGGATATCAGAAAATGCTAACAACTTTGAAAAAAAAAAAATTTTGGCCAGGAATGAAAAAATATGTAGGAGAATATTTAGCTAGATGCAGGGAATATCAACTATTTAAAGTTGAGCATCAACATCCAGCTGGTCTTCTAAATCCCTTGCCAATTGCAGAATGGAAATGGGACATTGTTTCTATAGATTTCATAACCGGGTTACCCAGAACAAAGTACCAGCATGACTCAGTGATGGTAGTGGTAGACACTTTAACAAAGGCTGCGGACTTCATACCTGTAAAATCTACTTTTGGGATAGCCCAAGTAGCAGATGTGTTCCTAAAAGAAATAGTAAGGCTACACGGGGTCCCAAAGATGATTGTTTCAGATAGAGATGCTAAGTTCACAGCAACCTTTTCGAAAGGTCTGTTTGGGGGCATGGGCACTAAACTAAATTTTAGTACTACCTATCACCCTCAGACAGATGGTCAAATAGAGAGAACAAATCATATTTTGGAGGATATGCTGAGAATGTATGTGATGGATAGGCCATCAAAATGGGAAGAATAATTTCATTTAGCTGAATTTTCTTACAACAACAGCTATCAATCTTTCATCAAAATGAGTCCATCTGAAGCACTCTATGGAAGGAAGTGTCGTACTCCTTTAAGTTAGAGCCAACCTGAAGATAAGCTAGTATTGGGGCCAGATAATTTACAAGAAATGGAAAGGATCATCAAACAAATACAAAGAAACATCAAGACAACACAAGATCGACAGAAAAACTATGCTGACAAGAAGAGGGTGCATCGAGAGTTCAAAGTGGGTGATCATGTGTACCTGCGTATTAAACCCAAAAAGAGCACTCTTTATGCTGGAAGTTGTGCAAAATTGGCTCCTAGATATTGTGGGCCTTTTGAAGTGTTAGAAAGGGTGGGACCAATGGCTTATAAGCTGGCCTTACTGCCCCATGTTAAAGTGCATGATGTGTTTCATGTTTCGTTATTAATATGTCCATGATGCTTCTCACATTGGTTATTGGCTTGTGATACAAGTGGAACCAGAAGGGGAGTTCCTTCTAGAGCCGCTTCAAATATTGGAGTGGGAAGAAATTGAATTGAGAAACCGAATAGTAGCAAGAGTAAAGGTGCAGTGGAAGCACTTTACTGTTGAAGAAGCTACATGGGAAAGTGAAGCTGAGATGATGGAAAAATATCCATATCTATTTTCAAAATGAACTTTAGTATTTAGTTGTCAACACCAAGGACGGTGTTTGTTTTCAGAAGGGGAATATGTAACACCCCTAGTTTTATGTTTTTCTTTCAAGTTAGACATTTGAACTTCAATCCAAAGGGGAGTGGACCCCAATGGATAAGTATTGTGTGGATGTAATTAATTATTTAATTATGAAAAATAAATAAAATATTTCTGTGCATATTGACCAAATGATAATTTTGAGATCACTTGCCAAATCCATGAGATATGGAAAGAAGCTAAGACTTTCCCCAAAAATCTTTCAAAAATCCTTGAAGTAATTTATTTCTAATTTATATTTTTGAGGAAAAATCTAGATTTCCCCAATGAGGTGGAGAGTAGTTGGGAAGAGGTAAAAAGCTGGAAAAGTAGAAAGAAGCTTTAAAGTCCCAAAAAAGGGAAGCCTAGGCAAACATGAATAAAATCATCCTATAATGTTGGACGCAGAATTTGAAACAGGCTTTTGGGGAGCATAAGCTTAAATAAGCTACTCTAGAACAGATTGAGGTTGGTCTGTTCTAGGAGATGATCTCAGCTCGGAGGTGAGTTCTAGAGGACAGAATAACTCTAAGGTTGGGAGGTTGGTCAATTGCAGAAGTGGTATGTTCATAATTTTATGAATGGTTAAAGTACCTATTATTGTGAAATATGGTTAATGGTTATAGATATTATGTTAGATTAAAATTTTGAGGTTTTTATTCCCTACATTTAACAAAAGTGTGTAGAAGAAATTAATCCTCTCAACTCTGTATAGTTGTAGGAATAAAATCTGTGCAGGGAATCCAGCAGAGTCTCTAAGCCAATGTTGGTTTAAATCTAAGGATACATCTTACCCCAAAAATGATTTAGTTGTCTAACTTTAATCTGCTTCTGGGCTAATAAAACAACTGTTGCATATAGGAAAAGAAAGCAGGATACACTTAGAGGTAACAGATATAACTGAAACTAGACATACTTTAAACCTGTTTCATGTAGATAATAATATAATCAATTAAGATTATGTGTTATAGACATAAAATTATACAAGTGGAAGTATATTTGACTGAAGTATACAGGAATTACTTAAATAGAAATGATGATGTAAATAAAGGTTACAGTGATATGAACATGCCATGAAAGCAGACTGCACAGTGTTAAAACAGTTAAAGTTCCTTTAGAAATATGCATGTAAATATGTGTATTTAACCAAAGGTTGCAAGTTAAAGCTAATTGTGATTAGATATATTTTATATCTACACTATGGACAATAGACTGGAAGTAAGATAATTGACAAATGCTCTATTATGGCTGATAAGAACATGCATCTTAAGTACTTTGAAGTTTACAAAGTAAATTCCATTCAGAGACTGTCAGTTATTAGACTAAAACCCTGTGCTATAGAACAGAAAAATAAAATGAAACTTAACAGGTGAAATTTTATATATGTACATTGTATAAAAAAATTAGAAGTTCTAAACCAGATACTCATTCTATTATGGCCTATGCTGAACATTAACTTATAGAAAAATAATATGAAATATTTCGCTAGAAAAAAATATGGGAAAAACCTTAAGTAAACCTATGTAATCAAGTGATAATAACCCCTTCCAAAATTTCAATAAGGTATGCATATGCCTGAACAGATGTAAAGACCCACATTAAGTAAATACCTGTGTTGTATTTTGGATAGGGCATGAACAATTTATAGATTAAATAGGAAGGGAAAAATATGAGTTAAAAGTAGTTATGTAAACTGAAAGTAGTCTCTGATACATGTACAGGTGAAAGATTTATTAACCGCTATAAATCAAAATTGTTACAAGCTGCCAAGATCTTAACTTAATATTCATATTATATATGGAAAAAGGAGAAGAGTTATTTATATTAGCCTATGAAATTGGGTACTTAGCTCTTGGGGAGAATTATTGAAAATCGAAGAGAAGGAACTGTGTAATCACACAAATTAAACATCTAACATATAGATAACATGCGTAGACAATGAACCCATTTATGAAGTTACAAGGAGATACATAACCAAAATTTAACTTATTATAAAAATAGCCATTAGAGATGAATACTCCGGTTATAGAAACCGGTGAGAAACTCTTCCCAATTATAAATCAAATCTGAATAGAATTTTTATGTCAAAACAAATAACAATATGAAATAAAATATATGGTTAATGCAGTAACCAAGTCCACAAGTCCTCGTAAAAACGAGCACATCAGTCATAAAAAAAATGCTATGGAAAACTCGCTAATTTCAAATAATACATAGGTGAGATCTGAATATGAGGAGTAAACGCCGAAACCCTTGTGAGACTTCCATGGAATTCTTAGGTCTTGATATACTAGAGAAAAGACTAAATCAAACCACCTACCTGAAAAACTCGAATAGTCGTATACATGAGTTCATAAACAGAGGAAAAATGTGACGATACCTATACAAGTAAAAACACGATAAAATTTTTAACTATGTGTTATAACAACTTCCAAGGGGAACGACTTGATACACTTGAGAGAAATGAGAGATAGTTACCTAGTGGGACTGAATGCAAACACCAACATAACCAGGGGCCTGATAAAATATAATTTCACGATTCGATATTAAACTTCGATGGATTATAACTATTAGGAAAACATATACATATCCAAATACAAAATAGAGAGGAAATTACTTCTGCGAACATCCATGAATAAAATTCATTCATAAAGCCGATGATGGGAAGGTTGGTTCAGGACGAATCGAAATGCTTCCCTTCGTCACGTCGAGAAGGTATAAGTAAAAAAAAAATCGTATCAATGAACAAATTGACATTTTAGTACGACTCAGAACTGAAGATGTGCAAAACGAACAATTCAAATAAATTCCATGAAGTATTCACAAGAGGTTCGAAATGAACTCTGCAATAATACATATGTGTCTAAATGAAAATTTTAATAACACTATTACCCTATCAGGGTATGCGAACCAACAACATAAAACCAACTTGCATTCAGCACAAGGAAAATGTATATAAAAATTGAAGAAAACCAGAGCTCGGCCTTCCAAGAACATACACGCATTATAACGATGGAATAAATAGTAGAGGTAAGTCTTATCAAGAGAGAGACACATAGTGAACATCTACATTATGGAAGAACTGGTAGAATTTTGCATGGTCGCCATAGGAACAAACCAGGAACATAGAACCAGAGCTAAACTCCGCTCTGCAGAGAATCAAATGAATACTACACCAGAGAAAGTGAACCGTAAGTATCATGAGTCAGGACGAAACCCTCAAACATCTAGACCCTACAGTTGGCACGTATCAGAACACCATACAAAGGATCGATGACTCATGGCCGGGAGTTCAAGAAATGTCAAGTGGAGGCCGACGAGAATTAATAATAGAGAGTTATTGCCATAAATGAGAAAGATGTAAACGTATATGAAAGGGTTTGGAAAGAACAACAATAACACATAACCGTAAGAATTATGGGTGGGAACCCTAATAAAACGTCAAAATCATACACTACGGAGATACTACGAATCAATGAAATCAGTTCACGATTGCCAAAGCGATCCTGATGCGATCTTCTCACACGTTGGAAGGAAGTTAAGGGACGTAAATTTTCCATAGTTCATTAGTTAAAACAAAACTTTATATATATATGGTTTTGTAAGACAAAGAGATAACATGAGAAAGCCATGAGGAGCATTACGAATTATAAGTACGATGGGTATAAGGGCAAAATGAAATAATACCATATGGTTCTATACCATACTCACGTTATAAATATGCAATATATATATATATAATCCTCTTATATATATATATATATATATATATATAAACAAATAGGTTGTCTCTTAATAATAATGATAAGGTGGAAGATTTATATTGAAAAAAAATAATAACAATATGATTATATGGAGTATTAGAAGAGAGCATTGTATTCATTAAGATTGAGAAGGTTATTAAAAATGTCGAAGGCAGAAGCTAATATTACCATTGGGTGAAGTAAATTATGTATATAGATGAATTTTTTTTTTTGTGTGAATTGGGAGACATGACACCCAACAGAAGTTTATATTCCTATCTCAGAAGAACTACATTGGAGATATTTTGAACACTTTTGGCATGGGTTAGTGCAATCCATTGACTACTTAAATTGAACATAGCTTAAATCTCACATCCACTAAAGGAAAATAATTTTAGGATGCAACAAAGTACAGATAGCTAGTATTAAGTCTCAACTACCTAACTACTACAAGACCAAAAATTTCGTTTGTTGTTGGAATTATCTCCAAGTTTATGCAAAAATCTTGTGAGGGTCATTGGTCTACTGAAAAAAGAGTTCTAAACGACTTCAAGGGAACTCAATACTTTTTACTTTGGTAGACACAGGTGGGTGACTTTAGCTAGATTGGATACTCTGATTTAGATTTTGACGGAGATAAAGAAATATGGGTATATACTTTAGTATATGTTATGAGTATTGGATGATGAGTTGTATTCTGGAGGTCACACAAACAATCAGTTCCAATAGATTGCGAAATTGAGGTAGAATACATGACAGAAGTTGAAGCAACAAACAAAATTGTGTGGCTCAGGAAGATACTCGAATATTTGCAGGAGAAATAAGTGCATTCAACTCCTATTTTGATTAACAACCCTTTTGTAGTAAATTTGGCCCAGAACCCCAAGCTCCATGATCGAACCAAGCATGTCAATACAAAACATCATTTGATTTCACATCATGTTGAGGCAGAAACAATTCACCTACTACATTGTTTCACAAATGAACAGATTGCAGACATATTCACCAAAGCGCTTAGAAAGGAAAATTTTGAAGGATTCTGAATGATGCTTCGACTCACAAATATCCCTTAATATTAAGGGGGGAATGTTGAATGCCTAACCTCGGGATTAGGAATCCTATGTAAATGTTGTAAATAGAAAAATAATCAAAGTTGGAAGAGGAAGAGATATTGGGAGATGAAACACAACAATCATGCTCTCCTTGTATATAGTCATATTCTATCTTAAATAAAATGCAAAAAATTATTCGTGTAATTACTCTTAGTGTCACAAAAGAGAACTTCAGAAGGATAATAGAAAAGTTTCCATATGCAAAAAGAAAGCCATAACAGTATTTAAATCAAATTGGAAACATCTAATAAGGATAGAGTACCTTCTGACGAATAGGCCTTGCATGCGGAAAGGATGGCCTTGATCATGGCCAACTGACGGTCCATGTGCCTATGTTCCAAGGACATTTATCTGTTTTCTGCATGAAATACATATAGTTGAAGAGAAAGCTCCCTTTTGGTGTCATATCCTTCCATAATAGTTTTGTTGATAAAGGATTTGATATGCCTCTATACTTCCATGGTATAAAGGTATTGATTCTCTATAACCACTGCTATAGCTAGGATCTAAAATAAATTTAGAAAATGATTTGAGGATTTGTGCATCCATGTACTTGTTTTCATTGGCCATGGTTGATATAGGTGGCTCCAGACACAGTTAGGAGTCCAAGAGGGGTCATAAATGGTCAAAATTCAACATGGTTAGAACATTCTCAAACTAGGAAAATATCGTAGTGCTCATCTCCTTGATTCCAATGGAGTGAACGTCACTCAAATCCAAGCTCGTATGAGGGAGATAGAGCTCTTAAAATTTTGACATGACAGGGAAAAAAGGGGGGCCCACGGTGTGCCACATGGCATCCCTATCAACAAGTGCAACCCACATGGCATACTTCCAAACCAAGACACTTGGTGCTCTTTCATTAGTCTTCTTATCCCTACATAAAAACACCAACACAACACATTAACCATATAAAACAAAAAAACATATTAAGAAAAGGAAAAATATTAACAAAACTTAACCATCTATAAAACAAAGTAAAATGTGGTTATTTTATTAACCATATACCCATGAATATGATAGCAAACAAAACCATATATTAAATGAAATTATATGGTGGATACATCATATATTAAAAATATATGAAAGAAGTTAATGTACGAAAGGATATGGGTATGGTGGTTATGGAAATATGTGCCAACACACAAAACATACCATATAAAACAAAGCCGTATGCCAATAAAATTATAGAAAGCATAAATCGGGAGGTGCAGTATTTGAACCCCCAACCCCTCCTTAACAAATTCCCAAACTTAAGATGACGCCAATGACTAGACTTAGGTAAGTCTGCCTAGCAAAAACATTTAACCTCAACCATTCACCCCACAGATGGGAGAGCGACGAACGAAATGATGAAGGGAGGAACTCTGATTTTCAAAACCTGAAACATGCCAATGGGTGTGGAACCATGACGCAATTCCAAGAGGCATAACCTTTCCCAAATGCATGAGTGGAACCATGAACTGAAGAAGTTTCTTAAGGAGGTAAAAATTCATTTTATCATAATGGTATCAAATTTATAGTAAAATTTCATGAAATTTCACAGGGAACACAATGGAAACACTAGATTCTCCATTTGAGCAGTGGATTTCCAGGCAGACCATGGAACAAAATATTTGGAGAATCATGGGGAATCTAATAGATTCCTGAAGGCCCATATTTTGGCTGTCAAAATTTGATGTGTGGATAAACAATTTTACACTACTCGATGCCACAAATTCATCGGTGCAGTCATATTCAGCAACTAAACATTCCATCAGCCAACTTCAGAAGTGAAGGTACATGAAGAAGTCATGCATTTTTTTCTTTCATTACTCCTCAGATGATGTATTATTTTTCAGATCCCTATTTGATGTTATGTTGTAGGATCATTATTTCCACATTTTTTGAGATGTCATTAGCTTTTCGTGCTATGTAGTTTTTTTAGATCTCTGTGTAACTATGTTGAGGGGATACTCATTACCACATTCTGTGAGATCTTGTTAGTTTGTCATGCTGGCAGTAAACCATTCTTGAGTGAGAGTTCCTATAAGAGAAACGTCTCATGGAGATACAAGTCGCTTTATTTGAGCGTGTATGACATTGTTATGACAAAGAGTCGTCCGTGTACATCATCATCTCTTACAACATTATATGAAGTGGCCTAGGCCATCTTGACATTGGGCTCGAAGACGTATCCCACACTCGGAGAACTCCATTATCAAATGTCTCTTGTTCTTGTGTTGTTGATTGTCGTCATGTTCCTGTTTCTTAAAGCATGCATATGTGTTCTTTTGGGCTCTTTCAAAATGAAATTCTAACAACATAACATAAGTAAAATATCATGGGTAAATCCAGTAGATGACAAACCCAGATCAATGGCCTAAGATTATGCATGGTCCATGGCAAGATGAATATAATCACCGGTACGTTCGTAATATCTCTATGCATTAGAATGAGCCCTATAAATTCCTTCACCCTTGATACATGAGAATTTTTATCTTCCCATTCAATGTCAAAGAATAATGAGAAAATGAGAATGAAGAAGGAGATCGAGAGGAGAAAAGTGGAGACATAAAATAAAAATAGAGTATGCTAAATCATGGAAGGAGTAATAGTTGACTAAGATAAACAATGTTGAGTGGGAGGTGATGAGGTGAATGTAGCACTCGAGAGATAGAGGTGTGGTCCAAATAGGTAGTGAGAAATAACAAGAAATACAAGGAAAATTCAAATCAAATGGGGACCCTACTACATGGGTAAGAATAGGTCGACAATGAGTTATATAATATGAGAAAAACAATAGAGAAAATAAAGGATATGACCCTGTAAGCCAAATAAAAATTCTAGATGGACCAAATCGACAAAGGATAAGAGTATCCCTAAAGAGCACGTGATGCGGATAGTAGCGTAGAAGAAGTTAAATATGAGCCTCATTACTCGAGCACCTAAACCATGAGTATTTATTGTCATGCCGCATCCAACGTATCCCCATGAACATTTCCTCCTACCTTTCCCCACTATATTAAAGAGAACACGACGTGAGTCATTTTTCACAACAACATGGACCCACTCGATCTCTAAATAAATATGCATAGAGGATTTTAGGTCAGGGGAACTTGTGCCTTCTTCCCACTACAAAATGGAAACAACTACAAGGCACAAAACACCAAGGTTCAAGGTAGCAAGCTATCTCTACCACTACTCGAAAATGGGAATTTTCTTCTTTGCTTCAATACGATAATAACTATAAAAACCATAATTAACTCGTAATCAGCTATCAAATCCAGTAATGGAAATAATGAAAAAGATCTTACAAGTTTCATGGTCGATAGATTTTTCGGGGCAAGTGGAGGGAGCGATGACCATGCCTCCTCCCTGTGTGGAACAAGGTGATGATGATCAACCTTTTCCCCTCCTCATAATCTATCTCAAAATCCTGATAATACTTCCACCCCTATTAGTGGTAGTTGTACAATTCAAGTATTTTTATAATGTTTCGAAAGATTTTTTAGATATTTACCATGATATATTTAAATAAATAATTAAACATTTTTTGTAATAATACATTCTTTTGGATTTTGTTAGAATATCTATTTTCACATGCTTTTTAAAAATTACTACTATTATTATCTTTAATCCTCATCATTTAAACATTTATTAAATTAATAAATTTCATTTTATCATACCTTATTTTCATTTTCACATTTTAACAAATGTCCTTTCCTTTTATTTATATATTTGCTATACTTGTGATTTGTTTGTTATTTTTTCTAATTTTTAATAAAAATAAATGAAAATTAGTTTTAAATATATAAATATATAATCTAAATTTTGTTTTATTATTATTTATTGATCATTATCAAAGTAAGACTATTACAATCCATTCATTCGATAATTCTCATTAATTTACTTATATGTGTGAAAAACAATTTTCTAAACAACTATTTAGATAATAATGTCATGTGTATTTGAATATACTAACACCTATCTAAAAACATTCCTCACCATGTTAACAACAAAGTTTGAGATGACCACGTACAAATCTCCATTACTCTTTCAATGTTCCTACCGCAATTCATGTCTATTCGAACATACCAAGACCTCAGTAAAATTTTGTCTTGCCGTATACAACTTTCGATTACCCTTTCAATCTTTCCGCCACTACTTAACCAATATGACTACCAGTTGCAAATATTACAACACGTGCCCTCCTCCTATACTCATTACAACATCTAAGAAAGTCAAATTACTATATTTGTCATGACTATATCCAAATCCAACGTGCTAGAAGAATATTCAATACATAAGATGGCTTGAGGTATGTTGTGAAACCAAAACTCACAAAAATAAATAAACTTTCAAATCTTTACCAACTTGAGTTGGTAGTTAGTCCCCTGTTTCTAGGGTGGCTGTTAGTCTAAGTGGTCGATTCCAAGAGGTATAGTTGTTAGTCCAACACCTTGTTGATATGATACTGGTCTTACCATTATCTTGACTTGGAAGTTAGTCTAATGTTTCCAAGGAAGTGATTATTACACCTCAGGGATTCTTACAAGGGTTGTTACATCATACGCTATGACTCTATAAGTAAAGGAAGAATATGCATATTGCTATTTGTAAGAAATTTTTTTATATATCATCACACAAAGGTAAATAACGTCATCCATGGATAACTCTCAAGCATATATCTAGAATCCTTACATTGTAATTTTCGAAGTTTGGATCTTGAGCACTCACAACGTACTTTCTATGAAGACCAATGATGGGAAGGGCATAATAGATGTTTACAATGTTGTGAAATATGGACATAAATGGGTTAGTATAAAGACTTTTTTTTTGATACCTTGAATTTAAAATGTAATAGAAAATTAGTCGCATCATCATTATTTGTTAGTCATAGGAAATTGACAAAAGAAAGAGACATTTAACCTTTTAGCGCTCATGTTCGATAATTAGTAATTAAAACTAAAATTTAATCAACATAAAAACATGGAGGTAGAGTTTAAGTTAATATTTAATAAAATATTAGAAATAGTATTGTCACTAATTTTTTTTAATCAAAATAAAAACATTTTAGGTCAATATTTAATAAGTAATATGATCAATATAAAAGAAAAACTAAAAATACCAAAAAAAAAAAGGTTTTTCACAATTGTTGATTCCAGAGAGGCTAAAGGAAAATACTCAAAAATTGGTGAAAGCCAAAATTAATATATTATGAAAAATACTTGCATACTAACTCATAAAAATTAGAAGTATGTATCTACAAAGGTCGCAAATAAAGAATCCACAAGATTTGGTAGGATGTTTCAATCATTGTGAGTAATGTATTCAATTATTATTTTTTAAAGTAATTTTATAATTTTTTATCAAACAATTAAAACCTTATATATTCATCCCACTTCCATAATATATCTAGAATCTTGAAAGCATATATAATTATCATTATCAAATACCTATTCAATGAAGATAATTTAATTTATTTTAATCTCTTTTCTTTTATTTTTATTTTTTTAATTATCCTTATTAAATAGCTATTTAACTTAAAATAATTTAATTTATTTTGATCATTTTCTTTTAATTTATTTATTTTATAATTATCATTGTCAAATACTTATCCAACTAAGATAATTTAATTTAATTTTATCATTATTCTCTTTCGATCATTCTAGGCAATGTGTTCAGCTATTATTTTTTAAAGTAATTTTGTACTTCTTTATTAAACAATTACATCTTACATATACATCTCACCTCCACAATTGTTCTTGAAAACATGTATAATTATCATTATTAAATACTTAATTAATTAAAATAAATTTATTTATTAAATAACTTTATTATTTTATTATTTTTTAATATTTTAATTGCCACATTAAACTTTGGTGGGAGAATTCCACGCCTGATATTCAAATAACCCCAATTTACAATCACTTTCCTCTTTTTTTTATACATAATATTTAAAGGATTAAAGATATATCCTTTCCCTTCTCATATTGAGATAACCCCAATTTACCATCACTTTCCTCGTTTTTACGTATAATATTTAAAGAATTAAAGATATATCCTTTTTATAATACTCTTCACCCTGGTTTCAAATTTTGAAGTCCTAAATAATGGGTTAAACACATTTTAGTCATTTATAAATATCACTTCATGGGCTTGTACTGGAATTCAACCATCACCATTTATCAACTCACCGCTTACTTCACTTATATGTAAAACACCTTTCTCCATTTCAAGGGCGTGTACTCTTCAAAACATGGGGCTGTGGTATAGTGTTGCTTGACGCATATTAGTGGTATGGCAGGACGGATATCCATATTACTAGGATCTCTACGGGACTAAGGAAGTGCTGTGATGACACGCACATGACTAGAAACGCTATTGGGGAACATTGAAACAAGCCATCTTGAGCTTCAGGGGCTTCATTTGTTGATTATATCGTGCTGATCCTTGAAATTGAGTATAATAATTTTTAGCAGCTTTCATGGCCACGTATCTTCAAAGTGCGGTTGTCCATTTACATCTGTTGCATTTCCATTTCTTCACCCTGACGACATGAAAAACGGTCCATAAACGCAAACATGGCACGTCCTAAACTCTGAAATTGCTACCAATAACCTCACGATATATTTATTTAAAGAGACAGTTGATACGTTCTAAATTACGTTGCAAACTTCAAACAAGTGACATTTACAATTTCACTATTTAAACTAGCTTGCTCATCCATCTCGTTGCAATGATTTACACTCTGCAAAACATGGCACGTCCTAAACTCTGAAATTGCTACCAATAACCTCACGATATATTTATTTAGAGAGACAGTTGATACGTTCTAAATTACGTTGCAAAGTTCGAACAAGTGACATTTACAATTTCACTATTTAAACTAGCTTGCTCATCCATCTCGTTGCAATGATTTACACTCTGCAAAATCAACTACATTGTGATTAGTTGAATTGAAAGAGCAGGTATGAGCTAATATGAATTGTTATGTAATTTTTATTTCTTCTTTTGCTACGTTGCAATGATTTAGAGTTTTGGAAGTTGTTGCCATTGTGTTCGAGGAAATTGAAGGAGCGGCTATTAACTTATCTAAATTGTTTGAACTACTAATAAAAAGGAGTTTTGAATATAACTTTAGATATGGCGAACAAGCTCAGATGGGTTGCGATTTCCAGCCTGGCGTTGCTCGCTAGTGTTGAGTTTGTTAAGCTGGTAATGTTGCCTGGCCTTAGTGAGATCCTGATCATCGCTGGTTGAAAAGGTAAGGCCTTCGCTAGCAGCACCGGGAAATAGAGAGTTAAAGTAATTAAGACTTTTTACGATAAACAGTTTGAATATTTGTCGGAATATTTTTATAATATCATGTTGAACAGTTTGAGGCATTGACCAATAATAAATTGGAAATAGGAATCAGAGGGCAGGAAGTGGGAGCCGTAAAAGAGAGCCCTGAGAGAGTTGGGACTCGTGTTAGAATTCCGCGTGATGTTTCTGTGGAACACAACGAGTAAACTATTGTTATTGAGATTCTGTCTACTGTATTCGTCCGTCGAGATAAATGATACCTAATTATTCAATAATTATAATGCAGGTTCGCCTGCATAACGGTTATCACCGTGTTGCTCTGCGCGAAGCAAAAGTAGATGAAACTGAAAGCGAAAATGGAGAATCGAGAATGTCATTCGGAGAAGGAAAGGTCGACACGGAATTCGAGTCCAAGAGAGAGATTCCTGGGGACCAGATGGCCAACACAACCTGTAACGGAATATAAATATATTGGACACGGTGACATGTCGTTTATCTGCGTTGCGATGAACCATATTCATCCAAGGATAAATACTTTTGAATGGAAAAGCTCAATCAATAATATGTAGGGAATATTAACCATTATCGAAGAAACTGGCAACTCTATGTTGTGCTAAACGGCTGTCTAGTTAGATTGTCGATTCAACTGTGTACATTTATCATTTATTTTTTAATAGATATATGAGATAAATGATGCGGTTCTTCTCGAATTCTGTCTGTCTATATGTGCAGTGCAGAGATCTATATATAAGTAAAGCTATGGCATAACATATAATATAGGAATAGTTTTTATTGTGAATTTTTAGAGTTTCTGGTGCCGAAATCTGGTAAAAAAATTGAGTTAAAATCTTAAATTTTGTTATTTAAATTAGTTTTTTTACTGTATATATAGATTCAGCATCCTAAAAAATTCTTAGGACATTTCGATTGTGAAAGTTACTCATCAAATTTTTTCAATAAATTCTTGCCGGATTTTAAAGAAATTAGACCAGAAAAATCCACTTGAAAAGCCTTCAAAAAGTCACACTAAAGACAACTCCTATAATATAGCCAAAATAGAACTTTTTCCCTGTCCGAGTATGATATTAGAGTTGGTGTGCTAAAATTAATATAAAATTAAAATTAAATTAGCTAGATAAATTAGAGGCTTTCGCATTTTAGTATGAGGAAAATGTTTATATTTAAAAATAATAAAATAATATTTATATTAATAAATTAAAAAATATTAATAACAATAAATTATTTAGATCAACTAAAAATATATTTATATCAAACTTTATATAGTAAGATAAAGAATTTTTTATTTTTATTTTTTCAACAATTCAATCGAGAGTTGAGCGCGCGCCTCCCTGCGCGTTCCCCTGACCTAGCAGCCGACTGCTAGTCTTCTCTTGCTGCGTGAGGCCTCTGGCCTTTGGCCTCCCATGGCCTCTCCGAACGCTTCCGCGGAGGGCCCTGTTGATCTTTCCAATGCTGAGACGTGTAACCAATCTGCTGCAGATGCGTTTTCAGATCTAGTCAAATCTCTTCAGCCTCAGAGAACTCGTCCTGCACTGTCCAAGTTTGTCAAGAAACTGGATGGGTTGCAAGAGGTCGACCTTCCTCCGACGTTACCTCGAATGGCTGCTCTCTCCTTAGCTGAGCGGGGGCTCATCGGTCAGTTCACCAGCCTATGGTCCTCCCCGAAAACTTTTCAACGATGGATTGAAAGAAACTAGTCAGACAAAGTAAATGGCAAAATCTCCATTCGTTTCTGTGGAAAAGGCTATTACACGTTCCATTTCTAATCCAGAGCAGACAAATATCTAATTTTCAGAAATGGGCCGTACTTCATGGACTCTCGTGGTCTGTATCTGAACAAATGGACTCCAGACTTCGATCCTGAGCTGGATGTCCCTAACGTTGTTCCAGTCTGGGTTCGTCTTCCGCATCTCCCACTCCACTGCTGGGGAGATGACTCGGTTAGAGCCATCGGCAATGCTGTGGGAAAGTATATTGATCGGTGTGAGCCCAAGGATAATATGCAGGCATGTGTGCGGATATGCATTGAAGTTGATCTCGGCAAGGGCCTCCCAGAAGCAATCAAACTAAAGGTGGACGACTGGATGCATATTCAGCAACTGGACTACGAACAAATTCCTTTCAAATGCAAGGTATGTCACGAATACGGCCACTTTGCCAATCGCTGCTCTAAAATTGTTAATGTTGAACCTACTCAATCAGAAGAACAATGGGAAACTGTAAAAAAGAAGAAGACTGCCTCGGGCTTGAAAGCAAACTTTGAAGAGGCTCCTCCCAAAACTGCCCCTCCCAAGCCTAATCCCCCTTCAACTCCGCCCAAAGCCTCCTCCTCATCTGTCCCTTCTCCCTCCTCTCCTCTTGGTCCACCCATCCTCCCCACCTCGGGGCCATCTCCCCTGATCTCTTCAAATCCCTTTGGCGCCCTCCCCCTCCCTGATGACCCCCTGATCCCCCTTGAAAATGAACCTCCCATCCTTTTTTCCCTTTCCCAATCCTCCCCCTCCCACTCCCCCGCCCCCCCCCCCCCCACCCCGAGCCACTAGAAGCTCCTCGAAAGAGCATGGAATCAATCAAGAAACCCAAAAAAAAGGATCGGGCAGGAAATCAAGCAAACATCAAAGGAACGAAAATGCCCAAAAAGACATCGCCATGGGAACTCAAAACCCCATAGAAACTTATATATTGGGGCAGAATAGCAAAGAAACAACACATAAGGAGCAAGGGAGACGAGCAACCCTCCGAAACCCAAACACTCAATGATGAAAGTTATATCATGGAACTGTAGGGGACTAGGGCACCCCTCAAAAATTGATGCCCTGAAAGATCTCATAGATCAAGAGAAGCCAGGAATTGCAATGATTCAGGAAACAAAGCAAAGACTACAAGAGATGACAAGAATTATAGAACAGCTCAGGCAATATGACGGACAAATATGTGAAGCAAGAGGAGCTTCTGACGGTATCACCACAATGTGGAACAAAAACACTTGGAAATGCACATCCAAAACTATCACTCCATATTGGATCAAAGTCTCGTTAGAACAACAAGCAGAGGGTAAGCAAATAGTCATTTATAACATTTACGCTCCGAACCACTTCAGAGATAAAGACCAGTGCTGGGCCACACTACAAGAAGACATCCAAACTGAAGACAATAGAAATATCATCTTTGGGGGAGACCTAAATCTTATATTACACTCCAATGAAAAAAGAGGAGGCATCTTTACACATGATCCTTATAGAGCAAAGATGGAATGCATCATGCAAGAGTGCGATTTAGTAGATATCATCCCAAAAGATCGGAGGTACACTTGGAACAACCGCAGGCTGGGCAGAGATAACATTCTGGAGCGCCTTGACAGAATTTTGGTAAATACTACTTTTCTCTCTAAGTTTTCCACTGCTCATGCTGCAATTCTGCCTTATTCAGCTTCTGATCACTACCCCATTAGCATTGCTCTTGAAGCACATTGTCCTTTGGGGCTGTTACCTTTCAAATACAACTCTCTGTGGCGTAGCAATCCTATTGTGGATCAGATTGTCCAAACAGCCTGGCATCAACATATGGAAGGATCACCGGGATTCATTTGGGAATGCAAGCTGAAGAATACAAAATACACACTGAAGGATTGGGTGAAGCAGCATTACAAAGAACTAGAAAATGTCAAAGCTGAGCTCAAAAATAATTTGAAAGAAATCCACAGGAAAATCGAGGAAAATGGGTTGTCCCAAGAAGATAAAGCATTAGAAAGCGATATATATTATCAGCTATACCGGGTTAACAGAGAAGAAGAGCAGAAATGGAGAATTAAGTCAAGACAGCTCTGGCTGCATGAAGGTGACAAAAATACAGCTTTCTTCCATAAGCAAGCAACTGTCCGGAAAGTCAGAAATAATGTCACCTTGATCAACGGTGAAGAAGGCTACCCTCAAAAAACCCAAGAAGCTATCAAGCAAAATGCCTCAGCCTACTACAACACTCTCCTAACTGAGACAAAGGAAACAGAGGACTACTCAGACCTCCTACAGCATATGCCCAAAGGAATCAATGAGGATATTAATGCAGATTTGACTAAGGAGATCAATGAAGAAGAAATACATGATGCCATCTAGGCTCTTCAGCCAGATAAAGCCCCAGGTCCAGATGGCTTCCCTATCTGTTTCTATAGAACATACTGGGGAATCATAAAAAAAGATCTTGTCAAAATGATAAGATGGGTCCAATGTAAATGCAAAATTGGAGGATTCACTAATGCTACCCATCTTGCCCTCATCCCTAAAGAAAATCAACCCTTGACATTCTCATGTTTTCGCCCAATATCTTTGTGTAACTCTTCATATAAAATTTTGACAAAAATCTTAGCTACTCGACTAAAACCTATTCTCCCCACTCTCATATCTGAAAATCAAGGGGGTTTTTTAGCCAATAGGTAAATTTCAGACTCCATCCTTCTTGTGCAAGAGGCTATTCACTCTAGCCAAACCCGAAATGAGAAAGGCTTCGTTTTAAAGTTAGACTTAGCCAATGCCTTTGACCATGTTAGACATTCCTTCTTGTTTGTTGTACTTGAAAAAATGGGATTTGCCACATCCTTTATTAGCCTTATCAAAGCCTGCATTACAGGACCTTGGATTTCCCCTCTTCTAAATGGCAGACCTGGACCTTCCTTTCAATCCTCTCGAGGCCTTAGACAAGGTTTCCCTCTCTCTCCTTATCTCTTTATTTTAATGGTTGAATCCTTTAGTAGAGCTCTGGATTATAATCGCCACATGGGCCTCATCACCGGGATCAAATTTGACAATGGAGTGAAGAACATCAATCACTCTCAGTTTGCCGACGATACTCTTCTAATGGGGGGAGCTTCAAACATCATAGCCCGTCGTTTTAAAACCCTCCTAGACAAATACATGAGCTACTCTCGAGGTCTGATCAATACTCTTAAGAGTTGTATTTATGGGTGGAACACTTCGACACATGTTCTTCATAGGATTGCTTGTACTCTTGGGGTCCCTTACAAGCTGAATTGGGAGAAATTTACTTATTTGGGCATGCCTGTGAGTGCCGGCAACTTGAAAGCCACAGCCTCGGAATTTATCATTAAAAAAGTGAAAAGGAAGATACAGCGTTGGGGTACTTCTTGGCTTAACCCTGCAGGGCGCATAATTCTTTTGAAAGCAGGCCTCTCCTCCCTGCCCTTGTACTATTTTACTCTTTTACAAGCCCCTGCCAGCTTTCATTTTAAAATGGATGCTCTCCTTCGTCATTTTCTTTGGCAAGGAGGGAGAAATGAAAAAAAAAATACAACTTGGTAAGCTGGAAGCAGGTTACTCAGCCGTGTGAGAATGGAGGGTTGGGAATTAGATCTTCTAAATTCCTAAACCTCGCCTTTGATGACAAGCTGGTTTGGAGGCTCATAACTGGAAGGAATGCTTGGTGGAAAACTGTTCTTGAAAAAAAATACCTCAGTCACCGAAGGTACCAGCTCTTGGATCATGAGCTCCCCAACAGAGCAAGCTCTAAAATCTAGAGGATGTGTAAAAAAGCTATCCCATTCCTTGATCAAAACACTTCCAAAGTGCCCAAAGGAGGTAGTTATATAAGAATTGGAGAAGACAAAATAATGGGGCAACAGCCCATAAGCCAACGGCCTGGTACTCAGCAGATTCTACCTCTTTTCAACAGTGCCGGTATTCATACTCTGGCCCAGATCTCACAATGGGAATCCCACTCCCATATCTGGAAAGGATGGATTTTCCCTCATATACCAGCTGTTGCTGAAACTAGTTTCAACAACCTGAAAACTTACCTTCATGGTATAGCGCCTTCCAAACGCTACCTTGCTGATCTTTTTTGCTGGGACCCTTCAGGCACTATCTACACTATTAAGGCTGCTTATCATCATATCTGCATCAACGAGCTTCCCATGGCAATTTGGGCACATTGGAGACATGTTTGGAAGGCAGAAACTCTTCCAAAAATCAAATTCTTCTTATGGATCCTCTTAAAAGGGAAAGTCCTCACTGCGGAGAACCTCAGAAAGCGAGGAACAATTGGACCTTCCTGCTGTCCAAACTACCAAAATGAAGAAGAAACAATCCAGCATCTATTTATAGACTACCCTTTTGCTTTAGCCTGCTGGAAGGAAGCCTTTCGGAATCACAATCCCCCTTGGGTGCCTGGCACTAGTATATTTGAAGTGCTACATATATGGAAAAAGAGCTATCCGTGGGGAAGAAAAGAAAACAATACAGCTCGAAGGGTCTGGAATGCCCTGCCCTGTACTCTCCTTTGGAATATCTGGCTAGCAAGAAATAGAATGATTTTCAAAGGCACAGAAAAAAATGTTAGAAAGCTCTACAACAAAGCTTGGAATCTCAACTTGGAAACTTTTTCCACAAAATGTCATGGAAATCTGAAGGTGACGGACCTAACAGTTGAAGAAAGGAATTACATAAGGCATATTCTGGACAGAAGCAGCGTAGAGAAAAAAAGAGGTGGCCCCAATAGCAGAGACAACCCCACATGTAGCTGGAAAATGAGAATGAAAGATGAAGAATTTGCTCGGTGGCTCAGAAACAACAATACTCATTATCTTTTCTTCGATGGAGCCTCCAAATCCAACCCAGGAACAGCAGGGGCTGGAGGTCTCATTTGCAACGGTAATGGAGATGTGATAACTGAATATGAATGGGGTCTGGGATATGCTTCAAACAACAGGGCTGAAGCTTTCGCCCTCCTTCAAGGTTTGAACCAGCTTCAGAAACTGGGCATATCGAAGGCTACTATAATTAGAGACTCTGCCATCATCATTGGTCTGATGATAAGCAATAGAAATGCCCAAAATCTGAGTCTGCAGCAAATTCTTGAGCGATGTCATTCTCTGGATCAACAAATGAAAGGCAATATTTATTACCATGTTCTTCGATCTCTTAACAAATCTGCAGATAAACTGGCAAACAAAGCCTGCGCACACTCTGTTGGTAACCTTCGGTGCAATGGCACTGACCACTTCTTTTTCTTGCCATGATCAGGCTTTATCCTCTTTGTAGATCCACCCTTCAGCAGATTACTGTTTGTGGCATTCGAAGCTCTTTACGCTGCCTCTCTGTGAAGAATCAAATTTCTACCTTCCTTCCAATGGCATCGACCCTCACATATCTAACCTTTTCAGCACTAAACTCTGACTCTATCTGGACCGCCCTCTCAAATTCCTTAAAACTCTGCCCTCTCAGTGGTTCCAACATCTTGTGCTCATTCGAGTGTTTTACTATTCCTGTTGACCTCTTCCTATCTCCAGCCTATTGGCCTCAGGCGCATGTTGGGCATGGATCTACGACTGCAGCATCTCTGCTCGCCTTGACAGAGTATCTTTGTCCCAATTTCAGTCATCCTGCAATCTTGTTTTCATCCGAGTATGCTTCACAGGAGATGTTGTTGATAAGTCAAAGAATAGCAATTAAAAATCTTTTCGAACTGGATGAATGGCGCTACTTCTACCTCAGTGGGCGGCAAACATCTACAAGAGTTAACAATGAAGTGTAAAATCTATCTTTTTTTACTACAGTATGTCAGAGTCTACACATCTTCTCGCTTTTTCACAGCGACGGAAGCAAGTTGTTATACTGACCCCAACTTCAACTGCATATGCTGCCGGTCTTTCATTTTCCAATATCACTCTGTAAAACTGGAGATTCGTCTCCCCCCTTTTTTCTTTTTAATATAAACCAGCAACCGATCTTGTGAAAAAATAAAAAGATAAAGAAATTGAATGTGAAAAATAAAAAGTTTACTTTTAAATATGAAAATGATATATAATTTCTTTATTGGTTAGTATGGAGATGATAAATGATATGTAAAAATAATATTATTCACATTACAAAAAATATGTTTCATTTTATATATAGTGGATATATAATATTTAAAATAAAAATGTATTAATAAAAAAATAAATGATTATACTATAAGTCATAAATAATATAGTTTTATATTAATGTTATATAAAGAAGAATAAAATAATTTAAATTAAAAAAAAAAATTATATTGTTACTTTATATTGCAATGGAGCTCTGCAATTTATTCCATTTTTAATATGGAGTTCATACATAATATTTAAGTAATAATAATAACCACAACAAATCAAAAAGATTTAATGTGAGTAATAAATCAAATATTTCAATATGCATATTGAGTTAAAAATTTTAATAAGGGAGAAAAAAGTCTAATATTTAAAAAAATATTAATAAAAAAAATAATGATATATATATATATTATAACTTTTTTTTATCAAGTTTTGCATTCAAAAAGGAATTTGCATTTTGAAATATTTGATTCCTCTATTCTTTATAGATCCTGATTTAAGATACTTTTTGATAATGTAGAGAAAAATCAATTTATGTATTAATATTTTTTTAATAGTTTATTAATATGATATGATCAATATTGTGTTATTATTTAGTACTGAATCTTATGTTAAAATTCATTGATGAAAGAAATTATCATAATTTAAACTTGTGAAAAATGGCAAGTTTTATCATTTTGTTAATCACAAATTCCAATCCTAGGGTTCAAAATACAAGATGCTCTAATATTTTCGAAGGGTCCTCCTCTTGGAAATTCACAAGTTTAGATTGACTGTGGTAACCAGGTATGTGGAGCTTCTATTTGATACAGAGGTTCAGGTGCCACATATTCGGCCTTAATGCCTTTATTAAATTGTTCGAACCTAAATAGAAAGTGGGAGGTATGTAAAACTCAGGCCCTCTTTGTTTTGATACCATAAAACGTTAAAATTTTGATTTCAACATGAGTATCATGAACATGATATATAATTCACACAAACATGTGTTATCCATTTCATCTTCTTTTTGTTCCTCCAATATGATCAACTAAACCTTTCTTTGTGATCCATTCATTGATGCACCACTATGAGCCAAACTGAATTTTGATCTTGGTGTTTAAATTTTACCGAATTCACCCATTCTCCAACAATGATCTATCCCTGCATTGGCTTGTTAGTAAAGATCCATTTCCCCAAACTACAATATTGGCAGTGTTCTCTTTAGCCAATCTTTTGTTCCCAATTTTGGCTATTTTGATTGTCTTAGTCTTTGTTGTATGCATTGTTGGGACTATAGTAATATTTTAGGACCTTTACAATAGATAGATACGGGGACGACACAAGTAGGATTTAGAATTTTATTGCTCCTTGCTCGCACTTAAGATGTCACACTAAAAAGATCTAATAATGTATCTTAACAAACTAGGATTGAAACCTCTCTACCCTTTGAATTTCTAAGGTCTGATTTGACAAAGCCACTTCACTTTTGAATTAGCCGGGAAAAAGACCCCTACCTTTGACCCATTCTATGATAGTTGAGATTTTATCATTAATACATTGATACATGTTTTTCTCTTATAAACATATCAATTTATCCATGCTACTATCGCCATAAGAATAAGTGTAGGTGAGTGACAATGAAAAGGAATGGACCTTATCGAACTCATTTTCTCAAAGGACTAAATCCCCGTCATACCTCGATTCCGTTTCAACCTTGCCCCTATGAGATAATTATGTTGTGCCTCCTTAACCATAGTTTTTGGTAGCCCACATTTTACTTCCCATTGTTTGCAAATTAATATGTTTCAAAATCAAGACGTGTAAGTTTCCAGAGTAAATTATGTCTACATGGTTTAAGTGTTTAAGTGTATTGTTTTATAATAATTTCTCTTTTTACATCGTTTTAAAAATTGAGATAAATAACATAAATATAAATTATTACAAATTCACACAGCACAAGAGATAAAATTTGCTTTTATTATTGACCTATGTTAACCATTTATAGTTAAGTCCAAGTTAGGTGTTGCAGGTACGTTCAATGTTTTTCCTATATAATACAATGGACTTAACGAGCAGCTCAAGGTTATTATATGGAATTAAATGGTTCATACTAGAAATGATTTATGCTTCATCCTAGGGTACTCAACATTATACAATGGACTTAAGGAGCAACTCAAGTTGATTAGATGGACTTAAATGGTTCTAATTAGAAATGATTTATGCTTCATTCTAGGGTATTCAACATTTTTGTTTGATACTTTTAACATAAATTATAATCAAATTATAAGTAGTTTTAATTTTTTATTTATACTGAAAAAATCTAGGAATTTTATAAAATATTTATAGTAGAGAACTTTAAAAATATTAAAAAATGTAAATATTAAAACATTAATGATTATTTTTTATGATTCAGAAATATTTTAAAATCTACAAGAATTAAATAAGTAATAAATGATATTAAAAACAAATTATTTTATTACATAAAATATTAAAGTGTGTTGTTTTATAATAATTTATCTTTTGTGTTCACCCAATATAGGCTACTCCATGAAAGAATGGCTAGACCTCTTATCATGTCATGAGAAAACTCTTTGGAATTTTTACAATGTCCTGTATTATCGATATATGGTTTATGTGTGTTGTTTTATAATAATTTCTCTTTTTCCATCATTTTGAAAATTGAGATAAATAACATAAATACAAATCATTACAAATTCACATGAGACAAATTTAAACTCTTTGGCATTTTTACAATGTGCCTTTATAATGATCTATTTTAACCATTTATAGTTAAGGCCAAGTTAGGTGTTGCAGACACTTTCAAAGTTTTTCCTATAGAATAAAATGGACTCAAGGAGGAGCTCAATTTGATTAGATGGACTTAAATGGTTATGAGAAAGGATTTCAACTTCATCATAGGGTATTCAACATTTTTGTTTGATATTTTAAACACAAATTATAATAAAATTATTAATAGTTTTAATTTTTTATTTATACTAAAAAATATAAGAATACTATAAAATATTTATAGTAGAGAATTTTTAAAATATTAAAAAATATAAATATTAAAACATTAATGATTATCTGATTCAAAATTATTTTTAAAATTTACAAAAATTAAATAATTAATAAATAATATTAAAAACAAATTATTTTATTATATAAAATATTATAATGTGTTGTTTTATAATAATTTCTCTTTTTCCATCATTTTAACAATTCAGATAAATAACATAAATACAAATCATTACAAATTCACCTGAAACAAATTTTGCATGATTCACCCAATATAGGCTACTCAATGAAAGAATAACTTGACCTTTTATTATGTCATGGGCAAACTCTTCGGATTTTTTACAATGTACTTGTATTATTGATCTATGTCAACCATTTATAGTTAAAGACAAGTTAGGTGTGTTCAAATTTTTCTCTGTAAAATACAGTGGACTTTAGGAGCAACTCAAGTTGATTAGATAGACATAATTGGTTCCTAGAAATGATTTCTACTTCATATTAGGGTACTCAACATTTTTGTTTGATAAGTTAAACACAAATTATAATGAAATTATTAATATTTTTCATTTTTTACTTATACTGAAAAATATAGGAATATTATAAAATATTTATATTAAAGAATTGTAAAAATATTAAAAAATCTAAATATTAAACATTAATAATTAATTCATATAATTCAGAAATATTTTTAAAATCTATAAGAATTAAATAAGTAATAAATAATATTAAAAACAAATTATTTTATTACATAAAATATTAAAAAATAAAATTTATTTTCTTACATTGCTAAATTCAATAGTTTCTCTAAACAAATATAAATCATGTTAGTATGTTATTTGCTAAATTTCCAATCTAAAACATGGGGACTCTGTATGACATATCCAAGCATATCACAATGCCATCACCAAGGCAATCATGTCAAATTTATAATAATTTATAATCAAACTATTTTTTTCTTCAATTGTAGATTTGTGCATATTATATAATTAAATTCGTAATTTTAATAATAAATAAAATTAGGTGAAACACATATCAAAAGTTTACTTTAATAATAATTATATATTTATTAGTATTTTTATTTATTAATATTAATAATTCATATAATATAATTAATACAATCCATATAATTATTATTACTTAAATGATTCTTAGAAATGATTTGTAATGCATCCTAAGGTATTCAATTTTTTTTTTTATAAGTTAAAGACAAATTATAATCAAATTATTAATAGTTTTAGTTTTTATTTTTACCCAAAAATTTATGAATATTATAAAATATTTAAAGTAGAGAATTTTAAAAATATTAAAAGATATAAATATTAAAATATTAATGATTATGTTTCTTTTAAAATTTACAAAAATTAAATAAGTAATAAATAGTATTAAAAATAAAATATTATATTACATAAAATTTTAAAAAATGAAAATATATTTTGTTACATTGCTAAATTCATTAGTTTCTCAAAACAAATATAAATCATGTTAGTATGTCATTTGCTAAATTTCAAATTTAAAACGTGGTGACTCTGTATAACATATCCAAACATATCACAATGTCATCACCAAGTAAATCATGTCAAAATTATAATAGTTTATAATAAAACTATTATTTCTTGAATTGCATATTTGTGCATATTATATAATTAAATTATTAATTTTAGTAATAAATAAAATGAGTTGAAACACATATCGAAAATTTACTTTAATAATGATTATTTATTTTTTAATATTGACACGGTTAATATAATATAATTAATACCATTCATATAATTATTACAATATTATAATATTAATATATTAATACTATTAATATAATAAATATAATAATGTAAATATATTGATACTGTTAATATAATAAATTAATATAGTTAATATAATTTATATGATCATTGTAACCTATATTAATAAAATTTCAAATATTAATTATTTTATATTTTTATATTTATATTATTTTTTACCATTTAATTTAAAAAAATAAAAATTATTAATATGAAAATGATAATTGTAAATATTTATTTAATATCATTATTAAATTATCATTTCAATTACTAAATAATAAATGATATAAAAATTTATAGTATTAATAGTCGATATTTTAACATGGGTGTTGAAGGTTTGATGCAAGGTTGTAATAATAAGGTTTGATAAAAAAAACAATTGGTGTAGAATATCAATATGAAGATGGGCCAAACTAGGTAATTTTCTACTTATTTTCTTTCATTGTCAATAACTTATTATGATTCTAATTTTCTTGTCAATGATTTAATATGGCTTGAATTTGAAACTCGTATATTTATAGAATGAGATTAAATGTTCTAACTATAAATAGTTGAGCTTTCTCCTTTAATATTAATTTTTTTAATATTGAATATTTCTTTATTTATTAATATTATAAGTTTTTGAAATGTTAATATAGTTAGTGTATTAGTGTGAATGTTATATAAACAAACCATGTGCCACTTATATATTTGGTCAAAACATTAATGCTTATTTTTTATGATTCAAAAATATTTTTAAAATTTAAAAAAGTAAATAAATAATACATGATATTAAAAATAAATTATTCTATTACATTAAACATTAAAAAATGAAAAATTAATTTGTTACATTGCTAAATTCATTAGTTTCTTTAAACACATATAAATTATTTTAGTATGTCATTTTATAAATTTCACATTTAAAACATGGTGACTCTATATGACATACCCAAACATATCACAATGTCATCACCAAACCAATTATGTGAAACTTATAATATTTATAATAAAACTATTTATTCCTTTAATTGTAGATTTGTGCATATTATATAATTAGATTAGTGATTTTAATAATAAATAAAATTAGTCGACATACATATCCAAATTTTACTTTAATATTGATTATATACTGATTAATATGTTTTATTTATTAATATAGTTAATATTGATAAGTTTAATATAATATAATTAATACAATTCATATAATTATTATTACTTAAATGATTCTTAGAAAGGGTTTTTGCTTTATCCTAGGGTATTCAAGTTTACTTTAATATTGATAGGGTTAATATAATATAATTAATACAATTCATATAATTATTATTACTTAAATGGTTCCTAGAAAGGATTTCTGCTTTATGTTAGGGTATTCAACATTTTTGTTTTATAAGTTAAACAAAAATTATAATCAAATTATTAGTAGTTTTAATTTTTTATTTATACTAAAAAAAAATATAGTAGAGAACTTTAAAAATATTAAAAAATATAAATATTAAAACATTAATAATTTTTTATTTTTAAAATCTACCAAACATAGATAAAAAATATTAAAAATAAATTATTTTATTATATGAAATATTGAAAAATGAAAATTTATTTTGTTACATTGCTAAATTCATTATGTTTCTCTAGACCAATTTAAACTATCTTTGTGAGAATATGAACATCGAGGATGAAAATCACTTCCTCTTAGAGTGCGCGTACAACCACATTAGAGCTCAATTTCGTAATCTTTGTCCCAATACTGACCTTCCTAGACTTTTAAGTTCTCAAAATTATAGTGAGTTGGGAGGCTTCTTTCCAAGATAATTGAGCATAGGAATAGAATCATAAATCAAACTAAATAACTCTTTTCTTTAGGTCACCAAAGATTGGTCTTAGTGGACATTAACCACCACCGCCACCATCATCATCAAACCGTGTTAGTATGTCATTTTCTAAGTATAACATACTCAACCATATCACAATGCCATCACCAAGGCAATCATATCAAATTTATAGTAATTTATAATAAAACTTATTATTTATTGAATTGTAGATTTGTACATATTATATAATTAAAGTAGTAATTTTAATAATAGAGAAAATTAGTTGAAAAAAAGTTTAATTTAATATTGATTATTTATTTATTAATATTGTTAATATTGATAAAGTTAACCTAATAAAATGAACACAATTCATACAATTATTATTAATATATAATACTATTAACATATTAATATATTGATACTGTTAATATAATAAATTAATACAATTAATATAATTTATATTATCAGTGCAACCTATATTAATAAAATTTCAAATATTAATTATTTTATATTCTTACATTTATATTATTTTTTATCATTTAATTAAATTAAAATGCTAATTATCAATATCAAAGTACAATTGTAAATATATATTTAATATAATTATTAAATTATCATTTCAATTATTAAATAATAAATTATATAAAAAAATTATAGAATAAATAGTCTAGATTTTAATATGGGTGCGCAAAGTTTGATGCAAGGTTGTAATGGGAAGGTTTAATAAAAAACAATTGGTGTAGAATTTCAATATGAAGATGAGCCAAACTATGTAATTTTCTTCTTATTTCCTTTCCTTGTCAATAGCTTACTATGTTTCTAATTTCTTTGTCAATGACTTAATATGATTTGAAGTTGAAACTATTATATTTATAGAAATAGATTAAATGTTCTCACTATAAATAGTTGAATTTTCTCTTTGCATATTTCTTTTTTTAATATTGATTATTTATTTATTAATATTATAAGTTTTGATAAGGTTAATGTGATAATAGAGTAGTCTATAGTGTGATTTTTTGAAAGATTTTACTGTAGTTTTTTCCAATCAAATTTGTCCAAATTGTTGTAGGAATTTATTGAAAATAGAAGTTTGATGGGTAACCTTGCGCTACAGTCAAAAAATCAGTTTAAATAATAGAAATCAAGTTTTTACCTCAATTTGTTTCACCGTATTCCGGCACTTGAAACTCTAAAAGGTCACACTAAAGACAACTCCTATTACAATTAATATAATTAGTGTATTATTCTGAATATTAAATAAACAAACCATACATCACTTGTATATTTGGTCAAATTGTATAAATTATATTTTTAATTATTTGTGGATTCAATATAACTCTCAATTTGCTTCCTTTATCTAGTATAGACAACATAGACTATATTATTTGTGATCTCCCTTTATACAATGAAATAATAAATTTTGACATCTTAGACAACCACGAGCTTGACTCTGATCATAGGCCTTTACTCATAGCTCTCAATTTCGTCATGCATATAGATCCCATTGAAGATAATCCTTATAGTCAAAAGAACTTAATCTTTGATAGAAGTAAAAACGATCTATTTCTAAATGTATTAAAAACTAATTTGCTTCCTTTATCTAGTATAGACAACATAGATTACATGTATCATAATTTACTAAAACCCTCTCATATTCTATTAACAAGTTCTCAATTGAAGTCTCAAGTAATAAAAGAAATATGAAAACCAACCCATGGTATGACAAAGGTTGTAATAGTGCGAGGAGAGAAATTAAGGAAGCTATTGATGAATCTTTCAAAATTAACAAGATAAAAATATACAAAGCCTTAACTAAAAGGAAAAAAAGGAAAAATATTCGTAAAAGAAAAGAGAATCTCTTACACCTGTCTAAGGTGGCTCCTAAGAAATCCTAGAGGCACATTCTAACTAGGAAAACTAAATATAATAATAAAATTTCTTTACACGATTGGAATCTCTACCCTAAAAAGCTTTATGAATCTCCAAATGCTAGGGATAACTTTGAAACACTGCTCACAACGAAAGAATTTTTCTCATTAGAAGACAATTATTTTGGGGTTAAACGCCTGGAAAATGGGAAAGCTAAAGACATTGAAGGTTACCAGGAGGAAATCTTAAAAATTGGAGGTCCTGTCCTCATTCCCAACATCCAAAATCTTTTCAGCCAAGCGATCAAGCAAGGGTTCCCTAATCCTTGGACTCAGAACCTCATTATCCCTATTTTTAAAAGTGGGGATACAAATAACCCCTCTAATTATCATACAATTGTGATCACCCCTCTCTTAGCCAAGTTATATGGTATTATTTTGGAAAAGAAGTTAAGCATTTGGCTCGAAGGTGAAGGTAAGCGGGCTAAAGGCCAAGTGGGTTTTAGAAGGCAACACTCAACAACGGACCACCTCATTACACTTAGGATCATTTTGGAGGAATTCCGCAATGATAAATCCAATCTCTTCTATTTCTTTATGGACTTTATAAAGGCTTTCAATACGGTTCCTAGAAACAACCTATGGAATAGATTATAAGAGCTAAATGTTCCTTTCGAGCTAAGAGCGACTACTATAAGGTTATACGAGAATGTAACTACCAAGTTAAAGAGCAATGAGGGGTGGTCGAAAGATATTAAGTGTAATATCAGAGTTAAGCAAGGTTTCCCCCTCTCCCCTACCCGATTTGGCATTTACATCGACAAGCTAGAAGGTTGTTTAGAGGAAGAAGGATGTGCTGGTAGGATCTTAGCTAGGATATTCATCATCCTTCTTCTCTATGCTGACGATATTGTTCTTCTCGCAAGGTGACCATCTGATCTTGATAAGAAACTTAGACTTATTAAGGATTTCTACTCTACAACGGGTCTGTCTATTAACACTAACAAAACAAAAGTTATGATTATCAAATCCAAGAAGGACACTTATGCTAATTTATTGTATGACAATAGTAACTTGGAGGAAGTGTCTTCTTAAAAGTACCTAGGAATTGTTATTCATCACAAGCTCAACTGGAACTATAACATTAAGAAAAGGATTAATGGGGGGTGGAAAGATTTTTTTGGTCTGGAAAATAATTGTAAAACGACAAACCTCCTAATGTGGGATAGAAAGAAGTTCCTCTTTGAAACTTTAGTCACTCCTGTTATCTTATATGGATGTGAGGTTTAGGGTTGCAGCATCTCTAGAGAATCCTAGAGAAAGATTGAGAAAATCTAGAAGTGTTTTATAACGTATAAACTTAAAATTAAAAGCAATACACCATATCCTATTCTGCTTATAGAAGTGGGTCTTTCCCCTATTGAGAGCCTAAATATTACTAGGCTTCTATTGTACAAGCACAAGATCAATAGCATAGGAGACCATAGACTTCCTAAGCTAGCTTTAAATTCCAACCAAAACCACCTAAGGCTGAAAAGAGGTTGGTATAAAGACACCAGGGCCTGGTTAAACGATTGGGATATCGATGATAATGTTGCATTGCAAAACATTAATAACAATAAAAAAGTTTTTACTTCTAAGTTCAAAGAAAAAATGTGGTGTGAGAAAGATCTAGCAGCTAAAAGAAAATTAAGATATTATAAGGAGGTCATCAACTCCACCCTAGAAGATCAAAAGTATCTCTCTTTTTTAACTAGCCCTAAGAAGAAAATTAATATAGCCAAGATTAGAATGAACTCTCATGAGCTCCATAGTGAAACAGGTCGTTGGACAGTTCCTAAAACACCATGGATGGAAAGGGTTTTCCATCTTTGTGAGAATATGGAAATCGAGGATAAAAATCACTTCCTCTTAGAGTGCCCCACGTACAACCACATTAGAGCTCAATTTCATAATATTTGTTGCAATACTGACCTTCCTAGCCTTTTAAGATGTCAAAATTATAGTGAGATCAAGAGGCTTCTCTCCAAGCTTTTCGAGCATAGGAATAAAATATTAAATCAAACTAAATAACTCTTTTCTTTAGGTCCGATAGACCAAAGATTGGTCTCAGTGGATGTTAACCATCATCATCATCATCATCATAATATTTTTAATCTAATAATGTTAACTCTATAGAAAGTTTAATATTTATGTTTGTTATTAAGTTCAATATTTATGCTTTTTATTAATATTAATAAACATTGATAAACATAAATGTTTAAATTTAACATATAAACTATTAATATTAATATTAATATTATTACTATTATAAATATTTTGATGATTAATATTATTATTGTAGTTTAGACCTTCTGAATCCAGTGTAATGTGATTGAAGAGCTCTTCAATCATATTAAGCACATACTATAAGCACTAAACTACATTATCTATTGACTGTGGAAAGGTTCACACCTTAATATTAATATTATTATATTTTTTAATATTAATATTAATATATTTATATTATATATCTGAGTCTAGATTTTTTGGCTAAAATGTTTACTTCTACACTAACAACATCTGTTTTCATTTTTATTAAGGTATCTGCATCTCTTTCCCTTAATTGGTAAGCCATATCTGCATCAAATCCATCAGGGAATTTGAGCAGAATAGAATAAGGAGTAGGTTTAAGATTTGCAGGGATAGAATTATGGAAACTATTATATCTAGTGCAGTAATCTTGGACTGACTCATTTGGAGCTCTTTTCATGGAATCAAATTCAGACAATATTTGGAGGGGATTATTTTTCTTTTACCATTTATTTAAAAGCAGACTATGAAACAGAGCTAAATCAGTTACACTACTAGCAGCTAGGTCTTTAAAACACCTCTTAACTTCTCCTGTCAAATTTTGTGCAAACAACCTCATTTGAACATCTGAGTCATTAATCTCATAAATTTCAAAGAAGTCGGTCATCTTAGTAATGTGTTGCTGAGTAGTATATTGGGTAGTGCCATCAAGCAGTGGTATTTTATTCTGATAGTCTTGAGGCATGTCATGAAGCTATTGTGGTAAGACTAGGGGAGCATATCTAGAAGCCATATCTTGAAGCTTAGCTTGACTAGGAGGTAAAGTAGAACTTCTTGGAGCTGTGCTGGAAATGATAGCAGATGAACTAAAGGTTGTAGTTGTAGTGTTGGGAAATGAAACTAAAATGTATATGGAACTACTAGGAAATAAGGATTATGTGTTTAGGAAATCAAAAGGTGAACTAATGGATAGAGTGGATGAAGTGATAGGGGGAAATAATATTCTAGGTTGTAGAGGTAGTTTAGGGATAAATGGATCTGTAGATGAGTTGGTAGTGGAATTTATAAATGATGTAACAACATATAGAGATGAATCTCTAGCTAGTATTATTGTGATATGTAATTGAGAAACTGGAGGTTTGTTTGCATAAGTAAAAAATTGAGCTAATTCAATAGCTTCATCAATATCTTTGAGAATAGTAAGATTAATTTCTTCAATTTTAGTCTGATGTTGAACTTTCTGTGTCTTAAAATTTGCTGTAATATTTTTCTGTTTTGTATTGTAGAATGAAATAAAAACACGATCTAAGATAGCAGTTTTGAAATCACTTCCAGATTTAATTTTAAATAAATATTGTTCAAATTTCAGATCAAAATCAATATCTTGCAGAATTACTAACTCTTGAGGTAATGAATTCACTCTTTTTAATGATACTTCAGCTTCTAAATCTTCTAATTTTTTTTTCTTTTTACCAATTCGGTCTGGCTTGTCTACTATAACTGCAAGCTTAGGATCTAGGCTAGACCTGGTATAATAGACTTTCCTAGAAGCCATAATTACTGTTTTCAATATACGCAACTTATAAAAACAATCTTAATGTAAAAGGATGTATAAAAATATTTTCTCTAAGACTAGTTTGAGACTCAGAATTGGTTTGTTCCCCAGTCTGGTCGCCAGTAATGTTATCACTCTAGTAATTCTTAAGTTGTGTAATTTTGGTTTTTAGTTAAAGAATTTTAGAGGTAACCACAAACCTACTTCAAACTCTAGGATCTAGCCTTCCTAGGGTTCAGAGAAGGCTCTCTCTTTAAAGTTTAACTTTGTTTTAATTTATGAATATTAGGCTAGTTATGAGAGTGGAACTTTGGTTTGGTTTTGATAGATTTTGTGGGAAAAAATCACTTGAAAGGATGGATATTGGGAAATCTAATTTTCCATTGGGCTATGTAGTCAAAATCAAGTAAAAAAGACTAGGATAAAGGGAAAAAAAGGTCAAATGTCTTCAGGGCAAGATAGATAACCCTTGGAGATATTGGAAAGTTGTTTTTGTGAGGTGGTATGATTGGGATAAAGGACACTTAAGAATGCTTAAATCCGGAAAAGTGAAGTAGAAGGAGAGGTCAAACGAGAGAGGGAGCAATTAAGAATTCCCTACACTGGAAATCAGAGGAAAACATATCAATGATAACTAGTTAAAAATACATTGCTATTAACATATCCTGTAGTAATTCTCCTAGTTATACATTCAAATTTAGCATAAACATAAATGGATGCATGTAACATAGAAAAGAAACAATGACAAGTGAAGAAAATACTTCACTCGAAATAGTTCATCAAAGGAATCCTGAAGTATGATGCCAATTCACTTTGATCCAGCCTGATACTCGAAGTTTTGACACACAAAAGCTTTAAAATCCAAGAAGAAATGACTATAACAATCCCAAAAATTTTATTCCACCCAAAATACTTGAAAGAGTGAAGTATTTATACAAATTCTAAACTAGAATATCTTGAAAATATATCAAGATTGGTTTACAAATATCTCCAACTGTTTTACATAAATAGAACTTAAGTAAAGGAAACTCAAACTAATGCATCTATTTGACACTATTTTTTATGGATAGGTGATGACAAAGAGGATAATTCGAATTTGATCTCAACTCTTAGTTGATGATGAGGCATCCAAGTCACTAAATATCTCCTTTCTTTGTGCATTCTGCTCCAACAATTCTACAAACTTAGGGTCCACTGATACCTTTTTATCTCTCAATTTGAAATATATATGTAAAAATTGAAAGAGGGTATTGTATATAAATAAGTTTTTGAGATAAACCTCTCTCAGTTACCTAAAATTCTTCTGCAGCTATTCACAATAGGCTCTGCAAAAATATGTGTAAAAAAAAGTTTTTCACAGTTTGAAAAATATTGTACATATGTGCATGTATCTCTAATTTTGTAATACCTGTGAAAAACGTGAGATATATTTTGTAGACGGGTCTCATAGGAACAAAAATCTCCTTGATTTTTGTAAGAGGTATTTTTGATTGGCCACAATATTTTTTGCAGAATTATGACTTAAAGTGAGAGAGGTTTTTGTAGCTGGCTATCTTAGGAACATAAACCTCCTTCAATTCTACAAAATTCACTTTTTATTGGTCACAATAGCTTCTGCAAGACAATGAATTTAAATAGGAAATTTCTGCAAAAATGTCCCTTCTTGCTCTGTTTTCGTCTTTTAACCTTACTGTTATTTTAACTGTTTTTACTTTCACTTTGGATAAACTTAATTGTTGTTGAAATTGTTTTCATATTTGTTTAGCATTTACTGCGTTTGTATTTACTTTTACTTTTTTACCTTGACTGCTATGTAACTTTCTTTTAACCTTTACTGTAACTTTCATTTGATACACTTTCACTCTGATGCTCTTTGATTGTTCTTTTTTCACTATCACTGTGAATTCTTACCTTAATTTTACCATTCACTATGTAAATTTATCTCTCTCTACATAAATGACTTCTTTCTGTTCTTCTGCCTGGAATATTTTGTTAAGGAATATCATTTAAAATTATTTTCTTTGTGAACTTTTGCTAATGACCTGCAAAACAAAATAATTTTTAATGAAACCCTGCATGCAGGGAGGTGATAATGACTTTAAGTGGTCACTGAACTGGATTTGATTTTGGCACTTTGGAACCTTCGGGGTTGCTTGCACGCTACTTCTTAGGCATTAGACAGTTTGCAGAAGCAATTTACTTTAGAAGAGGGTTTATTGGACAAATTTGGAAAAGTATAGCTTTTTCTTTGGGCTTTCTTTTCAATTAGGTCTGTGAAATAGTTTTATAGCCTTTTAATTAGTTTGAAAACAAGAAACAAGGGTTTATTGAGTATTTTAATAGAAATTTGGGCTAAAAAATCTTTTGAAAAGGGTTATAGAGGCTTAGGATACCTGCATAGGTTTTCTTGTTTGATTTAAGATTGAAATAGTTCATCAAAGTGTGAAAAGCTCATAAATTTCTTGAAAAATTGTGTGCAGCAAAAAAAACGGGCTTTCTGGGAAAAATTTGACAGGGTCTGGCCTGTTTTTGGGGCTTTTTGGCAGTTTCTTTTAATTGATTTTTAAATTATAAGTATGTTTTTTTTATTTAAAGGTCTTTTAAATTGATTGCAGGTTCAAATTTTAGAAAAATACCTGTAATATGTAGGTATCGGGCTTCGGAACAATTTCAGAGGTTTTGACTGAATTGATAACTTCTGTAGGTTTTCTGGAGCAATGTAAAGGTCTTGGGCACTCTTCAATGGTTTTCAGGGAAAATTATGCAGGCTTCTGGGCATGAAAATGGCAGAATATTGTGCTTTTACAGTCAAGGAGGTTGCGCAGTGGGTTTAGGTTAATGTGCAGAAGATAAAGGGATGAATTCATTTCCAAGGTTAAATATGCATTTTGGTAATATTACTTATTCATTGAGTGATTGTCACATCGGTGGGGAAGGTGGTTTCGGAGTTCACAGGATAAAAACCATAGTGGTTATCGCGTGGATTTTGGGTAGTAAGCAGTTTGGCTTGAACCCACGCGATCCAATAGGAGTCGTCCACGTGGTGGAGAGCTAAAACTACAAAACAACCATTTCACGCAACTTTGGTGTTTGGATGATCGCGCAACTTTTCTACGCAATATTGGATGTCCACCGTAGGATTTGAGCTTTGATAGAGAATGGTCTAGATCTGTTGGGAAGGTGCGTTGGAATGGGAGTGGGGCCAGGATGTTTGCATATGCGTGGCGGGTTATAAATTTTTATAAATAAACATGTAATACGTTTAAACCTTAGTTAATATGTTTGGGGAATGATTTTAAACTTTATAAAAATGTGTTTTTAATAAATTTTAAAGTTCAGGCATTATATAAATAGGTGGGGGGTAATGTTTTATGCATTAATTAAAACATTTTCAAATGTTTTAATTATACATATGAGCACTGTATTATATTATATAGATTTTCCACGTTGAATGGTTGTTTTAAATCTATAGGGGAGGGATATTCGTATATAGATATGTTTAGACGAGTGGGAAAAATCAGGCGGGGTTTTTATTTTTCAGTGTTCACACATGGAGATATTAAACTTTGGTCTAAAACTTAAAATAATGGGTTTTGTGGGTTCATTTAAATATAAGGGAATTAATATCTACCGATAGATGTAGTTTTATGGATTTAATAAAATAGGTTAGGTGTTAATATGAAAAAAGGGGTAGTGAAAATGGAAATAAAACATATGTTACCTCTAAGTAAAGTACAAAAATAAAGCCTTGCTCATCTTTGTTTTATTATTTCACTTATACTTAGGATAAATGCTTTTTGATGGTTTTATGAATGATTTTGAAGGGAATGAAGTTAATTATTTTAGGGTTTCAATTTTACTAAGTAAAAATATGTCTTCACTTAGGAAAAGGGATTAAGATGTATGGATGAGGGGTAAATGCTAATAAATGTGGGTTTAAGGTAGGAACTCAATATTTTTAACTAACCAGTCATCGAGCCTTGGGTCTGGTCCCAAAAAAATTTAGAGAAATGCTCTGAGCCTTTTTTACTGATAGTTTAGAATATTGAATACTTGTGGGGGAGGGGTAATTAGTCATTTTTCCCAATGATGCTTTATTACATGATTGCGCAATAGTTTTCTACCTATCTACTGATTTATCAATTTTAAACTGTTTGACAAATATTTATTCTCTATCTAAAGCATGAAATTGAAAGCATGAAAAGTTAAGATTAAGCTATTTAACTGACCAAGGATTATGGCATTTATTGACACTCTGCACATAATCATTATTCTTGCAGTAAAAAAATAAAAATAGTGGCATTTGGACTTGCTCACTTTCAGGTCTTATTTTCATCTCTTTTTTTTTGGGGGTCTATATTTTTCTAAGTCCTTTGATCTTTATTTTAGGGATTTTTACCATCTTTTTGGCTTTTTTATTATTTTTTCATTTTTTCAAAATATGGGAAAAAAACTTGCAGAAAAAAAGGTATGTACATATTTACAAGACTATCGAAGTAAATTCAAAATTTATGAACCATATTATTATGGGACCCTAACAGTGACTCCACATGGGGATGACATTTCCTGGTGAAAAATCAAGAACTTTGAGACTAGTAGCCTTTTGAAATTTTACTGTGATGACCCTGTAAATGTATTCTGATAACTGCAACTTATTCATACTTATGATATTCACCTCTCAAATCTTAGGGCATTCTCTTTGGGCTTCAACTTTTTTTGGGAAACATCGAATCCAATCTAAACTTTGCAATGTATATGTACAATTATCAAAGTGAATCAAAACTAACTATTTGTTAACTCAGGAGAGTAGTAGTGCTTCAGCATTCTGCCATTTACTAGTCCTTCTTGCAAATATTTTCCGTCTATTTCTTTCAGGAAGAAAGCATTATTACCTCTATATCCATAAATCACATAAGGTCCTTCCCACAAAAAATCAAATTTTCCATGTTTTCCTTTGTCTTCTCTTCTAGAATCCCACTTTAACACTTTATCTCCTATGTAGAAATAATCTTCTTTAGTCGTTTTATCAAAAAAATTCTTGATTTTATCCTAAATGACTTGAGATTTGATATAAACTTGTTCCCTTGTTTGTTGCAAGTGAATAGTTTGATTGATCCTTCTTTGAATGTCATTTGTTTCCACTTGTAACTCTTGGATAATTTTCATCACTGGTACACCAAGGGAGGTTGGAAAAACAACATCCATTCTATAGACAACTTGGTAAGGGGAAGTACCAATGGTTTTTTTAGTAGTAAGTCTATCTTCCCATAAGGCATTGACTAAATTTTTAGTCCATGTTGTGAAACCAGCTCCAAAAAGAGAATAAAAGAGATATCAATGCCTTAGAAATAAGCCACTTCGAGGGGGAAACCTCCAATACATTACATTTATGAACAATTCTTGGATGATACAAATGACAAAACATCCTCTCTATATATAGGAGTCCATGGGGCCACAATGTAATCCTAGTGGGGCCACAATGTAATCCTAGTCGACCTAACAATAATAATGTAAAGGCATAATAATAACAATATGGGGGTTACAAGGGTACAACAATAACAATAAGGCGGTTACACTAACAACAATAAGGGACTATACTAGAAATATAAGGACCTAACATGCTCCTCTCATTCAAAAAATTGTTGTCCTCAACGCTTGAGTAGCTCCAGGTGCTTCTGTATACAATTCTCATCCTCCCATGTGGAATCTTTAGTGGGTAAGTTCTTCGTAGCTGTCAAGTTCTTGTTTCCGTGACTACTTCAGGTTCCAATATGTTTTTTCCTTCCTCATCAATTTTTGACAATATTGTTTCAACTGGAAGTTTGTCCCCTATAACATTTTTTAAGCATGAAACATGGAAAACTAGATGCACTCGTGAAGAAGTAGAAAGCTCCAAATTGTATGCCTTATTACCAATCTTTTGCAGCACCTTGTAAGGACCATAGTACTTTGGTGATAATTTATTATCCTTCTTAGCTTGCTTGAGGGACATTTGTTTGTATGGTTGTAGCCGTAAAAATACCTAGTCTCCCACATCAAAACTTCTCTCAGTGCTATGTTGATCTGCCTATTGTTTCATTCGATTTTGTGCCTAATTTAGGTTATCCTTTAAGAGTTGGAGAACTTCTTGTTGATTCTCGATTTGATCCTACACTGCTTGAACCCTATAATTTTCCCTTAAAGAAGATGTGATGGATGGTTGATGATATCCATAAAGTGCCATAAATGGGGTCATTTTTGCTGCAGTATGGAAGGAAGTGTTATACCACCATTCAGCGAGAGGTAACCACTTGACCAATTTTTCTTGCTTATCATATACAAAACAATGAAGTGTTATTCATCCCTAATTTTCGTACCTCAAGATGACTAAGCATTGTTTCCAGATTTCTAGAAACAAATTTCATGAGCATTGTGAGTTCTAGAAATCTCACAGCCTTCATTACCCTTAGGATAATTTTTTTCCTATTTTTTCCATCTTCCCATCTAGTCATCACTAGCCCACCACTCCTAGAAGACCCATCCTGGGTTCAAGCCATTTATTTTTACCCCATCTGTCACTCATTTTTCACCATGTCTTGCCTTTTGGCGCAAATCCTCTGTTTTGCTTATCTACAAGATTCCCTACTACTGTTCAAACCTACTAATCCAATAATCTTGATGACTCTTCCATAATATTCTCAGACATTGATTGCTCTATAGACCCTCTAGATAATTAGAAATGTTAGATCCTAGGTCTTCAAAACACACTAAGATTATCACAGGTCCTGTCTTATACTTGGTAATCACTAAGTATAAATCCCTATCCGAAATCCAAATCCAAAGGTCCCCATTAGGACACTAAAGGTTTCACTGAGTCATAGGATGGATTTGGTGCCCAGCAAGTTATCCCTTCCTGCATAAAGAGGATTGCACTCAAAGCGGCCTTCTTGTCTCAGAGTACAAACTTTGCAAGTGACAGCTTCCCTTGTTCACATTTTTTAAAGAGCAGCCAAGATGACCACTAGCAACAAGAAGAGGAAAGGTAATAGGGTATAATTATCACCAAGAGGTATACCAAAAAAAGAAAAACAGAACAGGCCTATAGGTGAAAGAGTATCAGGGTTTGTTTTGGTGGATTGACAAAACATTGATGACAAGCAAAGAACCATCTCAGAGATTTCAAGGACAGAAGCCTCCTCCTTAAGGTTTCTTGCCAAAATAGCACTGCTTCACCTGCACTAAGAGAAGAAAGACAAATGGTATCAGGTTAAAGAAGACCATTTTTCCAAAGGGTAGAAAAATAGAGTTTTTTAAAGTAAAAAGTTGGGTTATGAGTTATTGTCAGATTAAGCCTAAAAAGGAAAAGTGTGACCTCGATTTCTGCATCTCAACGATAGAATCCCAACAAAGGGCCTCCATGCCAAAAATATTGTTCTGCAAAAATATTGGCAAAGGTAGAAATAGATGTGTTTTCCAAAAAAATGTTAAAGGGTGTTCATAGCAAACATTAGTCAAAATTGCACATTGAAAGATAGGAGACCCAACTTTACAAAAGTGGGTTTGGTCTTTTTAATTTACTTTTCAAAATCAAGTTTAAAAGACAAATTGAACCTTCCCCATGCATCATTTTCCTATTTCAAGGAGAAGAATCCATGAGAAGAAAGTGGTATGGTTTTTTTCGGGAAAAAAATGGAAATTATCAGGCGCTACATAGTAAACACGGCACTATGCCCCTGGCCTCTGGCGCTATGCATAGAGACGAGGCAGGCAGTGTAATATTGCACTACGCTACACGCTCGCAGGTTTGTGCTACGCGCAGGCTCAGGAAAGACCACCGACACTCGAGAGACTAATTTTTTGTACCCGGCGCTATGCCCCGACAGCCTGAACGGCCTGACGCTACGAGCAAGCGCTATGCGCTGGGGCTGCACCCCTGGTAGCACTTCAGAAAATTATGCCAAAGGATTTAAAAATTGGGTTTTGGCCTCTAGGAAGCTTCTACAAGTTAAAACAATGTTGGTCAACCTTTTTTCCTTCTCCTAAATATTGTTTATCAGAGAGGTCATCCATGATTAGAAATTGACCAAAACCCCAGACTATGCAAAAAAAAATTGTCATGTCTTTGAACTAAGGTTATTAGAAGGATTGGTTTTTATACAAAAAGAAGACTGAGTGACTATAAACCTGACCTCTACCACTAAGTCCAAGCTTTGAAAGTTGTCCTCACCCTAGCTTTCCTCTTTGCAAAAGTTTGACCTACACCACTTATTTTGCTCCAAATACCCTAAAGAAAACTCAAGGTTCCTTCTGATGTTTGGACCAGCTATCATGTCAAAGGGAGATAGTCACATCAGTGGTGATGAGAGCCATACTCCCACCAAGCCAAAACATGATGGAGGAAAAGCTAAAAGGTTTGAGCCCCTAGACACCACTCCAATTACTTCCTCTCCTATGATCCTTTCATGCTTCCAGGATGTAGGATGCTGTAACCATTTTTGTGAAAAGGTCAAGAAAGTCTAATACCATCCAAACTTAACTAGGTTGTTTTCTTGTAGCCTAAAAAACCACCAAGTTGATCTAGCAGGGGTCCAATTTGAGCTTTCATCTGAAATCATTACCAAGGCAACCGGTATACCAGATGTTGGTGAGCTTTGGTTCAAACAAAAGAAATTGGATTTGGGTTATTGTGGGCCTTATTTGAAACCCACCTATTAGCAAAACTGCAAGGCTATTTTTCCTTTTTCTTATTTTCTAAAGAGGTATGCAACATTAATGAGGTATATTATCAATTTTTTCACATGTGAGGGAAGGCACTCCCAGCTCTATTCATATCATATCATATTGCTGATGCATTTTACCAAAGTCAAGATGATGAACCTACCTTATTACCTTTTCCAGAGTATTGATAAAATGGCCTCTGTTGTCAAGAGGAAAAGATATGAACACAAAATTCCTAGCCTCTTTCATCACTCCCTGATCAAGATGATTGTCCTATGCGATCTAGAGAAACAAGATATATCTTGGGAGACCTTCATCTCACGTGATGTGTTTTCATACCCCCGGGCCTTCATCCAGCAGAGCTTGCCTTCCATTTCACAACCATCTACCTCCACATAGCCATCATCTTCCCATGTGCCTTCTCCACCAATAATTTCACCTATTACCTCCTCCTCGATTTACCAAGTGAAGGGGCTAACAGTATCCCTAGTGAAGGGAAAATAGGAGGAAATAGTGAGGAAGAAGATGAGATAGATAATGATGAACAAGGAGAGGACAATGAAGAAGAAGTTGATGAAGAAGAGGAAGAGGATGAAAGTGAAGAAAATGATGAAGTAAGAAACCATGATCATGAGGAAATAATTGAAAAGAAAGATGATGAAGAGGAAGAAGAAAATTAGGAAGAGGAAAGTGGCCCAGAAGAAAGTAGAAATGGCCAAGGGCAGCAAGATGATGAAGAAGAAAACAAATATGAAACCAGTGATGGCAGTAAAAATGATGAAAATAGTGAACATGATGATGAAGAGGAAGATAAAAATGATGAGGAAGAGGAAAACAGTGAAGAATGAGAACAACCAGATGACGAAGGAAACTATCTAAGTGCCCAAGACAGTCCAAGAAAGAGTCATGACAGTCATGACAGCTGTCATGACTGTCTTGAAAAAAATTAGTCCATAGAAGACATAGAAAAATCAGAGCATAGTGAAGGAAAAATTCATGTCAACATTTCCTTTGAGACTCCCATGATTTCCCCTCTCTCATGCACTTATCATAGAGGGAAAAGGAGTGTGTTTTCTACCTCTAAAAGGCAAAGGGCCACCTCCTCACAAAATACCAAAGCATCAGACAAAGGCAAATAAAAAATGAAGAGTGTTTAGCCAAAGGCACCAGTCAGGAGGAGAAAAAGGATTAAAAAGGCTTCTCAAGGCCCTCTCTTTGTTGATCTAGACAGTGATAATGAGGACCAAGGGATAAACACAAAATTTCTCCTCCTAGAAAAAGATGCCCAACTTCAAGAATGGGAAAAGGATTTTGAAAGGGAACAAAGGGTTATATAATATTACAAAAATGATCACAAACATTTCAAAGAGGTGAATAGGGGCCTTGCCTTGCAGAAGAAAATGGTCAAACACTATGCAAGGAAGAGCATGATTGCCAATGCTAAATTGAGGCAAGCCCTCCTAGAGCTAGAAGAGCCAAAAAGGCCCAAAGTTCATGAAAAACTTGGGATCTTGGCTGATTCTTCTTAGCAGGTGTCTAAAACCACTTGAGGGGTCTACCCACCAACTTTGAAGAAAATCCGGACACTTTTTGTTTTTTCCGAATTTTGGCCCCTAGGAGCACAACACCCTAGGCACTACACTCTTTATTGGGGCATCCTCAGCTGCTAAAGTTTACATTTATGGGTTTTTCATGTCTCCATCAGTCTCCCCAAAAAATTTCAGATCATTTGGAGCATTCTTTCCCCCTCAAAAGATCAAAAAACACCTCAAAAATGACCTTTCTGCCTCCTTTTCAGGCCTGGAGCTACACTTTGAGCAGTCATGAGAGATTGGATTTTTGAGAAGGTAAGTGGAATCCATTCAGCACAAATCAAGTATTTCTGGAAATTAGACTCTTCAAGCCTTCCAACAAGCCATCACGGGCCTGAATCCGAAGCCGGGAAGGGGTCCAAAACTCAGTTGCAACAGACCCCAATTTTTGCTGATTTGGAGCTACGCACAGAGACAACTTTTTGCCAAAAAGTCAACAAAAGACACTAATTAATGGAAAATTGGTTTTTTAATTTTTTCTTGGAAAAAGCACTCCTGATTTGATTGGGGAGTTATTTTTTTGTGTGTTTCATTTATTTTCTTATCTCTTATGTGTCTTGGGCCTTGCATGGTCATTAAGCACATTTATGACATTTATGGCTGAATTAGGGTTTCTGGAAGCCTCTTAGGGTTTCCACCTCCTCATTTTCTCCATAAATAGAGCATGAGGCTCTTGTATATTTTTTTGGATGTCGATTGCTTATGCTGAAGTAATACATAGTCTCTTGAAGCCTTTGATGAGAAATTGATGTCTTGGAGCTTATGCATGATCTGATTCACTTGTTGATGGAGAAGGACTATTTGCAGGATCCATAGGCTTGGCTGATGATGACCGAGGTTACAAGGTCGAGGAATTTCTTGCTTGCTTGACAAAACGAGAGCAAGGGATGGAGTCACTCACTATTCATATGGTGAGGGTGAGCAAGTGAACTCTCGACAAGGGGGCCACCATTGATAATGTCAAAAAGCTCTGGGTTGTTGGGTGGGGGTGAGCAAGCGAACTCTTGACAAGGGGGAGAGGGGAATTTTGTGTGCATGATTCTCTCTAGACTTGGAAGTCTTCCATGTGTGTGCTCCGGGGTGTCTCCCTTCCCTTTCACTTATAAGATCGGTTTCTCATATGTTTTCCATCCATCTATGATGCAGTAGGAAAAAAACATTTAGACTAAGATATGCTTGTTGATGGCACCTTAGATATGTTTGTTTCCTTCACTGCCTAAATGTTTTCTTCTACTTAAGATATGTTGGAGAATTCATCTTTTTCTCTCTAATAAGTTTTTGGCTTGTCTGTTTTCTTGAATGATTTAGATCAGTTAGTATCAATTATGATTTATGGATAGCCCTGCATATTGTTACCTTTGAGGTAATCTATTCTTAAAATCACCTTTTGAAGCAGCTTTGTCTATAGTTTTTCAAGAAGTTTGTCTTAACCATTCTCTTTGCATTAAACTTAGCTAAAATTTTCTCAAAGAACTCTCATAGTTGTCACTGTGGATGCTAGGGTTTGTCTCTTCTTCTATGGTTATAGTTACTTGTGCAACTTAAATGTTTTTCCTGCTCTTGATGATAAAACCCATGAAATATTAAATTATTTTTTGCCTTTCTATGTTTTATATGAATGTTGTCTTGGTTTATTATATGCTTCCAGTCTGAAATCAAATGGATTAGGTGTTGCTTAACCCTTTGACTCTCTTGCTATGCTTATAAATGTTCTAACTCTCACATTTTACAAGTATATAAAGGATTCTACTTCTGCCCTTTATTAGCTTGTTGTTCCCAATTTTAATGTCCATCTCATGATCCTTCACAACCTCAAAGATCCACAAACCAAGTTAAATTTCCTTGCAAATGCTCTTGACACCATTGATGAACTCATTCATGACCTTGTTTGACACCATTGCCCAATTACTTAACAATCTTCCTTGTTTTCTATCTAAATCTATTTGAGCATCATACCCAACCAAAAACAATCAAAATACCCTACACTTAACATCTAGCCTAAAATCAACCCTAATCAGTAAGAAAGTTCACATCATGGCACCTATTAGAGAGATCCCTCTTCGAATCCAGGAAGGCTAGGTCCTTGGATTCCAAAGCTTGGTTTGATGTTACCCTATCCATTTGTATCTAAATCAATCTAGAAAATTACAGGGAGCTAACATAATGGCGATCACGGTGGGACAGAGTTAATCACAAATTCCAATGGGAGGGTTCAAAATACAAGATGCTAGAATATTTTCAAAAATGGCCACGACATCAATGGATAAGATTAATGAACATAACTCTCTTGCATATCTAAATCAAGTGATTAAACCCCACTTAAATAATTTTTTTACCAAATTATAATTAAAATTTTACCGTGCCATTAAATACTAAACACTTATGAAAATTAATGCAAATTAAATTTACATCTTTGAAGTATTGGATTCTCAAACCTCCAAAACCTTTTTTGAAACAAGCCTCCACTATTTCAACCACCATAAAACTATGAAAAGTGTCCTAGCCAGACCATAAAACTATGAAACATGTTATATAGACACATGTTGATTGTCATTCATAATAGTTCATGTTGATTTTCATTCATAATGGTTCAAAACTTATTTTTTCTTGGTATTATAGAATTTATTATGTTTTATTGCTATGTAAAAATAGAATAAGGCACAAATGAGTTATGTTTTCTAAGTGTTATTAATGGATATCATTTAAAAATAATAATGTTGATTGACTATTTTAATAATTTTTTTAATGTTTTAATGATCATTTATTGTTTTAATAATTGTAAGTAATGTAACTTACAATTAAATGATGGCATGTAATGGGGGGAAACCATTGGAGGTGTGCTTGCCTCATGTTCCATATTCTTTATTTAATACACTTTTTTTAATTGAAAAGGCTTTCATTAAAATTCCACAAAACAAATTCAACAAAAAAATAAACTAAGCGTATTCACAAATATATCCAACAAATTGTGACATGCGACAAGTTTCATTTCATAAGCATGGACTATTGTGCATTTTTATTGTTTCTTGATATCCAGGTCACTACAAGTTTATGGTTCATTGGTTTATTCCAAAATTGTAGTGAGATTTATTTCCTACCTTTAATACATTGAATGGTATATAATAGATTGACTCTGGTAACCAAGTACCCAGAGCTTCTATTTTATACAGAGGTTTAGGTGCCACATATTCGGCCTTAATTCCTTTATTAAATTTTTCAAGCCTAAATAGAAATTGGGAGGTATGTAAAACTCAGGCCCTCTTTGTTTTGATACCATAAACTATTAAAATTTTTATTTCATCATGAGTATCATGAACATGATAGATAATTCACACAAACATGGGTTATCCATTTCATCTTCTTTTTGCGCCTCCAATATGATCAACTATACCCTTCTTTGTGATCCATTCATTGACGCACCACTATGAGCCAAACTGAATTTTGATCTTGGTGTTTAAATTTTACCGAATTTTCCCATTCTTCAACAATGATCTATCCATCCATTGGCTTCTTAGTAAAGAGCCATTTCCCCAAACTACAATATTGGCAGTGTTCTCTTCAGCCAATCTGTTGTTCCCAATTTTGGCTAATCTTATGCTCTTAGTCTTTGTTGTATGCATTGTTGGTACTACAGTAATATTTCAGGACCTTTACAATAGATAGATATGGGGACGACACAACTAGGATATAGAATTTTATTGCTCCTTGCTTGCACTTTAAGATGTCACAGTCAAAATCTATAATAATGTATCTTAACAAACTGGGATTGAAACCTCTCTGCCCTTTGAATTTCTAAGGTCTGATTTGACAAAGCCACTTCACTTTTGAAGTAGTGAGAAAAAATTCCCCTGCCTTTGACCCATTCTATGATAGCCGAGATGCTATCATTAATACTTTGATACATGTTTTTCTCTTATGAACATATCAATTTATCCATGCTACTATCGCCATAAGAAGAAGTGTAGGTGAGTGACACCCGTGGGGTTATCTGAGACACCAGATATAAAAACTTCCTGAAATGGTAGGAATGAAAAGGAGTGTGCCTTATCAAACTCATTTTCTAAAAGGACTAAATCCCTCTCATACCTAGATTCCCTTTCAACCTTGCTCCTATGAGATAATTATGTTGCGCCTCCTTAACCATAGTTTTTGGTAGCCCTTAGTGCCCATTGTTTGCAAATTAATATGTTTGGATGTGTAAGTTTCCAAAGTATATTATGTCTACATGGTTTAAGTGTTTAAGTGTGTTGTTTTATAATAATTTCTCGTTTTCCATCATTTTAAAATTTGAGATAAATAACATAAATACAAGTCATTACAAATTCACACGAGACAAAATTTAAACTATTTGGCATTTTTACAATCTTCTTTTATTATTGACCTATGTTAACCATTTATAGTTAAGTCCAAGTTAGAATACAATGGGCTTAAGGAGTAGCTCAAGTTTATTAGATGGAATTAAATGGTTCATACTAGAAAGGATTTATGCTTCATCCTAGGGTATTCAACATTATACAATGAACATAAGGAGCAACTGAAGTTGATTAGATGGACTTAAATGGTTCTAATTAGAAAGGATTTATGCTTCTTCTTAGCGTATTCAACATTTTTGTTTGATACTTTTAACACAAATTATAATCAAATTAGTAATATTTTTAATTTTTTATTTATACTGAAAAATATAGGAATATTATAAAATATTTATAGTAGAGAATTTTAAAAATATTAAAACATTAATAATTATTTTTTGTGATTCATAAATATTTTTAAAATCTACAAAAATTAAATAAGTAATAAATTATATTAAAAATAAATTATTTTATTACATAAAATATTAAAGTGTGTTGTTTTATAATAAGTTCTCTTTTGCCTTCATTTTGAAAATTGAGATAAATAACATTAATACAAATCATTACAAATTCACAGGAGAAATTTTGCATGATTCACCCAATATAGGCTACTCCATGAAAGAATGGCTAGACCTTTTATTATGTCATGAGAAAACTCTATGGCATCTTTACAATGTCCTGTATTATTTATCTATGGTTTTAGTGTGTTGTTTTATAATAATTTCTCTTTTTCCATCATTTTGAAAATTGAGATAAATAACATAAATACAAATCATTACAGATTCACATGAGACAAAATTTAAACTCTTTGGCATTTTTACAATGTGCCTTTATAATTGATCTATGCTAACCATTTATAGTTAAGGCCAAGTTAGGTGTTGCAGGCACTTACAATTTTTTTCCTGTAGAATACAATGGACTTAAGGAGGAGCTCAATTTGATTAGATGGACTTAAATGGTTCTCAGAAAGGATTTCAGCTTCATCATAGGGTATTCAACATTTTTGTTTGATATGTTAAACACAAATTAGAATAAAATTATTAATAGTTTTAATTTTTTATTTATACTGAAAAATATAGGAATACTATAAAATATTTATAGTAGAGAATTTTAAAAATATTAAAAAATCTAAATGTTAAAACATTAATGATTATCTCATTCAGAAATATTTTTAAAATCTACAAAAATTAAATAACTAATAAATAATATTAAAAATAAATTATTTTATTATATAAAATATTATAGTCTGTTGTTTTATAATAGTTTCTCTTTTTCCATCATTTTAACAATTGAGATAAATAACATAAATACAAATCATTACAAATTCACAAGAGACAAATTTTGCATGATTCACCCAATATAGGCTACTCAATGAAAGAATGATTTGACCTTTTATTATGTTATGAGAAAACTCTTTGGAATTTTTACAATGTGCATGTATTATTGATCTATGTCAACCATTTATAGTTAAGGACAAGTTAGGTGTTGCAGGCACGTTCAAAGTTTTTTCTGTAGAATACAATGGACTTTACTAGCAACTCAAGATGATTAGAGGGAATTAATTGGTTCCTAGAAAATATTTCGACTTCATATTAGGGTACTCAACATTTTTGTTTGATAAGTTAAACACAAATTATAATGAAATTATTAATAGTTTTAATTGTTTATTTATAAAATATAGGAATATTATAAAATATTTATATTAGAGAATTTTAAAAATATTAAAAAATATAAATATTAAACATTAATGATAATTCATCAAATATTTTTAAAATCTACAAAAATTAAATAAGTAATAAATAACATTAAAAAAATTATTTTATTACATAGAATATTAAAAAATAAAATTTATTTTGTTACATTGCTAAACTCATTAGTTTCTCTAAACAAATATAAATGATGTTAGTATGTTATTTGCCAAATTTCCAATCTAAAACATGGAGACTTTATATGACATATCCAAGCATATCACAATGCCATCACCAAGGCAATCATGTCTAATTTATAATAATTTATAACAAAACTATTTATTTTTTCAATGGTAAATTTGTGCATATTATATAATTAAATTAGTAATTTTAATAATAAATAAAATTAGTTGAAACACATATCAAAATTTTTCTTTAATATTGATTATATATTTATTAGTATTTTTTATTTATTAATATTGTTAATTCATATAATATAATTAATAGAATCCATATAATTATTATTACTTAAAAGATTCCTAGAAAGGATTTATGATGCATCCTAGGGTATTCAATTTTTTTGTTTGATAAGTTAAACACAAATTATAATGAAATTATTAATAGTTTTAATGTGTATTTTTACTCAAAAATATATGAATATTATAAAATATTCAAAGTAGAGAATTTTAAAAATATTAAAAAATATAAATATGAAAACATAAATGATTATTTTTATCTTTCATAAATATTTTAAAATTTAGAATTAAATAAGTAATAAATAATATTAAAAATAAATTATTATATTACATAAAATATTAAAAAATGAAAAAATATTTTTTTACATTGATAAATTTATTAGTTTCTCTAAACCAATATCTCTAAACAAATATCAATCATGTTAGTATGTCATTTGCTAAATTTCAAATTTAAAACATGGTGAATCTATATAACATATCCAAACATATCACAATTTCATCACTAAGGAAATCATGTAAAATTTATAATAATTTATAATAAAACTATTTATTTCTTAAATTGTATATTTGTGCATATTATATAATTAAATTATTAATTTTAATAATAAATAAAATCAGTTGAAACATATATCAAAAATTTACTTTAATATTGATTATTTATTTATTAATATTGACACGGTTAATATAATATAATTAATACAATTCATATAATGATTGTTAATATATAATAATATTAATATATTAATATTGTTAATATAATAAATATAATAATGTAAATATATTGATACTGATAATATAATAAATTAATATAGTGAACATAATTTATATTATCATTGTAATCTATATTAATAAAATTTCAAATATTAATTATTTTATATTTCTATATTTATATTATTTTTTACCATTTAATTAAAAAATCTACAAATTATCAATATGAAAATTATAATTGTAAATATATATTTAATATATATTTAATATAATTATTAAATTATCATTTCAATTATTAAATAATAAATGATATAAAAATTTATAATATTAATAGTCCATATTTTAACATGGGTGTTCAAGGTTTGACGCAAAGCTGTAATAAGAAGATTTTAACATAAGAAGATTTTAACATGGGTGCTGAAGGTTTGATGCAAGGTTGTAATAAGAAGGTTTGATAAAAAAAAAAAATTGGTGTAGAATATGAATATGAAGATGGGCCCAATGAGGTCATTTTTTACTAATTTCCTTTCCAAATGGCTTCAATTTGAAACTCTTATATTTATAGAATGACACTAAATGTTCTAACTATAGCTTTTTCCTTTTATATTAAATTTTTTAATATTAATATTTCTTTATTTATTAATATTATAAGTTTTTTAAATTTTAATATAGTTAATATATTAGTGTGAATGTTATATAAACGAATCATGTACCACTTATATATTTGGTCAAAACATTAATGATTATACTTTCTCATTTAGAAATATTTTTAAAATCTACAAAAATTAAATAAGTAATACATAATATTAAAAATCAATTATTCTATTACATTAAACATTAAAAAATGAAAAATTATTTTGTTATATTGCTAAACTGATTAGTTTTAAAAAAAAATATAAATCATTTTAGTATGTTACTTTTTAAATTTCACATTTAAAATATGATGACTCTATATGACATACCCAATCACACTGTCATCACCAAAGCAATCATGTGAAACTTATAATATTTTATAATAAAACTATTTATTTCTTCAATTGTAGATTTGTGCATTTTATATAATTAGATTAGTGATTTTAGTAATAAATAAAATTAGTCGAAGCACATATCAAAAGTTTACTTTAATATTGATTATATATTTGTTAATATGGTTAATATTGATAGGTTTAATATAATATAATTAATACAATTCATATAATTATTATTACTTAAAGGGTTCCTAAAAAGGATTTTTTCTTTATCGTAGGCTATTGAAGTTTACTTTAATATTTATTATATATTTATTAATATGGTTAATATTGATAGGGTTAATATAATATAATTAATACAATTCATATAATTATTATTACTTAAATGGTTCTTAGAAAGGACTTTTCCTTTATTATATCATACACCGAGAACTTCACATGGAAATGTAAGGAGTTAAAAAAATTTATACAAGTTACTCACGAGTAACTATCCATTCACTATTAAATATTCCTTACTCATCATTACATAGTTCATAGTGTAACTTTAGAATAAGAATAGTAAGCTCCTTAACCATTAACAACTCCCATTACAATACATTAACATAATATTGTATGATGTAACCTTCCACTCATTTCATTATTTATGTAGTCATCACATACTTGGCATTATGAAACTTCACAACAAGAAAGGAATGAACATCATCATCTTGACACAATAATCAATCACATCATTGAACACCAATATAACCTGGAAACCCCGTAGGGTGAAAACCAGCAAACATTTAATTTTATTATTAAATTCTCGTGAGGGTGATCAGCCCTCACTCAATGGCTTATAAGGGATACCATCCCTTAACCATATTTTATATAATCTTACAAGGAAATATACAAATATCTATCTTAAATCCATTACAATAAATATGATAGCATTTACCCACTAATCTTCATATCTTCATATATTGGTGGCATGGATGCCCTACAATGGACCATCGCACATTGGATTATCTTGTAGCTCGCGCTTATCTTCATGGACCATAATCATTTACCTGCCACCAGGTTAATCATAATATGTCCTTTGTACATGTCACCATCATTCCCTGTCATTGATGTCATCTACAAGATTTTATAGCATGATTAGATAAAGCCTTAATCAATAAATAATCAATCTTTGAGCGATCCTTTAACACCTATTCATGTGCATATATGAGATGTGAATACAATGTCACAACATGCTTTCTTCTAACATCTCTACATTAGTGTGAGTAAGTAATTATCAATTCATGTCAAATAACTCCCACATTATTATGAAATTTTTCACACACGCACACATTCGTACAAGACGAATCACTGTATCTGTTCAGAAATTCCTTTAATGGAAAATGACACAATGCGCATTCGTTTTACTTAAACTTTAACACAAGGACTAGCCCTTCAGCCTTTCCTTTTGGTGCTAAAGCTTACATGATGATTATTTTTCCTATGCTTACAATGCATAAAGATTCTAAACTTAATTTCCCATTAGAATACCTAACATAATCGAGAAGGCAAACTCATGATTCCTCTTCGAGGACATATAACATAATAGGCATGCAAAACATGGTTTTCTTTTTCATAAAACTAATGGAATAAAACATAATAATACATGTCTTATTCTCCAAATATTATACCCACATTAGCCATGTATATATTTCAAGGAAACCAAAACATTACTTTAGTTTTTGTACATGTAATTCATCTTATTTGCCAAAGAATCTTATCTAACATAGGATAACAAAACATGTTATCATTTTCCACATATAAACTTATATTCTTTCCAATGAAATCTAGTACAACTATTGCATTCCTATGCATGAACTTAATCCAAATGAAACTAACATAATGGTTATGATAGGATATGTAATCACATACTCAATAGATCTTCTATCCAAGCACGGCACCTTGTTCCTCTATGATTCTACATGCAAGTTGTGCATGCTTGGCTTCCAAGAATTTACCATAGATAGCCTCTTTTATGCATAAAAAATACGCAACACTAACAAGGTTAACTTAACCTTTAATACACCTAAATTAAGAAGTTGACATCATCCATTTAGCAATGTAATATATTCAAGGGGTTATTCTTTTCCGTAAGAACAACATAATATTTTCCCAAGAAGAAAGTATTCTTTTCACACAAGATTCAACATAACTTTCTTCAAGAAATTTTTATGGTTCTTCATGACTTATTTTCCAATAAAAACTCATTAACATATCTCCCAACCCATGAAATATCTTTAAGAAATACCTTCTTTTATCTATTCAACAAAATACCCTGGACTTATTATCATTTAGTTTATTTCATAAACTAAATGAGTACAAAATCCCTTTTTAAAATAAAGAGTAAGCATCTTCTATTTTCTTGCTTATACAATATATATGAATATTTATATTAAAGAGTTACTCTCTTTAATGTATTCAGGAAAATCCCTTTTTAAAATAAAGAGCATGCATCTTCTATTTTCTTGCTTATACAATATTATATAAATATTTATATTAAAGAGATACCCTCTTTAATCTATTCAAGAAAATAATCTTGGATTTCTTATTACTTCTTTTCCTAGAACTCTGACTTTTAACTATTGTTTTCATTCATGAAAATACATGTTCTTGTTAAATCCTCAAAAGAAAAAATAAGCATAATAACCATTAAAATGCATGTAGTTTCCAAGAAATCTGTCCAATATCTAGTTTTTTCATGGTTTCTTTGTCTGCTTATGTGCAAGGTTTCCACGTATTATTTGTCAAGAACTCTTTCAAAAAAAAAATAACAAAATAAATAGAGATACTTATCTGGCTATGCCACTTCAAACTGCATTGATGCTAGCAAAAATATAGTGCTCTGGTATGTTGTTGAATGCATTGGTGTATTCTCTATTGGATACCATCCCTATTGGTTTGCCAGTAAAACTCTCACGCAGAGCTTTTCTTGCCTTCATCACCAGCTCCTGCCTTCATCACCAGCTCGTTCATCGAAACAATATTGTGCACCTCAAAAGAAGAGAATAAAGATAAACAATTGGAGCGTCCGTTTTCTTAATTCGAACAATTGCAAACTCCAAAATCGTCGTTGGAATTTACTGCGGTTACTCGGGTAGGCTCCGAAAGCAATACGTGAGCCATGGTAAAAGCATTGCTATGCCCAGTAAAGAATCTTATTCCCTGCCATGTAGAGGAAAAATGGACATGAATGGTGAGACTAGAACCAAGAAGTCCTCTCCAGTGATTCCTCTGCAAGATGAAAACCCTAATACTGGTGCGCTTCTTGTCAGCGGGTCCTTTATGACTTCGTGAATAAGCAGAACAATTGCAAGATGAAAGAGAATTCCCTCCGTGATTCAGATGATAAACACATTCTTCCACCCTCGTAGTGAATTTTCCCCGTAAATAACGAATACCCAACCCGGATCGTTATCAAGAATTGGTTTTACAATAAAACGAATCTTGATTCTAACGTAAAATTGATTTACCACATTAACATAAAAATTTATTTACCATAAGTGTTTACGTGAGAGGTCTGTTACATACTCCCCCCCTTAAGATAACACCGTCCTTGGTGTGCTTCTCTCACTGAAACTTAAACTTATAATCACATGATATAATAATATAAAAAACCCAAAGGGGGTCCTTCCCCTTCACAATGAAACACTTTTGTTTCCTTAAATGCCATTAACTGAAACAATAATTTTTTTATTCATAGTAATCAGTATGTTTAGCTCAAAAAAAATATTCCATTTCCATTTTTGACTACTTATCCATTATTTAATTCATCAAAATATAGAAAAATCTCTCTACGAACTTACCATTACTTACCAATTACTATTGGAAGTAATGATGGATTTTACGCAAGCTCTCTGAGAATGGTTGAACAACCCATCAACACTCCATTAAAGGAGCCTGTAATGTATGACTAACAGTTCAATCACATTAGTCACATAGTTTCAATCAAATGAAAATACATGCAACTATAAAACATTCTTGCAATATCAAGAGATATTTTAATCAAAGTACTTCCATAAGTACTCAGAGAGCACCAACCCTCTAGTCAATGCATCACGTGCACACCGTCTTAGCTCCTGCTAAAGACATCCACACAGTACTTCAAAAATTACTCAGAGAGCACCTAGTTCTCTAATCGTACCAATGCTCAATCAATGCACCATAGGCATATCCTAGCCTTCGCTAAGACATTCAAACAAATTAGTAAATAAATGAACTTACACATTCAATAATTCATTTTAATATAACACATAAATTTTACTTAACTTTTTCCATTATGAGAACCACAATGGTAAAAAAAATGCTCCTCCTAACCCATAGGAGTTGGTTTCCACAACCAAATCGAGTCATTTTCACATCCAGAGAGTCAATCTTTCTATATTAATTCAAAATAGCATAGCACACTAAAAAGTCTTTATACTTATCTGGAAATTTAGTCTTTCAAGCTGCGGTCCTCCCAACCATCAAGGGAGGCTATTACGTCCTCCACTTGCCCCCTAGCTCCAAAATCTGGACGGTGCCCCAGGTTAATAGTGGAATAAATTCTTTTTTTGCTATGACCTCTGGATGGCCAATCCAATCAAACTCAAAAAATTTGGTTTCACAAGGGCTGCTATGAGTTATTTTCAGCTGATCACAACCAGCTCTAGAAAATACTCCCCTTTACCATTTTGCACAGAACCCATACTCCTCCTCTGGGATTTAGCTTTATCCTCAGAGGAGTAGGTAACTGTCTTTCCAACTGTCCCCAACCACTTCCTATTCTTGGAAACATTTTTACCATCAGCTTAAAAATATTTTCTTTTCATTAATTACTTTCAGCAAATTAAATAATTTTCTTTATCAGTAGTGATGATTTAAGTTTCTCTTGCGAGAGAAAAGAAAATTAAACAAGTTGTCTTTAACTAGTTAATACTAGTTAACTTTAATGAAGCTGTCACAACTTCCCCCTTGGAAGTAACATACATGTGTTGCACATTATTATTTATGAAATAACAAAATCATGCACATTAAAACATGATACTTTAACATTTACTGTTGCAATTCACATTGCAATGTTTGCGATGTTTTATTTTCACATATTTTTTGTTTCCATTAAGCTACCCATGCTTACTATAAGAAACAATGCTAATCGTAAATATGCATTTCTCAAGCACATATTATCTTACACAATCATTTTAAGTTCCTGCATAAAATGTTGTCATGCATACAATGTCGTCATGCATAAAAGTATATACAAATATTCATTAATGCGTATGTGTCAATAACGATTATGGTATGAGTGTAAACATTTCCAATTCCCATAATGTTTTGTTCCAACAAACTGACACATGAAGTAATTATCATAATCACTTGTTCACAACTTCCAAATAGCTTTAGTGAAAATCGATTCGTGCATATAACTTTCATTAGTTATTCATTCATAACTAATCAATGCTATTAATAATTTTAATGCATCCATGATACGCGTCACTCTAAAACTATTCATTCCATGCCACTAATAATCTTAATGCATTATGGTGACTCATGCAAAAACTAGTTAGTCAACTAGTCATTATAGTTAAGTATCACAACTTGACCCATTAAGAGGCTTCATTCAATTTAATTTTAACACTCTATAATCTTATATAAATAATTTCCTCATCTTTTTCATTCATGCATTAGTTTCAAACACCATCACTATACACATTTATCTTTTTAAAGTAGTGCATGGTAACTTTAGAAATTTTATTGCATGCAAAAACAATTACTTCTTTTCAAACTCAAATGAAAAGTAACTATTTTTCTTTCATGCTTTTTATACTTTCTTTCCTAAAGAAATAAAGCATAATACACATATTAATCTCATAGGCATATTCTTATGTAGAAAAAGTATATTATAATAGCATGGACATTTTTAAGAATTCTTTTGAATAGAAGCTAATATCATGTAATGCCATTTTTTACATATATAACAATTCCTTTTTAAAGGAAATCAACATGCACATGCAGAGACCATGCCTTGAATATACCTCTATAATACAATGGATATTATTTGTGCATGCAAGAAAGATAACTCTCCCTCTTTGTGCATGCAAGCGAGATAGCTCTTCCTTTACTGTAGGCAACACATATTCCCTTCTTAGAATTTTGTCATCATGAAATACTATTTTCAGGTAAAAAATTTAACATAATAGAAATCTTTAACATAATAATTATGTTTTCCAGAAGAGACAACATGGATTCTTTTCAGAAAAAACCAACACAAATAGCTTAATTTTACCATGGTATATCTTTCTAAAAGATTATCATATTAGCAATGCTTTATTACTTTCCAAAAGGACTAGCACAATCTTGCATATTAAGTAAAACCACATTTTACTCTATATTTGTCTCTTTTAGTTGCAAGATTCACATGCAAGAATTATTTCAAAATATGCATATTTCTCTCCCAGAAAAAATCAATTGTATATTAGTTTAAATTTTCAAGAAAAACACACACATGTTTCATTTTCAAGAAACCAAATTCCCATCTCCTTTCATGAAAAATTCAACATAAAAATGGAATTCTTACGTACATGGAAAATATATATCCTTTTTAAAGAAACTCTAACTTCATTGCTATTTACTTTGTACGCATTCTATTTTCCATAAATGCTATAAATATTGTTTCAAGAAAAGAAAGATAATAATACTTATCTCTTGAAACTCTTTGTTCAAAATGGATTAGAGATGCTATGCCTTCCTTCATAGATGCACATTTCATCTCAGATCTCTCTATAATTAGTTTATAACATACCTCAATTTATTTTCACTTAACAAATCCCAAAGGCGCCAGTGTTGCAACCTTTAGCTTTGATACCTCTTGTAACATACACCGAGAACTTCACATGGAAATGTAAGGAGTTAAAAAAATTTATACAAGTTACTCACGAGTAACTATCCATTCACTATTAAATATTCCTTACTCATCATTACATAGTTCATAGTGTAACTTTAGAATAAGAATAGTAAGCCCCTTAATCATTAACAACTCCCATTACAATACATTAACATAATACTGTATGATGTAACCTTCCACTCATTTCATTATTTATGTAGTCATCACATACTTGGCATTATGAAACTTCACAACAAGAAAGGAATGAACATCATCATCTTGACACAATAATCAATCACATCATTGAACACCAATATACCCTAGAAATCCCGTAGGGTGAAAACCAACAAATGTTTAATTTTATTATTAAACGCTCGTGAGAGTGATCAGCCCTCACTCAATGGCTTATAAGGGATACAATCCCTTAACCATCGTTTATATAATCTTACAATGAAATATACAAATATCTAGCTTAAAGCCATTACAATAAAGATGATAGAATTTACCCACTAATTTTTATATCTTCATATCTTCATATCTTGGTGGCATGGATGCCCTACAATGGACCATCGCACATTGGATCATCCCGCAGCTCGCGCTTATCTGCATGAGCCATAATCATTTAACTGCCACCAAGTTAAGCATAATATCTCCTTTGTACATGTCACCATCATTCCCTGTCATTGATGTCATCTAAAATATTTTATAGAATGATTAGATAAAGCCTTAATCAATAAATAATCAAACTTAGAGTGATCCTTTCACACCTATACATGTGCATATATTTGATGTGAATACAATGTCACAACATGCTTTCTTCTAACATCTCTACATTAGTGTGAGTAAGTAATTATCAATTCATGTCAAATAACTCCCACATTATTATGAAATTTTTCACACATGCACACATTCGTACAAGACAAATCACTATATCTGTTCAGAAATTCCTTTAATGGAAAATGACACAATGTGCATTCATTTTACCTAAAATTTAACACAAGGACTAGCTCGTCAGCCTTTCCTTTTGGTGCTAAAGATAACATGATGATTATTGTTCCTATGCATAAAATGCATAAATATTCTAAACTTAACTTCCCATTAGAATACTTAACATAATCGAGAAGGAAAACTCATGATTCCTCTTCGAGGACATATAACATAATAGACATGAAAAACATGGTTTTATTTTCCATAAAACGAATGGAATAAAACATAAGAATACATGTCTTATTCTCCAAATATTATACCCACATTAGCCATGTATATATTTAAAGGAATCCAAAACATTACTTTAGTTTTTGTACATGTAATTCATCTTCTTTGCCAAAGAATCTTATCTAACGTAGGATAAAAAAACATGTTATCATTTTCCACATATAAACTTATATTCTTTCCAATGAAATCTAGTACAACTGTTGCATGCCTATGCATGACCTTACTCCAAATGAAAATAGCATAATGGTTATGATAGCATAAGTAATAACATACTCAATAGATCTTCTATCCAAGCAAAGCACCTTGTTCCTCTATGATTCTACATGCAAGTTGTGCATGCTTGGCTTCCAAGAATTTACCATAGATAGCCTCTTTTATGCATAAAAACTACGCAACACTAACAAGGTTAACTTAACCTTTAATACACCTAAATTAGGAAGTTGACATAATCCATTTAGCAATGTAATATATTCAAGATGTTATTCTTTTCCGAAAGAACAACATAATATTTTCCCAAGAAGAAAGTATTCTTTTCACACAAGATTCAACATAACTTTCTCCAAGAAAGTTTTATGGTTCTTCATGACTTATTTTCCAATAAAAACTCATTAACATATCTCCCAACCCATGAAATATCTTTAAGAAATACCTTCTTTAATCTATTCAACAAAATACCTTGGACTTGTTATCATTTCATAGACTAAATGAGTACAAAATCCCTTTTTAAAATAAAGAGCAAGCATCTTCTATTTTCTTTCTTATAAAATATATATGAATATTTATATTAAATAATTAACCTCTTTAATCTATTCAAGAAAATCCCTTTTTAAAATAAACAGCATGCATCTTCTATTTTCTTGCTTATACAATATTATATAAATATTTATATTAAAGAGTTACCCTCTTTAATCTATTCAAGAAAATAATCTTGGATTTATTATTACTTCTTTTCCCATAACTCTGACTTTTAACTATTGTTTTCATTCGTGAAAATACATGTTCTTGTTTCCTCAAGAGAAAAACTAAGCATAATAACCATTAAAATGGATGTAATTTCCAAGAAATCTTTCCAATATCTAGTTTTTTCATGGTTTCTTTGTCTGCTTATGTACACGGTTTCCATTATTATTTTTCAAGAACTCTTTCAAAAAAGCTAACAAAATAAACAGAGATACTTATCTAGCTATGCCACTTCAAACTGCATTTATGCCAAGCAAAAATATAGTGCTCTGGTATGTTGTCGAATACATTAGTCTATTCTCTATTGGATACCATCCATGTTGGTTCGCCAGTAAAATTCTCACACAGAGATTTTCTTGCCTTCATCACCAGCTCTTTCCTTCATCACTAGCTCATTCATCGAAACAAGATTGTGCATCTCATAAAGAAGAGAATAAAGATAAAAAATTGCAGCGTCTGTTTTCTTAATTCGAACAATTGAAAACTCCAAATTCGCCTTTGGAATTTACTGTGGTTACTTGGGTAGGCTCTGAAAGCAATATGTGAGCCATGGTCAAAGCATTGCTATGCCCAGTAAAGAAGCTTCTTCCCTGCCATGTAGAGGAAAAATGGACATGAATGGCGAGACTAGAACCAAGAAATCCTCTTCAGTGATTCCTCTACATGATGAAAACCTTAATACTGGTGCGCTTCTTGTCAGCAGGTCCTTTATGACTCTGTGAATAAGCAGAACAACTGCAAGATGAAATAGAATTTCCTCTGTGATTCAGATGATAAACACATTCTTCCACCCTCGTAGTGAAGTTGCCTCATAAATAATGAATACCCAACCCGAGTCGTTATCAAGAATTGGTTTTACAATAAAACAAATCTTCACTCTAACGTAAAATTGATTTACCACATTAATGTAAAAATTGATTTACCATAAGTGTTTACGTAAGAGGTCTGTTACATTTATCCTAGGGTATTCAAAATTTTTGTTTGATAAGTTAAACATAAATTATAATCAAATTATTAATATTTTAGTTTTTTATTTATGCTAAAAAATATAGGAATCTTATAAAATATTTATAGTGGAGAACTTTAAAAATAAAAATAAAAATATAAATATTAAAACATTAATAATTTTTATGAAGAATGTTTCGGTAATAATCACATTAAAATGAACATTGTCGACGCGTTTCGAACCAACTAGTGTAGTTCATCATCAGGACTAGGTGAGAGATCATACCCGAACGTTGAGTTTAAATAGATGCAGAAATGGCTAAACTAGCTGAACACGCAGAAAAGACTAACCATCATATCTGCATTGAAGAGGCTAAGGTCATAGCTAGGATTGACCATTTCCATCATCGGAAGTTAAGAGAGGCTTTAGAAATCGAAAAACGACCCGTAAATCTCAATAGAGATGACGGGTGGAATATAAGAAGGTGTTGGATCCCTGCCCTATACTCTTAATGGTCAATGAAAATTTATTTATTTATTTATTATTTATTATTTTTTAAATTTATTTTATTTATTTTATTTTATTTTATTTTATTTTTTATTTTTTATTTTTATTTTTATTTTTATTTATTTATTTATTATTATTTTTATTTTTATTTTTTATTTTTAATGAGAAAGGAGAATAATAGAATTACATATTTACATACATAACATATTATAATATAATAAGCAATAAATAATTAAATAATAAGAGATCAATAAAGAAATAAATAACAATAACAATAATAATTAATTAACTAAAATATAAAGGTGTATAAGTATATTTTATTAAATAATTAAATTTTTAATTTATTAAATAGAACTAGCCATTATAATTTTATTTAATAATTAAGTAAATAATTAATTTAATAGAACTAGCAATCCCAAAGTCAAACTAGTCGTTATCCTAATGGCTAGTTTAGCCATTTCTGCATCTATTTAAACTCAACGTCCGGGTCTGATCTCTCACCTAGTCTTGATGATGAACCACACTGGTTGGTTCGAAATGCATCAACAATGTTCATTTTAATGTGATTATTACTGAAATTTTTTTCATAATTTTACAATGGATCACAAAAGCAAAAATTCTATAAATATTGAAACCCTACTTAGTAGGGCCTTGGCAACAAATATTCATCATTTTGAACGGGCATGCTTGCGGATATCTAAGTTGAGATCAGATCTTACCTTTCTAAAAATATGTAGAGATGATGCCATTATTCCTTCTTTTTCTTTGATTAAACATCCGCTGAATATTTCGAAAAAACATCATGTGTTTTTGAAAGCTAGCTTGGCGCTCATTCCTTGTGAGATCTCCAAAGTTAGAAGAGGTCTTGATCTTCTTTCGAGGAAATTTTTGTCGTGGCATTTGAATCTGTCCAATTAGATTCCATCTAACTTATGGACCATGATTGAGGCCAAATCCGCTCTTAAATCCAATCGGTGGGAGACCCTTTGGAAGAAAAAACTGTCATTAAAATTTCAGAAGCTGTCCAAAAGGTTTCTCACGCGAATAAGGATTTTGTTCTGTTGATGAGTAGGGTAAACACCGATCAAATCTCGACGCTCCAGTCTTGGGTTATGGATGTATCCTTGTCAGTGTGTTCAAATTTAGGTGTTACTTCTTCCTCTTCCGAATCTGTGGCTTCCATGACTAATACACACGTCGGTGTTCTTCAACCTTCATCCTACAGCAAGGACGACTCCCTACAATTCACATTTAAGTCCCCGCGTCCATTAAAAGTGGAAGAGTTGATGGTTTCAGATGAAGTTGAGAAGTTAAGGCATATTACCCTTCAGACTAAGGATGACTCATTCAATATCTCTGGGATTGAAGGACAGATTAATGGGAATCAGGCTTTATCTGGTTCTCCCCATACAGGTTCAAGGAGGTCTCCTGATAATATCCGGATGGATGAGAACGTTGTTTTCAACAACGTTCGTGTTTCTGGCCGGTACCCCTTTCCATCTGATTGCTCTTTGGGTGCAGAATTTGGTGTTGGGTGCTTGTCTTTGGGTGAATCCGATGGCTCGTTTGCATTCCATTCCAACTTATCTGATTCAGGTAACTCCCTCAAATCAGGTTATGAAGCTCCTGTTAATTTAAATTCTAGAAAATTTAATTTATTTATCAACCAACCCTGCCCTAACAAAATTCTTAATAACTATAATAATAATTTAATTATTAAAATCGAAATTAATAAACCAAAATTAAAATATTTAAATTTGAATAATAGTAAACATTTAATTATGAATGAACTAAATAGTAGTTATGAATATAACTCTACTTGGAATAATGTTATTAATAATGCCAAGGTTAAGAATAAAATTAACAATAATAACTATTCCATAAATAATAATGATGGTAATAAGGGTAGATTTAATGATAATAATAACACTTTCAATAATAAGATTAATTACTCTAAGAATGAATCTAGTAATAAAGTGGTTAATCTCTCGAGCTTCTCTTTTGACCCTTCGGTTTATAGTCTTCTAGAGAAAGGTTTTAATTTTGCTTTTGCTCCTAGAAACATCCCTGTTCATGATATCATTTGCGACATTGAATTTGGCATTAGGGACTTACCAGATTCTTCCAAGGACGTTATTAGGCAGGATTGTGCGGTCATTTTAAGGAAATCCAAGCCCCCTAAGAGCAACATCAGTAAGCGTGAGTTTGAGGCCTTAAAATCCTTAAATAATAATAAGGATATTGTTGTTCTTAAGGCTGACAAAGGAGGTGCCGCTGTTATTCTTAATAAAGAGTATTATAGGAAGAAAATGTTAGACCATTTGGAGAATAGAGGGAGCTACAAAAAAAATTTCTAAAAATCCGTTAAAAAAGGTCTCGAGAGAAGTTGCTGATGCAATTAAATCAAGCAGCTCCGTGAGTTATCTTAGTAAGAAGTTGATTGAAATATACCCCCTTACTCCAAGAATCTATGGTCTTCCTAAAATCCATAAGGATGGTGATCCCCTTAGATCCATTGTTAACACCATTGGTGTTCTGACTTATCTTCTTGCCAAATTTTTTGCCCTTAAGCTTAAGCCCCTTGTAGGTCGTACCGACTCTTTTGTAAAAGATTCCTCCTCTTTTGTTAATGAATTAAAGGACGTTAGATTGGGTCCTAATCATAAGCTTGTTAGTTTTGATGTTGTCTCTCTTTTCACCAAAATCCCCATTAATGAGGCCATTGAAGTCATTAATCGCATCATTGATCCAGATATGGCCCATTTAGTCGGGATTTTCTTAACTTCTACTTTCTTTAGTTTTGAAGGTCAGTTCTATGAGAAAACTTGTGGTGTTTCCATGGGATCTCCCCTTTCCCCGATTGTTTCTAATCTCTTTATGGAGGACTTTGGATCCAAGGCTATTTCCTCTGCTCTGTTCCAACCAAAGCTGTGGAAAAGGTTTGTAGATGATACTTGTGTCATCTGGCCTCATGGTAAGGAAGAACTAGACCATTTTTTTGTTCATCTTAATAGTCAATATTACTCCATAAAATTCACCATGGATTTTGAAGTGGATGGTAGTCTTCCCTTCCTTGACATTCTTATCTCTAGAAAGGATGATGGTTCTTTCTCCCATCAAGTTTTTTGGAATAAAACCCATACTGAGCAATATCTCCATGCTAGTTCTCATCATTTCCCTGCTAAAAAATTAGGCGTTCTCAACACCTTAGCTACCAGGGCATTGAAAATCTCTTATAAATCTCACCTTCAGGGAGAAAAGACCGATCTCCTTAGTGTCTTTTGTAAGAATGGTTATAGTGAGTCTCAAGGCCTTAAGGATTTTCTTAAAGCAGAAAGAGGTCCCTTAGTTAGAAATAAAAATTTAAATGAACCTAATCAGTGGGCCGGTAGGGTAAGGGTTCCTTTTATTCAGGTGCCCACCGATAGGATTGCTAGGATCCTTAAGAAACATAAGGTTTCTTCTTCCTTCAAGCCTCTTAACATGATTCGCAGCTCTCTTAAATCGGTTTAGGATTCGGTAAACCCTAGGGATGGAAAAGGTGTCTATGTTATTCCTTGTTCTTGTGGGACTCCTTACATTGGTGAAACTGGTTGATCTATTAACCAAAGGATCAGTGAACATGCTGCTAACATTAAGCATGGAAGATCACGCACCTCTGCCCTAGCTGAACATGTAGAAAATACTAACCATCATATCTGCATTGAAGAGGCTAAGGTCATAGCTAGGATTGACCATTTCCATCATCGGAAGTTATGAGAGGCTTTAGAAATCGAAAAATGAACCGTAAATCTCAATAGAGAAGACAGGTGGAATATAAGCAGGTGTTGGATCCCTGCCCTATACTCTTAATGGTCAATGAAAAATTATTTATTTATTTATTTATTTTTTATTACTTTTTAAATTTATTTTATTTTATTTTATTTTATTTATTTATTTTATTTTATTTTATTTTTAATTTATTTTTTTATTTTTTTAAATTTATTTGTTTATTTATTATTTATTATTTATATTTATTTATTTATTATTATTTTAATTTTAATTTTTTATTTTTAATGAGAAAGGAGAATAATAGGATTACATATTTACATACATAACATATTATAATATAATAAGTAAGAAATAATTAAATAATAAGAGATCAATAAAGAAATAAATAACAATAATAATAATAATTAATTAACTGAAATATAAAGGTTTATAAATATCTTTTATTAAATAATTAAATTTTTAATTAATTAAATAGAACTAGCCGTTATAATTTTATTTAATAATTATGTAAATAATTAATTTAATAGAACTAGCAATACCAAAGTCAAACTAGATGTTATCCTAACGGCTAGTTTAGCCATTTCTACATCTATTTAAACTCAACGTTCGGTCTAATCTCTCACCTAGTCCTGATTATGAACCACACTGGTTGGTTCGAAACGTGTCGAAAATTGTAACACTAACGTAAACTATTGTAAATTACAATTTTCACCATGTTTTATAAAAATAGTTGTATCAAGAAATGGTTGAATGAATTATTGAATCGCTGGTTTTGTTGCATTTGGTTTATATGCCATGCTCTCACGTGCCCGTGCTGTTTAACAGTTGGTTATGTAACGGCTTGGTGGCGTGGTTACGTAACTTCTCCGTTCATACTATCTTTATATCCCATGCTCTCATGTGCTCAAGCGATGTAAGGACTTCATGGCGTAGTTATATAAATGCTCTATTCATATTATCCTTATGCCCCATGCTCTCTTTGACTGCACTAAAAATGTCGGTTTCGAATTCCTCATGTATCCCAAAACTCCCTGTAGATTAAATTCTGTTTTCGATTCCTCGTGTATCCCCAAAACTCTTTGTAGATTTGTAGATATCTACTGGGCAGAACTATCATTGAAAAATGTGGTGTGCCAATTCCATAATAGCATGTACATGGCAGAGATATTGCTATAGTGGTTTGTTAACAAGTGTTTTCAACCTACAGACCCATTTATTGCATGGCGTCATACATACAAATGGTTTTGGACCCTTGCTGTGCATTAAAGGACGAGAGAAAGGATTCAAATATGCCTTTGGAATGAGAGTCGACTGCCAAGAAAGGTAATTTTGGCTTACCCTCTCTTTATTATATAGTGTTCTTTTTTGTGAGTTAAAAGATATAAATAAAGATTATATATTATGTAGTTTTTTGCAAAAAGATTATTAGAAAATAGAAATACTAATGATATTTCTCCTATTTCTTGAGATAAGTTACATACACCAAAGAAATGATATCTCATTAGTTTATTGGGATACAATTGAAATAAATTTACTGTTGACTATTTGCGTAAGAATGTATTTATCTTGGGAGTAGAAGATAAGAATGTATTTATTTTGGGAGTAGAAGATAAGTCCATTCCGTTAATTCCTTTGCAAGGGTTTGCAAGGATTACATGTTAACTTTGTTAGTATTTTAAAAGGTCTATCTAGATCTTTTACCCAAATAAGGGTTAGTTATGGTACTTTATTTTTGAAAGAGTTTTTCTTGATTAGATTAAAGAGGGTAACTCTTTAATAAAAATATTTATATAAGCAAGAAAATAGAAGAGGAATGCTCTTATTTTAAAAGAGATTTTGTACTCATTTAAATTATGAAGTGATAACAAGTCCAAAGTATGTTTCTTGAATAGATTAAAGAGAATGATTCTTGAAATATCTTCTTGGGCGATGAAGAAGAAAAGAGAAATTTTCTAAGATTAATATTCATTAACCATGTTGTGAATAGTAATGAATTGATAAATCCATGGATAGTTTCATAAAACCATGGGTAGTTTTTCCATGGTGTTGATGGAGATTAATTGTTTCATAAAACCATGGGTAGATTACCATGGTGTTTGCAAATATTAGTTATTTAATAAATCCATGAATAAATTACCATGATGTTGGTAAAGTTAAGTTATTTAATAAATTCATGGTTAAAGGAACTAATCAGTTTTATTCCTTAGATGAATAAACTAAGTGATTATTTTATATTATCATGATTATGATGTTAAATTCCTTTGGAGGAAGATCTTGCATATACATTCAACATATGTATTAACTTCTATTGAAAAATAATATACATATTTGTATGTAGAAAGATAGCTTGTAGTATTAAAACTACATTGAATATGATTATTAGTATAATCTTGAAAATAAGACATGTATCTATATTCTTAATTGTGTATTTTTACATATGTTTTCATGCTCACTAGTTCGCATGCATGGAAGAGACAATTTTTATGTTAAATTGCATTCCATGCACTAAAGGTAATAGCTTAAGGGTTAACTATTTTTATTAAATGTATGTAAGTCACATGCGTAAATATCTTATCTTATGTACCAGTTTATTTTAAAGGAAAGCTTGGGAGATGTAGCCATTGTCTTACAGGAATGTATGCTTATGCGACGTAAGCATTAGTTATTATGATGACCTATAACCAGCACATATGAGGTATGAGAATGACAAGGTACTTTACTTGCTTGTCATTTTTATACATGAGTAGATGGAGAAACTACTATAGTGATTGATTAATACTTTATGAATCTTGACATCATTTTATGTTGAAGGCATCATAGCAGGGAATGATGGTGACATGTACAAAGGAAGATTATGCTTGACATGGTGGCATATAAATGATTAATGTTCATGTGGATGAGTGCGAGTTGCAGGAAGTTCCAATGTACGATGGTCCATTGTAGGTCCATCCATGCCACGAAGATGTGAAGATATAAAGACCAGAGGGTAAATGGTATCATATTTATTGAATGGTTGAAAGCTAGATATTGTATATTTCCTTGTAAGATTATATAAACGATGGTTAAGGGATGGTCTCCCTTATAAGCCATTGAGTGATGGGCTTAACACCCTCACGAGCGTTTAATAATAAAATTAAACGTTTGCTGGTTTTCACCCTACGGGGTTTCCAGGGTATATTGGTGTTCAATGGTGTGAATGATTTTTGTGTCCAGATGATGAGGTTGATTCCTTTCTTGTTATGATGTTCATAATGGCAATTATGTGATGACTATATGAGTAATGGGATGAATGGATGGTTACATCATATAGTATTGAGTTAATATACTGTAATGGAATTTGTTAAGGGTTAAGGAGTTTACTATTCTTATTTATAAAAATTACACTGTGAACTGTTAAACATTCTGTGTAATGATGAGTAACTTGTATAAAAAAATTTAACTCCTTACATTTCCCTGTGAAGTTAATGGTGTATGTTACAAGTGGTATCAAAGCTAAAGGTTCAAAAACTGGCACCTTTGGGATTTAGCGAAAGAAATTGAGAGTTTCGAGATGAAATGCGCGTATGTGAAGGAAGGCATCGCATCGAGGTTGAACAATGAGTTTCAAGAGATAAGTATTAATATCTTTCTTGTCTTGAAAGCAATAGTTATTGCATTTATGGAAAATACACTGCTTACAAAGTAAATAATTATCGATTTACAGTTTCGTTAAAAAGGATATGTATTTTCCATGTACGTAAAACTTCTATTGTTGTGTTGAAGTTTCCTTGAAAGGAGTTGGGAATTTGGTTTCTTGAAAAAGAAACATGTGTGTGCTTGAAAATTTAACTAGTATCCATTTGATTCTTCTTGAGAGAAATATAGAAATAATTCTTGCATGTGAATCTTGAAAAGAGACAAATATAAAGTAAAATGTGGTTTTACTTAATATGCAAGATTGTGCTAGTTCTTTTGGAAAGTAATAAAGCATTGCTAATATGATAATATTTTAGAAAGATATACCATGGTAAAAGACCAAACTACTATGCTATTTTTGCTGATAAGAACCCCTGTGAGTCTTGCAAAGATTACTAGTACGTATCTTGAAGGGTGTGAGCAGTAGTAAAACATAAACAAGTAAACTTGCTTGCCTTTATATATATCTTGTTTAAGAAAAGATAGGAAGATTGTTTTTCTATAAAAGGGGATTTCGTAATTTTGTGTTAAGTGAAAAGGAATCCAAGTTCTTTCTTGAAAATAAATATAGGCTAAAGAGAATAACCCATAAGGAATCCAAGTTCTTTCTTGAAAATAAATATAGGCTAAAGAGAATAACCTCTTGAATATACTACATTGCTAGATGGATTATGTCAACTTCTTGATTTAGGTATATTAAAGGTTAAGTTAACCTTGTTAGTATTGCGTAGTTTTTATGCATAAAAGAGGCTATCTATGGTAAATTATTGGAAGCAAAGCATGAGCAACTTGCATGTAGAATCATAGAGGAACAAGGTTCTTTGCATGGATAGAAGATCTATTGAGTATGTGAGTACTTTATGCTATCATAACTATTATGTTAGTTTCATTTGGAGTAAGTTCATGCAAAGGCATCCAATAGCTGTATTATATTTCATCGAAAAGAACATAAGTTTATATGTGGAAAATGATAACATGTTTTGTTATCATACTTTAGAAAAGATTCTTTGGCAAAGAAGATGAATTACATGTACAAAAACTAAAGTAATGTTTTGGTTTCCTTGAAATATATACATGGCTAATGTGGGTATAATATTTTGAGAATAAGGTATGTATTCTTATGTTTTATTCCATTAGTTTTATGGAAAATAAAACCATGTTTTGCATGCCTATTATGTTATGTGTCCTCGAAGAGGAATCATGAGTTTTCCTACTCGATTATGTTAAATACTCTGTTGGGAAATTAAGACTAGAATATTTATACATTGTATGCATAGGAACAACTGTCAATGTGTTAGCTTTATTATATTTGCATGTTCCAAAGGCAAAATCTGAAGTGGTGGTTCTTTTGGTAAAGTTTAAGTAAAGAAAATGCACATTGTGTCATTTTCCATTAAAGGAATTTTTGAACAAATTAGTGATTTGTCTTGTATGAATATGTGCGTGTGTGAGAAATGTCATAATAATGTGGGAGTTATTTGACATGAATCGATAATTACTTACTCACACTAATGTAGAGATGTTAGAAGAAAGCATGTTGTGACATTGTATTCACATCTCATATATGCACATGAATAGGTGTTAAAATATCACTCAAATATTGATTAATTATTGATTAAGGCTTTATCTAATAATGCTATAAAATCTTGTCGATGTTGCTAAAAGAAAACATTGTTGTGGAGGAGCAATGTGAATTCCCGATGAGGATGGGAATGAGTACTGCAGTAGAGAGAGAAGTTATTCAAATGAAATAAAGATAAGTATTTTATTTTATTTTATTTTAATAAGTCTATGCATATGCATGTTGATTCCTTTAAAAATGAATTGTTACATACATGGCATTGCATGAGATTAGCTTCCATTTAAGAGACTTCTTAAACAATACATGCTATTATAATATACTTTTTTCTGCATAAGAATATGCATATGAGGTTAATATGTGTATTATGCTTAATTTCTTTAGGAAATAAAGTACAAAAGCATGAAAGAAAAAAAAATAGTTACTTTTCATTTGAGCTTGAAAAGAAGCAATTGTTTTTGCATGCAATAAAATTTCTAAGTTACCATGCACTACTTTAAAAGATGAACATGTATAGTGATGGTGTGTGAAACTAATGCATGAATGCAAAAGATGAAGAAAGTCCTACTATAAAATGATAGAGTGTTGAAATTAAATTGAATGAAGTCTCTTAATGGATCAAGTTATGAAACTTAACTAAATGACTAGTTGACCAACTAGTGTTTGCATGAGTCGTCATGAATGCATTAAAACTATTGACTAGTTATGAATGAATAACTAATGAAAGTTATATGCAGAAATCGATTTTGACTAAATCTATTTGAAAGTTGTGAACAAGTTATTATGATAATTACTTTTTGTGTCAGTCTGTGGGAATGGAACATTATGGGAATTGGAAATTTTTGCACTCATACCCTAATCGTTATTGACACATACGCATTAATGAATATTTATATATACTGGTATGTGTGACAACATCTTATGCAGGAACTTAAAATGACTACATAAGATAACATGTGCTTGAGAAATTCATATTCACGATTAGCATTGTTTCTTATAGTAAGCATGGGTAGCTTAATAGAAATAGAAAATCTGTGAAAAATAAAGCATCACAAAAATTGCAATGTGAATTGCAACAATAAATGTTAAAGTATCATGTTTTAACGTGAAATATTTTTTTATTTCAAAAATAATACTGTACAACACATGTATGTTACTTCCAGGGGGGAAGTTGTGACATCTTCATTAAAATTAACTAGTATTAACTAGCTAAAGCAAATTTGTTTAATTTTCTTTTATCTGGCAAGAAAAAAATTAAATCATCACTGTTGATAAAGCAAATTATTTAATTTGCTAGAATTAATTAATGAAAGGAAATATTTCTAAGTTGATGGTAATTTTTTTTTTCCAAGAATAGGAAGTGGTTGGGGACAGTTGGAAAGACAGTTACCTACTCCTCTGAGGATAAGTTGGATCCCCAGGGAGGAGTAGGCGTTCTGTGAAATTAGTAAAGGGGGAGTATTTTCTCGAGCTGGTTGGGACCAGTTGAAAATAGCTTCCAGCAACCCTTGTAAAGCCAAAAAAAAACTGAGTATGACTGGAATTGGAGAATTGGACTGGATTGTCCCGAATTTCTCTTCCAGGCTTTTCTAAGTGTGATTGGATTGGCCATCCCGATGTCACAGCAGAAGAATCCACTATTGACCCATGACACTGTCCAAATTCTGGAGCTGGGGGGAAAATGGAGGACGTAATTGCCTCACTTGATGGTTGGGAGGACCACAGCTTGAAATACTAATTTTTCATAAAAGTATAAAGGCATTTTAGTGTGGAAATATTGATTGTCTGGATGTGAAAAAAATGACTCGATCCTATGTATTAGTAGGAGAATTTTTTTTACCATTAGGAATCTCATGGTGGAACAAGTTAAGTAAAATTTGTGTGATAGTAAAATGAATTATTGAATGTATAACATCATTTATTTTATTACTAATTTGTTTGAATGTCTTAGCAAAAGCTAGGATATGCCTATGGTGAATTGATTGACCATTGGTACGATTAGAGAGCTAGGTGCTCTCTGAGTACTTTTTGAAGTACTATGTGGATGTCTTTAGCAGGAGCTAAGACAATGTGCACGTGTTGCATTGATGAGAGGGTTGGTTCTCTCTGAGTACTTGTGGAAGTACTTTGATTAAAACATCTCTTTATATTGCAAGAATGTTTGTTAGTTGCAAGTATTTTCATTTGGTTGAAACTATGTGACTAATGTGATAGAATTGTTAGTCATGCATTACAGGCTCTTTCCAGGAAGTGTTGATGGGTGTTCAACCATTCGATGAGAGGTTGCGTAAAAGCCATCAATTCTACCAATACTGATTGGTAAGTTCGTATAGAGATTTTTCTATACTTTTGTGAATTAAATAAGGGATAAGCAGTAGAAATGGAAATGAAATTTTTTTTGTGCTATACATGCTCATGAATATGGATAAAAGCATTATTGTTTCAATTAATGGCATTTAATGAAACGAAAGTGTCTCATTGCCAAGGGGAAGGAACCCATTTGGGTTGTTTATATTATTATATCATGAGTATAAGTTTAAATTTCAGCGAGAGAAGCACACCGAGGACGGTGTTCTCTTAAGGGGGGAGTATGTAACACCCACGTAAACTATTGTAAATTACATTTTTTACCATGTTTTATAAAAATAGTTGTATCAAGAAAGGGTTGAACGAATTATTGAATCGCTGGTTTAGTTGCATTTGGTTTATATGCCATGCTCTCACGTGCCCGTGCTATTTAACAGTTGGTTATGTAACGGCTTGGTGGCGTGGTTACGTAACTTCTCCGTTCATACTATCTTTATATCCCATGCTCTCATGTGCTTAGGTGATGTAAGGACTTCATGGCGTAGTTATATAACTGCTCTGTTCATATTATCCTTATGCCCCATGCTCTCTTTGACTACACTAAAAATGTCGGTTTCAAATTCCTCATGTATCCCAAAACTCCTTGTAGATTAAATTATGTTTTCGATTCCTCATGTATCCCCAAAACTCTCTGTAGATTTGTAGAGATCTACTGGGCAGAATTATCATTGAAAAATGTGGTGTGCCAATTCCATAACAGCGTGTACATGGCAAATATATTGTTACAATGGTTTGTTAACAAGTGTTTTCGACCTACAGACCCATTTATTGCATGGGGTCGTACATACAAATGGTTTTGGACCCTTGCTATGCATTAAAGGAAGAGAGAAAGGATTCAAATATGCCTTTGGAATGAGAGTCGACTTCCAAGAAAGGTAATTTTGGCTTACCCTCTCTTTATTATATAGTGTTCTTTTTTGTGAGTTAAAAGATATAAATAAAGATTATATATTATGTAGTTTTCTGCAAAACGATTATTAGAAAATAGAAATACTAATGATATTTCTCCTATTTCTTGAGATAAGTTACATATACTAAGGAAATGATATCTCATTAGTTTATTGGGATACAATTGAAATAAATTTACTGTTGACTATTTGGGTAAGAATGTATTTATCTTGGGAGTAGAAGATAAGTCCATTCCGTTAATTCCTTTGCAAGGGTTTGCAAGGATTACATGTTAACTTTGTTAGTATTTTAAAAGGTCTATCTAGCTCTTATGCCCAAATAAGGGTTAGTTATTGTACTTTATTTTTAAAAGAGATTTTCTTGATTAGATTAAAGAGGGTAACTCTTAAATAAAAATATTTATATAAGCGAGAAAATAGAAGAGGCATGCTCTTATTTTAAAAGAGATTTTGTACTCATTTAAATTATGAAGTGATAACAAGTCCAAAGTATGTTTCTTGAATAGATTAAAGAGAGTGACTCTTGAAATATCTTCTTGGGCGATGAAGAAGAAAAGAGAAATTTTCTAAGATTAATATTCATTAACCATGTTGTGAATAGTAATGAGTTGATAAATCCATGGATAGTTTCATAAAACCATGGGTAGTTTTTCCATGGTGTTGATGGAGATTAATTGTTTCATAAAACCATGGGTAGATTACCATGGTGTTTGCAAATATTAGTTATTTAATAAATCCATGAATAAATTACCATGATGTTGGTAAAGTTAAGTTATTTAATAAATCCATGGTTAAAGGAACTAATCAGTTTTATTCCTTAGATGAATAAACTAAGTTATTATTTTATATTATCATGATTATGATGTTAAATTCCTTTGCAGGAAGATCTTGCATATACATGCAACATATGTATTAAATTCTATTGAAAAATAATATACATATTTGTATGTAGAAAGATAGCTTGTAGTATTAAAACTACATTGAATATGATTATTAGTATAATCTTGAAAATAAGACATGTATCTATATTCTTAATAGCTTATTTTTACATATGTTTACATGCTCACTAGCATTGAGATTTTCTTTGGGAAGACTCGTGAAGGAGGTTGTGTGCTTCATTGTGTAAGCACTCCTTTAGGGAGAGTCTTTTGGAATCAGTATGCATTCGCATGCATGGAAGAGACAATTGTTATGTTAACTTGCATTCCATGCACTAAAGGTAATAGCTTAAGGGTTAGCTATTTTTATTAAATGTATGTAAGTCACATGCATAAATATCTTAGCTTATGTATCAGTTTATTTTAAAGGAAAGCTTGGGAGATGTAGCCATTGTCTTGCAAGAATGTTTGCTTACGCAACGTAAGCATTAGTTATTGTGATGACCTATAATCAGCACATATGAGGTATGTGTTATTATAGAGAGAATGACAAGGTAATTTACTTGCTTGTCATGATTATACATGAGTAGATGGAGAAACTACTATAGTGATTAATTAATATTTTATGAATCTTGACATCATTTTATGTTTAAGGCATCATAGCAGGGAATGATGGTGACATGTACAAAGGAATATTAGGCTTGACATGGTGGCAGGTAAATGATTAATGTTCGTGCGGACGAGTGCGAGTTGCAGGAAGGTCCAATGTACGATGGTCCATTGTAGGTACATCCATGCCCCCAAGATGTGAAGATATGAAGACCAGAGGGTAAATGGTATCATATTTATTGAATGGTTGAAAGCTAGATATTGTATATTTCCTTGTAAGATTATATAAACGATGGTTAAGGGATGGTCTCCCTTATAAGCCATTGAGTGATGAGCTGAACACCCCCACGAGCATTTAATAATAAAATTAAATGTTTGTTGGTTTTCACGCTATGGGGTTTCCAGGGTATATTGGTGTTAAATGGTGTGATTTATTATTGTGTCCAGATGATGAGGTTGATTCATTTCTTGTTATGATGTTCATAATGGCAATTATGTGATGACTATATGAGTAATGGGATGAATGGATGGTTACATCATATAGTATTAAGTTAATATACTATAATGGAGGTTGTAAAGGGTTAAGGAGCTTACTATTCTTATTTATAAAATTACACTGTGAACTGTTAAACATTCTATGTAATGATGAGTAACTTGTATCAAAAAGTTTTTAACTCCTTACATTTCCCTGTGAATTTAATGGTCTATGTTACAACAATCTTCATTTTAATGTGATTATTACCTAAAAATTCTTCATAATTTTACAATGGATCACAGAAGCCAAAATTCTATAAACATTAATAATTTTTGTATTTTTAATTCAGAAATATTTTTAAAATCTACAAAACATAAATAAATAATATTAAAAATAAATTATTTTATTACATAAAATATTGAAAAATGAAAATGTATTTCGTTACATTGCTAAATTCATTATGTTTCTCCAAACAAATATAAACCCTTAAAGTATGTCATTTTCTAGATTTCAAATTTAAAGCATAATGGTTCTATATAACATACCCAAGAATATCACAATGCCATCTCCAAGGCAATCATGTCAAATTTATATTAATTTATAATAAAACTTATTATTTCTTGAATTGTAGATTTGTGCATATTATATAATTAAATTAATAATTTTAATAATAATAAAAAATTAGTTGAAGAAAAGTTTAATTTAATATTGATTACTTATTTATTAATATTGATAAAGTTAACATAATAAAATTAATACAATTCATATCATTATTATTAATATATAATACTATTAATATATTAATATATTGATACTCTTAATATGATAAATAATACAATTAATGTAATTGATATTATCAGTGCAACCTATAAAATTTCAAATATTAATTATTTTATATTTTTACACTTATATTAATTTTAATCATTTAATTAAATTAAAATACGAAAATATATATTTAATATAATTGTTAAATTATTATTTCAATTATTAAATAAAAAATTATAGAATAAATAGTCTAGATTTTAACATGGGTGCGCAAGGTTGTAATGCAAAGGTTTGATAAAAAAAAATTTATGTAGAATTTCAATATGAAGATGAGCCAAACTAGGTAATTTTCTACTTATTTCTTTTCTTTGTCAATAGCTTACTATGGTTCTAATTTCCTTGTGAATTACTTAATATGATTTGAATTTGAAACTAGTATATTTATAGAAATAGAGTAAATGTTCTCACTATAAATAGTTAAGCTTTTTTTTTTATATTTATTTTTTTAATATTGATTATTTATTTATTAATATTATAAGTTTAATAAAATTAATGTGATATCATTATTACAATTAATATAATTAGTGTATTATTCTGAATGTTATATTAACAAACCATACATCACTTATATATTTGGTCAAATTATATAAATTATATTTTTAATTATTTGTTGTTTCAATTTAATTTTTTTAATCTAATAGTGTTAACTCTATACAAAGTTTAATATTTATGTTCGTTATTAAGTTCAATATTTATGCTTTTGATTAATATTAATAAACATTGATAAATTTAAATGTTTAGAATTAACATAAAAATTATTAATATTAATATTATTACTATTATAAATATTTTGATGATTAATATTAGTATTGTAGTTTAGACTTTCTCTGATTGAAGAGCTCTTCAATCATATTAACCACATTCTATAAGTTCTAAACTACATTATGTATTGATTGTGGAAATGTTCACACCTTAATATTAATATTATTATTTTTTGTTAATATTAATATTATTATTATTATTATTATTATTTAAAATTAACATTGATATTATTAAAATTAATATTGATTGATATTAACATTAATAATAAGTATAAATATTTCAAATTAAATAATAAATTATTAAATTAAAATTAAATATGAATATCTCTTTTAATGTTAATTAATATAAATATTAATAATATTAATAATAAATACAGATGTTAATGTTAAATATAAAAGATTATATAAAAGTAAATTTTGCATTTAAACGTTAATGTGAAGATTTTCATTAAAGACCAATATAAATATTTCATTAAATAATAAGATTGATCACTTTAGGTTTACTTATATTCAATGGCTTGAGAATTTAACTTTATGTTTTTTAGGTTCAATTAAATTAGAATTAAAAAACTCAGTATTTTTATATCATTTGGTTCATGTAGCATTAGGTTATTTTACAACGTCATGTTTATAAGATTATGGTTTTTATATATGGAACACTCTCACCCTCGAGGTGTTCCACATGTAGGCGGGGGACAGGGAGGGGCTCTGACGAAGCCTCAGGGTAGAGCTCCTGGTAGGGAGGTTGGTCCCTCGGGGGAGGGTAGTAGCTTGGCTGCTACTGAGTGCATTGTGATTTCTCGCACCGAGGCGCTAGAGGCTCATGTCACATAGGTGACAGAGCAGATGGTTGCTCTAGAGGTCAGGGCTCAAGTTCTGGAGGATGCATGGGGTCAAGTGGACCGCTTGAGCTAGGGGATGCCTAATCGAGTTTTTGTGGATGACCTCGATGATGCATGGCCAGAGACTTTGATGGCCGAGGAGAGGGGCTATCATCTGACTTTGTGCTGGGTGGCGCTCTCTGTTTTGACAGTAGCTCTAGTGCTGGTACCGAGAGCAGCTGTGGGTCTAGGTTCCCCACCTGGAGGGGTACTGCCCTAGAGGCTTATTGTACAGAGGGAAAGCACTCATCATGAGGATGCTTCCCTTATTTTTTTTGACTTGTAGATGTGTATTTCTGGGCTGATTGATGGGTCAGAGATACGATGTTTTTGTACTCAGACACATATTTTCTAGTATATATGAGAGATATAATTTTTGCGGCTCTACATGGTTTGTCCCCTGTTGATATATGTTTATGGATTATGTGTTGTGTTGATGGATATCTATATTTTTTATGTGTTTTTGGCTTTTATGTATGATGGTTTATCCGAGATGCATTCCAGCTTAGGATATTGTTAGCTATGTGATCAATTGTTTGGTTTTGATTTCTTGGTACATGTGTGAATGTAATGTGATAAAATTGATAGCTTAATATTTTTGCACGCAAATATTTTCTAAATAGATGTGAATCACATACCTCAAACTCTAGGTTTAATAGTGACACAACTAACTGGGAATCGAGGAAGATATGCAAACGCGTATGCCTTGATTGAGGGCATCACACATAAGTCCGATGACGATGTCATATTTTTCCTGATTGTTTGTCGATTAGCCAATGCATACACTGTTGGTGAAAAATGGCAATCGATCACGGTGATAAATGACTCAGGCAACTGCAGCTAAACTTTGAGACCATTGCGATGCTCCATTAGTGAATCCAAAGTAATAGTCAGGTTGAGAATCTATTGCGACACTAGAGCGTATTTTGTGACAAGTCTTTTGGTCAAAAATTTGAAGTGATTGGTCTATGTACTTTGACTCTAGGGGTGAGCCCTCTTGGTCCTTATGGGAAGAATTTTTGAGGTAAAGGCCATTGACAGGGTTTCTTAGGCATGTTTCATCCTGCTCTGTCAAGATGTATGCCCCCTTGAGGAGACAATGTTTTATGATGTAGGGTCCTTTCCACAAATATTCAAACTTTCCTGGCCCTAGGACTTCTTTTGTGACATCATAGTAGAGGACTAACGCTCCGTCAGTAAATGAACGAGGGTTGATATGGCAATTGACCGATTCTTTTACCTGTTTCTTGTGGGCCTCATTGTATTGCAGCGGCTGTCGTTGTCTTTCGTCGATGAAATCTAGTTGTACTAAACAATGTTTTAGAGGTTGGGTTTCATCAAGGAGTTTGATGGTGACATGTGAATTCAGGATCTTGCATTCTATGGGAATCACAAGTTCGACCCCATATACCAAATGAAAGGGTGTGAACCCAGTCGATGTTTTCATGGCTATGTCGTATGCCCATAGGGCGGGGAAAAGCATGTAGTGATAGTTTGTTTTGTGGTTATTCACCATACGCTGTAACATAGTTTAGAGGACTTTTTCACAATTTCTACCTGTCCATTGGATTGGGGGTAGTATGGTAATGAGAATTTGTGTGTGAATCGAAGATGGTGAGATAGCTCCTGGTAAAATTCATTTTCGAAGTGTTTCCCATGGTCAGAGACTAACTCTTTGGGAACACAGAACTGGGCAATGCAATGGTTAAACATAAATCGTGCATCGGTTTATGTAGTGTTTTCGTATGTGTTCATAGCCTCTCCCCGCTTGATGAAATAATCGATAGCCACAATGATGTATTTTTTATTTCCCGACGATGCAAGGTTGCAATTCATGAAGTTGATCCCCCATTTACAAAAGGGATCAATGACAATGACAGGGTGAAGGGGAGCGGGAGGAGCTCTTACCTTATGAGCGAAGCATTGACATCACTCACATCTATTGACTGTTGTAATGCAATCATGAAATAAAGCGGGCCAAAAATATCCTTCTCATAGGACTTTTTGGGTCATGGCCATTCCGGACAGGTGACGACCGCAAGCTCTGTTGTGGTAGTCATTAAGGGCTTGTTCTTCTTGGTCGTGGGTAAGGCACTGACGTAAGATGGTGTCGCTACCCCATTGGTATAAGACATCTCCCATAAGGATGTGTCGAGGGCCCTGATGGTGAATGCGCTAATAGTTGTCTCGAGTAAGATGGGGTTTGAAATTTTGGGTTCGTAAGAAGAGAAGGAAATCTCCGTACTAAGGGTTGTCGATTTCTACAAGGAAGAGATGCTCATCTGGTAGCAAATCATTTGTTGGTGATCCTTTGGTATGACTTGGGAGGTCCATAATGAACTCTGCTAAGATTAATGCCTTTTTTCTCTTAGGGGAGTGAAACTGTAAGTCATATTCTTGTAGAATGGCTATCTAATGTGCATATTTGTGGTTCATTAGGTGGTGCGTGAGCAAATATTTGATGGGATTAATATCTGTGATGACCGTTGCCATCTTTAAGATGACGTAGTGGCGAAGCTTTTGGACTGCATGAATTAGCGCTAAGGGAGTCTCTTATTTGGGTTGATATTTTAATGCATGGCCTCATAAAGTTTTGCTAACATAATATACTACGTGCTCCTTCCCATATAGGCCCTCCTCGACTAAGAGTTTGGCTAAAGTGGTATAGGATGTTGATAGATACAGGATGTAATCTTTGTTGTAGTTTGGTGGACTGAGTAGCGGTGCTAAAGAAAATGTGTCTTCAATACGTCGAAAGCTTGTTGGGATTGGTCATCGCATTTGAATGGGATGTCTTGGCGAAGGAGGCGCAGGAATCCTTGAGCGCAAGTGGCATAATCCAAGGCTAAACGTCTTAGAAAATTGGCCTTTCCCTGCAAGCTTTATAGTTGGATTTTCGTTCGATGTAGAGGTACCTCTTTGATGACTTGGACTTTCAGGGGGTCTACTTGAATTCCTTGCTAGGACATGATAAAACCTAAAAGTCTTCCTACTGTGATGCAAAAGACACACTTGAGGGGGCTCAAGCATAGGCTGTATTGTTGGCATTGTTGGAATACTAGTTGTAGATCCCCGAGGAGGTATGAACACTTATTGGATTGGATAGTGAGATCATCCAAGTAGGTGAGGATAAGGTGTGCCAAGTCAAGAAAGATGTAATTAATTTCCCTCTGGAAGGTGGCTCCTGCTTTTTTTAGGCCAAATAGCATTACCTTGTATGTGAATGTTCCCCAGGGGGTAGTGAACGTGGTTTTGTACCAGTCAGTGTGGCAGATTTGAATTTGATTATACCCAGAGAATTCATCCATGAAGGCAAGGGCTTCGTGACCTACAAAAGCATCGATGACTTGGTCGATGAATGGGGTAGGGTAATTGTTTTTGGGACATGCTTTGTTCAAATTGTGAAAATCAGTGCAAAAAAGTATGGTGCTGTGCTTTTCATGACGTGAATAGGGTTGGAAACCCAATATATGTAAGCAATGGGGTAGATAAACTCGGCTTTGTGAAGGTTTTTGATTTCTCATTATATTTCTTCTGCCTAGAATGGGTGCAATTGACGCTGTTTCTGGCATATTCATGATACGTCAGGCCAGGTGTTAATATGGTGATCTACGATAGTGGGACTAAGCACAGGCATCTCTGAGTAGTCCCATGCGAAGGTATCTCTATACTTGTGTAGCAATTGGGTATAAGAGGTTATCCCTTCTCATGAGCATGCTACCCCTAGTTATATTTCTTTGACCTTTCCACGATTTTGAGATATATACACCTTGACAGTAGGTGAAATGTTTGACATGCTTCTTTAATCAATGCATCGGGCGTGGGGATGGGGTTCTTGAACCAATCAAATTTCCCTTATGGTAGGAAACATTTTGATTCAATTGTGTAAACCTCTTGTTCCCCTATCTTGTTAGGACTGAATGTTCTTCTTGGGAGAAAAGGCGAGCGGTGATGCATTGCATCCCATGGATAATCTGGCTCTATCATGGCGTCAAGGATGTCCTCATATAGGGATCCTAAGGGGAATTGATTCTGTGCAAGGCAATGAGGAAGAGGTTCAGTTCAGACGGATCTGGTTGACAGAAACAAAAAGGATTCCACCTCGACGTGTGAAACTAGAAGCGGTAGGAAGAGTGCATACAAATTGGGTTTGCACTATCCTTGGTACAACTACTCTCGTAGTTGTAGCTGAATCGACACCTATGATAGATGAGTAGACATGCCAGTCATGGTTCCTATACATGATGAGATGAATCGTATATGGTGTATCATGTTGTTGGTTTTTGGTGTGGGAGGAATTTCCATCATGGGAGCTTACGTGACCGCAAGGCTAGATTCCTCATTAGGCTGGGAACTTTCAGAGAGATGGAAGATGTGCCTGGTATAGAGGTTCCTGAATGGTTCCATTAGTGGGCACAACTTTGTTTCATGATTATGGCCGGTGAAAATTGTGCACAGTAACATTGGGAAAACTTAGTAGATTGTGTGGGAATCAACACTACTCTTTGTCCCATAAGTGGAAGCTCAGAAGAGATCAGGCGTATAGGAGAGGGTACTCTTCTGTCATTTTCGAGTTTTTGTCTTGGATATGTCTAACTCTCTTGGGAGTGTAGACTTAACACCGCTCTTTCTGCTCTAAGCTTTGGGACATGATCCCATTTTATTGTATGATGAAAGTGTGAGAAAATTTAGTAATAGCAGTGCGTTATTTTCTCTTGGCTAGAGAGATGTCTTTGCGGGAGGGAGGAGACTAAAATGTTTGCGAGGCGCTTCAGTTCTTTGCACCGATTGACCCAGTCGCCAATTCTGTCACATAACATGCATGTTATCCTAGGTTGAACCTCAATCGTGCTTGGTTGGCGTGCCTTTCTAACTTGCCCAATATTCCGGAATGGGTATGGAGTAGACTGCCTATGGGCAATATTCCTTCCATCATGGTTATTAGGCTATTGATTGATGAGATCCCGATGTTTCATCTCTAATAGATGTATCATGTCGATTAGAGGGCATAATTGCGGGATATAGGTACAATGTTGTTCATGGGGATTGCCCTGACACACTAGGCAGGACATCCTAACATGGGGGTTCCCATCCTGTTGTTTTGATGACGTGATTGGGTACCAGCGATGTAGTGCTTCTAAGTCAGGGAAAGTGATGACCACATGATTGCATGTGTTACATAACACACATGTTGGTCTCCACCGTGGAGGGAAGTTGGGGGTGACTAAGGGTTCCACGACTAGCTGCTTTTCAGCTGATAGGAAGAGGATGGATCTACTCGTCACATCCTCTTGAGTCATCGAGATATCCATGGATTCTGTGTCAGATTTTTCTTCAATGGAGAGGAGAACTCTGGCTATGCATAAACTAGTTAGTTCTAAGTGAAACCGAGGGATGTAATGGCACACTTCTAAAGTGTGGTTGGCAACACATATCGGACATGTAAATTGTGCTACTCGCAAACCAACATAATATACTCGTTCTACTGGATGCCACCTGTGGATGAGTTCCAAGGCTGTGCACTCATCTATGAAGTGGTCACATTCATCGCACAAAACGCAGTGTGTGATAGGAGGGGGGATATGAATGATAGTCTTTCATGTGGATCTCGTTCCTCCTATAGGTATAAAATGATGTGAGGTTCATCTCTAGTTCACTGGATGGAGGGATCCCCTTGATAGTATTTCTCGATGGCATGTAAGGCATCCCTTTATCACATAATTTCTAGTCAATGATGGGTGTAGTTCCCATAATGGTCACAGATAGTGCATGCGTGATTCGTGCACAATTCCTTGCCTTGATTTTTGGTGGTTGGTTCCTTTTTTATGGCAGTTTTAACTCATCCAACTCTAGGAAGATGTGGGTAGGGTGGCCTACTAATTCGCATCTAGTGCAAGGTTTTAATTCCCTTTACATGGTGGGATTATCTACCTTCTTCCCTCTTTTACTGGTGTTCTTAGTCGTAGAAATCATTTTTGCGATGGGAATTTCCTTTGCAAGGATGTTTGAAACAGTCTCCTTTACAGACGGGGCTTCCTCAAGACTGAGGGGGATTAAACCTGTAGAGGTGATGTGTGTGGCTCCCATCTTGGTAGGTGGGACTAGGTACAAAACTGGAATTTCAAATGATATGTTTGGTAACACCAGAGTGGCCAAGACCTGTTGTGATACAAAACTAGCTGGGTGATAGAGGAAAGGAGTTTCAGAGGCTACGTAGGCTAGAGAGGCTTCTGTGGTCGAGGACTCAATGTCCTTACTGCTCGTCTCCATCTCTCGGATGGTTTCGGTGCTTGACGTGGAAATCATGCACACTGGAGCCTCTATGACATCAGATGATGATTATTGTATAACAAGGGGATCTCCTAGGAATGACCCAAGGATGGAAGATGGTTTGAACTGGCTGGGGCCATATTCTTAGTACCGTGTAAGCATCTCAGCAGATGTGTCTAGGTAGGGTAGGACGACATCAGTATTTTTTATGGGTCGCTTGTACTGGTATGTCAATTGGTCGATAGTAATGATGTGATCCTCATGGGGGAACATCATAGTTTGGAAGGCAGAGGAGGCTATGGTTGACATGGCATACATATAACTCTGGCCAAGGAGTATATTGTAATCTAGTTGAGCATCTAAGACTTCAATGTCTATAAGGACTGTCTTGCCAGCTAAGAAAATAGAGACATTTTGGTAGAGACCGATGAGACCTGATGGGAGACCATCGTATGCTCTAAATACGATGTCTAATGGCTTTATCTCGGGAGACCCTAAATTCTCCGAAACATTATTTGACATGATGCATGTGGATGCACCATTGTCAATGATACATCGGTAAATGGTGATGTTTTTAACTAACAACGATATCTGGAAGGAAACCATCGAAGGAAGAATATGGGTGGATTTATCTAAATCGAAAGCCATTAAGCGCGAATCGGCAGGGTCGATGTCGCCTAACATGGAAATTAAGGCTTTTCTTTTATTTGGGTATGATTGTAATACCTCCAAGGCTGACATAGTGTCAAGAGATTGGGCTAAATAATCCATAATGCTATATTTAGGGGCCTCTTTGGAATGATTTCATACTTGCCTAGTTGGTCCCTTAGCCATCTTTGGAAAATGTTTAATAGGTATCTTTGATATTGTCAATGGTGTTTTTGGTTCACTCGTGCTAGCCCCTGATGAATTAGTGTTTGGTGGGGTATCGTAATTTCGGTTCCGTGTTTGAAAAAACATTTCTTCTCTAGTCATGTAGATTTGATGGTTGTTTTTCAGAAATCGTCGAAAGTTGTTTGTTGTTGCTGGGTGCTAACTTCCCCTTGCTGGGGGAAAGGCTCCTGCATGATGACTTTATGATGTGAGGATCCCCCTTTTCCACGGTTACCTTAAAGCTTCTTCAGCACAGGGAGATCAGGACAATGCTGAGTGTAATGGTTGTATTCACCATAAATTGCAAAATAGTGTTTGGTTTGACGATTCACCCTCTTGTTCTACCTTTGGGAATTGTTTGGCTCTTTGTTTGGATTTCGGTTAGAGTTTCCTCTAGCCTGAGATCGCAGAGGGCGTTGTTGATTCTTTCCCCCTTATCCAGGATTTCCCTTTGCTTATTTTTTTCACTTTTTTCTTGCTGCATTAGGAGGATAGCTAGGATTCTCCTGATTGTATGATTGGCACGATTTTTCTTGGGAAGGTTGCATAAAGTTCACCGGTGCATTGTTTTGCATGGGTGGGTTTTGTGCTAGGGACTAAGAACATTGTGGTCCTTGTCTCTAGTTTGTGAATGGCTGTTGGGGGGGAGATGTTCTGTCAGCATCTCTAGCTGTGTAATGGGTCTCCTGAGCCGAAGGATATGGACCTCGTTGCTGATGATGGTATGACTGCGCCCTATTGATCATGTTTTGCGAAGGTGCATGATGACTCTGGTAGCCAGGTTGCGGGATGTTCTAGTTAGGATCATATGCATAACCTGGGTAATGAACACTGCTGCTTAGGTCACTTTTGGCCATTGACCCAATCAAAGCATCTACGGAGTTTGACGCCCCTGGAAATTCTTTGTAAGTTTGCAGGCGTGGGGCGTTCGGGAGGATATTGTAAATATATCCTGACTGGGTGTAAATCAGCTCGAGTTGTTGGGCCTTACTGATGGTGTCCTCTTTGGATGTGGGCTTTTGGGTTGCCACATCCTTTGAAATCTCTATAGTGAGACGTTTTAGGAATAGGTCCAACATAACTCGATTGTTGAGTTTGGCTTTACACAAATTATGACCTCGCCGCCATTTGTGGAGATGGTCCGAGATATGGACGGCTCCTGTCTATCTAAAGTGTGGCATTAATTCCATCCCAGAGTCATGGCGTATGGATAAATGAAAATATGTTAGGAATGAGGTATTGAGGGCAATAAAGGTTCCATGTGTAGCAGAAGTTTGGTCCACATACCATTTCGTAGCTGGTCCAGTTAAGGTGCGCTGAAATAGTTTCAACCAGATAGTATCGTCAATGATGTTGTTTGACAAACACCACAGGTGGCAAGTCATAATGTGATTTCCTAGGTCTTTCGCTTGCTTCCCTTTGCACTTTGGAATGTCTGAAGGGAGCTTGGCAGACATGGGGGGCCATGTTGGGTTGTTTGCAATACGGTCATTTGTTAACTTGGTTAGATCGGGCAAGTTCAATGATGCTAAGAATGGTGACTGCGAGTTGAGAGCCATTGCACACTATGAAGACACAATGTTCTGGTTAGGTATAGGATTTTTCTATTATGTACCCGGATGTGAGTTCACTTGGATTCCCAAAGGGGTAGGGTTCCTCTTCCCCCTAGGGGTTGTGGGAGGAGTGGTATGTGGTGACCCTCTGGGGGTGTCCACTTGTGTGGCATTGGGTGACCATCGAGGTTTCCCAACTAAGGATTCCCCAATAAAGGATGAACTAATAAGGGTGCCAATGTTCCGTCTTTGACACCTAACTGGTGAAAGACCTAGAACTCCTCCCAGTAATGGGGGGAGGTCCAAAAGACGTCTAGATCGACGAGGTCTTGTTGGGTCCTTTATGGTGTCGACTAGGTATGGTTTTGGAAAAAATGTTCAATTCTATGAGAGGTGAAGTATCAGAGAAAAAATGGTGACCACATACATAAAAAAAGTGAAAATAAAAGTTAATTTCCCTTTAAAATATCTCTATGTGATCAAACAATAAAAAAATCGTTTTGGTTGTTTTTGTGTGTAATACTCAAAATCCTAGAGACCTATACGTCCTCACACTTTGAATAGTAACTAGGCCTTGCGAAGATATCTTCTGATGGGTATTGGGGCCAACTACCCTAAAGAAATGGTGACGCCTTCCAGCAACTGAATAATTGACCAAGGTAATGGGTAGAGGATCTAGTGCTGCTTGCATTGTCACTTATAAGAAAGGATGGCCTAGATTTGGCCACTAAGTACCATCATCCCACATGAGCGTTCGAGTATTCAGCTTCTTGTAAATCAGCTACCAGTACTGAGTATTATATGGGTTAGGAAGCCCCAAATAATACCGCACGCACTGGGCCTAAGCTTAACCCCCTCTGAATCGCGTCTCTGAGGCACTTGGGTTTTCTTTTCCATGGGCAGACAGACAGATTTTAAAGTTACCTAAAAATTCAACTTCTATGTTTCAAGATGTAAACTGACCAAGGTGGCTTATTGGATGCCTACCCCCTTGGTCCTAACCTAAACAATAATTTCTCTTGCGGCCCCTGTGGGGAGAGTTAATGAGTTTAGTTAGGTTAGTTTTAAGATGGATTTAATTTACTTATGGTGTGAAAGCGTGTGAGAAAGAGGTGAACAATCGCATAGTTTTAACATGCAAATATGTGATGATCCTTTACACATACCCTATTCATCTACGTTTGGTTTTTCATTGCTATAAGAAAATCATGCGCAGATATGGGCCGCTTACAATGTTGCCTAGTTAATCTATGTGATCAACTAAAGGGAGATGGAAAATTATTAGAAGAGAGCTTTCATATGCTTGCCTAGGGTCACCAAAAGGTGCAAAGGCAGCAGAGATTACTTTCTCTCTCAGGATAATTACTTCCTCGTCCCAACTCCTAGTGCCAAAATTAAAAAAATAATGACTTTAAACTAGGAAAAATGAAAAACTAGCTAAGCATGTGTGGATTATGGCCACTTATTACAGCTAATTATTTATGTGTTTTTGGTGTCTATGCTTGAAAAAATAAGTTATTTCAGATTGCAAGTAAATTTCCCCTTACTTAAACTATGTGGTTTTTTTGCGAAAATAAACGTTCAAATTTTAAAACTAGCACCTAGCACTACTCAAATATAGCCAATAGTGAGTTTTAAATAGCCATGGGACACCTCACATAGTACTGGAAACTTTTTTATGGGCTATCGGTCACTTTATAAGCAAGAAATGAACGAAAATAGCATAAATTTTCTGCCACTAGTTTCCGCATGAAACTGTCTCACACAGGCACGAAATTTATCATACAGGTTAGTGTTGAACGTGCGCAGTCTGGTGCATCTATCTCTGTAAAATATGCACGAATTTCCTGCAAAAACATTTCTAGAGCTTCTTAACCTCAGGTTCTCACTGAGGGTGAATGAGCATAGAAGGAGAGAAGAGGAGTTGTCCAAGCCACACACTAGAGCAGAGAAAAGGACCATACAATAGCTGCAACCACATTAACTATTAAAAGTAAAATCGGTGGAGTCACCAATACTGTGTTGGTGGATTTGGTGCATAAGTGTACGAATCCACACTTGCTTAAGAGGAGTGGTTGCTACTTGTAAGATTTGGTCACAGGCAGATAAAAAAAATACTTAGCAGGTTAGTGAACATGCTATAAAACATGAAACACAATAAATAATGATATAGTATGCCTATGTAGAGAGAAACAAGACTAACCTAAACAAAAACATGAAAGGTCATAAATTTTCAAACAAAACAATAATACTAATGGTGGCATCAATATCTCCTCTTATTATTTGCTATTAGGAAAGAAATATAGTACCTTTACACACTTGCTAAGGGGCCCTTATAACTATGGAGCTCTAAGACCCGATGCAAGGATGTTTTTACCTTCTAGCTTCTTGGTGCAAGGTATCTCTCTCTACTTCAAAGGATTGGAGTTGTTGGATGGCCAACAACTGAATCCCCTCACTACTTCTGCTCTAGATTACACACTGTTGGATTGCTTTAAATAAATTTTGGCCGGCATAACAATTTTCTCTCCTTTTATTCATCTCTTGGTGGCCTTTTATAGATGAATTCAAATTCTCCTTCCCTTTCTTGCTAAATTGATGGATGGTGAACCAAGAGAGGGGGTTGACTCCATTGTGTGCCATTTGATTCTTTTGTGTGATCCCTTGAGGTCCCAAGGATGCTTAGGCAGTTGTCCTTGGGCAGCCTCAAGTGTGATATCATTTTCCTGGACTGTGCCTTGTGGTCCCGGAAAGTGACTTTCACCACTCTCAGGTACGCGCAAATTTTTGAGGGAAATCCGCGGAAAGGTGTGTCTATTGAAGAAAAATGTGTGGGAAGGTGCATTCTGCCAGTGTATTGAGTGTGCAATTTGATTTTTCCTCTCGACCTTAGATATTTTAAAAAAAATTCAAATTCTCTAATGTGCCTCAGCCTTGTAAATCCTTTTGCCTGACATTTAATAATGTCATCTTTTCTTATCTGATTTTTAAGTAATAACATCTATGATGAAGTGAATAATAATTTTATAGTATCTAAGATGTAATATTTCTTGAATCTTCAAAGAGTGACAACATTGTTGAGCGACATCTTGATCGCTTGGATAGATTCTGACAAGAAATGTCTTTTTAAGAGTTTGATAATGAGATTCCACATCTTGAAGGGGGAATTCCTATACTGTATTGATCTGTCGAATCTTCTTATGAAACACTCTCTCTTCTACATGAAGCTCCACCCACTAATGACACTTTGAGTGATGTGATTGATAGAATTGGGAGACTAAGTAGCCTGGGCCATTGGAGAAATATCTGCCTAAATAGCTGAAAAAGACACTTGAAAGTGTTCACCGTGATGAAGTTGGAAAGACATGAACATAAAGTTCAACTAGAAGAAATGAAGGTGATGTATATGATTCTGATTCACTTATTGATATGGATGCATCTTATGACCATGAACTGAATTTTTCTACAGATTTCGGTCCAACTCCCTTCAAATAAGTCAATTCTCATGATGAATCGAAAGAAGCGATGCAGAAAGAATATGATGCTTTGATAAAGAATGGCACTTGAAATCTGATTGATCCTCCATTTGGAACTAAACCAATAGGCTACAAGTGGGTCTGTAAAAGAAAGTATAAAGAAGATGGCTCACTTGACAAGCATAAATCTATGCTTGTGGAAAAATGTTTTTCACAATAGGAAGGGGTCGACTATGGGGATAATTTAAACCCCAAAGCAAATTGGGTTACCATTCGTACACTCTTTGCCTTGGCAACTCGGAACAATGGGAAATTACATCAAATGATGTTAAAACTGCTTTCTTCAATGGATAATTGAAAGAGAATGATTTTATGTCGCAACTAGAAGAATATATTATGAAAGGTCAGGAACATAAAGTATGGATGGACATTGGTATTCTAAAATTTGACAAAGTTCTATTAACACTGTGGATAATCCAAATTTCTCTTCTTCAATTAACAATCACAGAAGCTTAAAAACCATCAACATAAAGTATTAAATCTTGTAAAATCCTTTTATGGCCTCAAGAAAGCACCACACGCCTTGTTAGGGCGTAAATCTACCTCAGGATGAGAAAGGTAGGATCTAGGATAACATCATACCACGCTTAACCTGGTAGCTAGCCCTACCAGGTCGGGAGAGGGCTCTCTCTTGTCAATCTCAGCAAAAATTATCAATGAGGCTTTGAGATGACTTGATGTGAAGACTGATTTTAGGCTAGGTATGTGTGCGAAAGAGTTTGATTGATTTTAATGATATTTTTTTGGCTTGAATGGAAAGGCAGATGTGGGTCTGGGGAATGAGGCTCAGTTTTGCAGAGATCTCAATGGGGCAAGGTAGGCAATTGATTTGACTCTTCAATTTAAATGAAATGGAGAGCTTTAGACAGGTGAGGAGTTGAAGAGGGCAAGAAAACTTCAGGGATCCTCTTCAAACTACTGAAAACATAGATAACTAAACAAACCCTAGGTAGAGCACTGCAATTTCAATGGATTCTACCTTTATCCTTGTTTGTTTTAGTTAAGAAGAAATAAGAGAGAGAATGGCATACATAAAACACTAGTAAACTTACATTTATAGAGAGAAACACAATATCAAAGCAAGATGCCACATGAATCCCATAGAGTGCTGCAAACCCTAGTCTATTCCTTTGCCAAACTGCAGAGATGAATGTACAATGATGCTCAAAGCATTCCCAAAAGTCCAACCATGCTAATGACTGATAAAACATAAGATATCGGCAAAAAAAAACTCATCCTAGCTTCTAGCAGTCGAGCTCATGAGTTTAGGAGCTGCTCCAACAAAATCTAAACTAAGAACTAGAAAGTAGGTAGTGGAAGAGCTTGCCTTTAAAAACTAGGAAACTGATTCATTCAGTTGCAAACTACCTTTTGATGGATGAATCTACCTCTATGAGTGAAAATTTAGAAAAATTACATCAAAATCCATCATGTCACATTAAATTACACCATGATTTTGACAACTAGAAGGAAAAAATTCAAACTGTGAAAAGAACTAGGCGAAAAACATAGTTTTTGACCAAAAATGAGCAAAATTCCTCCAATGCGTCACCCCTGATTTCCCTAAGTGTAGCACCTGTTTGCAGCTGATTTTGGAGGCCTTCCCTCTGTTAAAATTTTCTCCAAGTAGGCTTGTTGGAAAGTTCTGCCTGTCTACTTTCCATCACAAGTGGAATTTTTGAATTTCGCCTCCATTTTCCCCTCCAAAACTGGGTTCTCCCAATACTGCTTCCTGTGTGTCAAAAAAGGGGCAGAAAGGTCATTTTTTGGGTGTTTTTGACCTTTTTGGAAGCCCAAAACCTATCAAAATTTCTTTGCCATTGGTAGGCATGCATATTTTTCCATTAAAAATCCAAAAATGTTGAGTTTTCCTCAAAAGGAGGTCTCCATAAAAAGCGAGTGCCACGTGGCGCAGCGCATTGGGTAGAAAAACCTGTTTTTTGGCCCAAAAATTTCAAAAATGAAAAAAGTGTCCCAAATTTTTTGAAATTTGGGCTGGGTGTTCTCCATCAAGTTCTGTGTTGGGCCAAGGAAGCCTCAGCCAATATATGAAATTTATCATTCTCTTTTCGCCTCCTCGATGCCTTTTTTCAACTTGGCCTTCAAAATTTTGATTCTTGCTTTGCACACATGGTTTATCGCCCAGTAATGGTTAGCCATATGCCTCAACATGTTTTTCTCTTTATTGGCCTTCTCCAACATCTTTTCCAAATGTATATTTACCCTTTCAAGCCAAGTTTCACGATCAGCTTCAATTTCTTGCTCAAGTGGTGTCAACTTGGTTTTCCTTCTCTTGGCAGCTTGTTGGTTTTCTCGTATGTTCTGCAGCTCCATAATGGTTTTTTGGTCCTCTAGCTTCTTGTTTCTTTGCTCAAGGTATTTAATTTTCCATTTGGCTCTTTCTAGGTTGAGGGACAAAGAATTAATGTCCACCTGTTGCTCCTAAATGATCTCCCTGAACTTTGAGCTTTGTGGGCCCAAATTAGTTTCATCCTCCTGAATGAGAATATAATTTGTCTCCTTCCCTATTGAAGGCCCCTCGTCATGTAATGGCTCTTTCCCTTTTCCTGAACCTACTCTGCTGATGGAGGAAGCGAAACCCCTTCCACCCCGGGTGCAGATAATACTCACTTTGTTGCTGCAAACAACCTTCTAGTGCCCTTTTGATAGGTGAAAAACACCCGAACACTAGCGGTCTATGTCTCATTACCCTCCTACTGATGTGAAGGTCCACCTATCTCATGAAAAGCTTCTGGAGGTACCTGAGGAACTGTGAAGAACTCATGAGAAATGAAATCCTCCCATGAGATGTCCTGCAAACCAAGCTGATGGATGACCACAATTTTGATGAGTGAAAAATGATATATACTGTTATACTGCTGCTGAGGAGTCTTCTTGTGTACTAGGGTGGTCATCTTCTAAATATTTCGGCATATGAAGTAGGGAAGATTCATCATTCTCACCCTGGTAAAGTGCATCAACAATCTGATGTGATAGGCATATAGGCATGAAAACTGGCCCTTACAGCTGAAATACTTAATTATGAATTTCATCAAAGGAGGATATGAGTCTTTCAGGTACCGAAAGGGAAAAACTCTGCTGGGTTGTCTCAAATAACCAGGCTTGATGTATGGCTCATAATGTTCCCTGTCAATTTGTTGCCTTTTATTCCACTGTTCACCGACATTTGGAATGCTAGTCACTAGAGAAATAGACTCTGGTGTCAAGGTGAATGTCACACCTGCTAGAGTGACTTGGACATTATGTAGATGAAGCACAAACAACCTAGCCAACTCATAATGGTACTGGACTCTAGCAACCATCTCACAGAACTGATAACAAGACTGCTGTTGAAAACATGTCACAGCAAGAGGGCAAGCCTGCAGCTCGGCAAGTGAAGTAGGCTCCTCTCGTACATGTTTACCACCCTTGTGAGGTCTCCTTGGTGCATGCATTTCTGTAAGAGAATCACTATGTGTCTCCTCATCTTGATCATATGAGGGATCAGATTCCATGTTTGCAAAATTTTGTGAGTTTTCTTGATGAGTATGGAGAGGTTTATGGTGTTTTTAGTTTTCTGCTACCAAGGATGAGAATGTATGAGGGATTGTGGAAGGAAAGTGTATGAGGGATTTTGGAAATAATATAGACAAATTTTTAGGAATGGGGGTTGAAGGAATAGTATGTAGGCTTAGGGACATAAATTAGGGTTTAGGATATTGGGATTCAAGGAATATGGGAATTAGGGAATGAATGGATGGAGGTGAAAAATGAATGGAGGAATCAAAGAGTGAGGGAGTGATGGAGGGGATTTGGTAGAAAAAACACAAAGAAAAACTCTAGGTCATTGTTTTTGAGAAAATTTGGAAGGAGATAGGGTTTGAATTTTATGACACTAAACCACCATAAATCTTAAGAAAACTTCTTCACTAGCAATGGAAGGGATCTTAACTTAGTTGCACACCATGTATTTTGAGCAAATTTGGAAAATTCAGGGAAGTTTAAGGTGAAACGGGCTTTGAAACTCTTTGTGCCATGCCTCAAACCCAGTGCATCGCACCTCACTGATGCACCGCGCCTGTGTGTTTCTTGCACTGTGGAGGGCGCTCCAATGCACCGCGCCTGAAGCCCAACGCATCGCGCCCTTGAAATTTGCACAATTTTCCCTCAAACTCGCTCCCTTTCTCCAACACGAATTTCCCTTGTTCAATTTTTCTTCCTTGAATGCCAATGAGTTCTTTGAAGATGATCAAAGGGTTTATATACAAGAGCTTTTAATTTTTCACTCATAAAACACACTTTTATAATGTTTGCATTGTGACTTACTCTTTCAACTCTGTTTTGGACAATTTGCTTCATTTTTTCCTTTGATGAACTCAATAATTTGATTTTCTGGTTTGCCTCACAGGGGATGGAGTCGCTGAAGCTTGGTAAGGTGACCAAGGTTGCCAATGAATTTTCTTACATGGGAAAAAAACCGAAATTACATCAAATTTTATACATAAAACCTAAAATACTTTGTTTTTCCTCAAAACAGGGTTTTGAGGAAAAATACATTATTGAGCATATGATGATAGAATTTATTTTGTACTGGAACTTTATTCAACCTCCTCATGCACCTACTGACCATTATTGGACATTTGAAGACCTTTTTGATGAAACCCTAGACCTAATGAAACTGAAACCCTAGAAATGACTCTTACATATTTAAAGACAAAAAGTGACTGCAGATGATCTTGACGAATAGAAGTAGGCTAGCAGGTAAAGGAAATGAGGGAAAATGTACAACAAGTCACTACTGTCAGATGATCCATGCTCCTAATGGAATGCAACTGACTGAGCGAGACACCTAATATACAATGCAACAAGAGAATTTGATCACTGACGGAGGGATGAAGATACCGACAGTAACATGCCTAGTATGGGAAGTTAACTGAGCATCTTCTAAAACTTAATTTTAGACATTATGATATTGATGATGCATTTGTGTTTTTCAAGAAAGTTGGAAAAAAAATTGTATATCGTGTGGTGTATGTAGAAGATCTTTTTATGACAAGGAAGAATGAGAGCTACATTGCATCCATAAATAACGAACCGAGGAGAGGTTTTGAGATGATAAATTTGAGTTATTTTCACTACTATATTTGTATTTAAGTAACCCAACATACGAATTTTTTATTTCTCTCTCAGAAGAAGTAAATTGGAGATATTTTGAACAATTTTGGCATGGGTTAGTGTAATCCTTTGACTACTTAAATGGAATAGAACTTAAAGCTCACATCCACTGAAGGAAAATAATTTGGGGATGCAACAAAGTACAGATAGCTAGTATGAAGTCTCAACTACCTGACTACTACCAGACCAAAAATTTCATTTGTTGTTGGAATTATCCCCAAGTTTATGAAAAACCCTTGTGAGGGTCATTGGTCTGCTGAAAAAGAGTTCTAAAGTACTTGAAGGGAACTCAAGACAGAGGTGGGTGACTTCAACTAGATTGGATACTCTGATTTATATTTCGATGGAGATAAAGAAACGGAGGTATATACTTTAGTATATTTTATGAGTATTGGATGATGATTTGTCTTATGGAGGTCACACAACAATCAGTTCCAACATATTGCAAAAATGATGCAAAATACGTGGTAGCAATTGAAGCAACAAAGGAGATTGTGTGGCTTAGGAAAATAGTCGAATATTTGTAGCAGAAATAAGTGCATTCAAATCTTATTTTGATTGAAAAAACTTCTCTAGTAAAGTTGGCTCGGAACCCAAAGCTCCATGATCAAACCAAGCACATAAATACAAAACATCATTTGATTCAACGTCATGTTGAGGCCAAAACAATTCACCTACTACATTGTTTCACAAAGGAGAAGATTGCAGACATATTCACCAAAGCACTTAGAAAGGAAAAGTTTGAAGGATTCAAAATGATGCTTCGACTCACCGACATCCCTTCATATTAAGGGGGGAATGTTGAATGCCTAATATTGGGATTAGGAATCCTATGTAAATATTGTAAATAGAAAAATAATAGAAGTTGGAAGAGGAAGAGACATTGGGAGATGAAACGCAACAATCATGCTCTCATTGTATATAGTCATATTCTATCTTAATGAAAATGCAATATTTTATTCATGGAGTTAATCTTAGCATGAAAAAAGAAAACTTCAAAAGGATAATAGATGAGTTTCCATATAAAAAAAAAACCATAACTCTAGCTAAATCAAATTGGAAACATCTGCTAGGGGTAGAGTTCCATGTGATGAATAGGCCTTTCCTTTGGAAGGTATGGCCTTGATTATGGTCAACTGAAGGTCGATGTGCCTATGTTCCAAGGACATTTATTTGTTTTCTTCTTGAAATACATCTAGTTGAAGAGAAATCTCGCTTTTGGTGTCATATCCTTCCAGAATAGTTTTGTCGATAAGGTATTTGATATGGCTCTATACTTCCAATGGTACAAATGTATTGATTTTCTATAGCCACTACTATAGCTAGGATCTAAAATCAAGTTAGAAAATGATTTGAGGATTTTTGCATATATGTAATTGTTTTCATTGGCCATGGCCGATCTAGGTGGCTCCAGAGACACTCAGGAGTCCAAGAGGGGTCAGAAATGGTAAAAATTCAAAATGGTTAAAACTCTCTCGAACTAGGACAATATCGTAGCACTCATCTCCTTGATTCCAATGGAGCGAACGTCACTCAAATCCGAGCTCGTGTGAGGGAGATAAATCTCTTAAAAGTTTGTCATGACAGGGAAAAAAGGGGGGCCCACAGTATGCCACATGGCATCCCAATCAGCAAGTGCGACCCACATGGCATCCTACCAGACCATATCACATGGTTCTCTTTCGTTAGTTTTCTGATCCCTACACAATAAGACAAAAAAACACATTAACCTTATAAAAAACAAAAACATATTAAAAAAGGGACAAATATTAACAAAACAAAACCATCTACAAAACAAAGTAAAATGTGGTTATTTTATTAACCATATACCCACAAATATGAAAAAAAACAAAACCATATATTGAAATAAGTTATATGGCGGATACATCATATATTAAAAATATATGAAAGAAGTTAATGTACGAAAGGATACGGGTATGGTGGTTATGGCAATGCATGCCAACACAAAAAAAATACCATATAAAACAAAACTATATACCAATAAAATCATAGAAAGCATAAATCAGGAGGTGTGGTATTTGATCCCTCAACCCCTCCTTAACGAATTTCAAAACTTACGATGATGTCAATGGCCGGACTTAGGTAAGTCTACCCAACAAAACTATTTAACCTCAACCATTCACCTGACAGATGGGAGAGTGACCAGCGGAACGATGAAGGGAGGAACTCTGATTTTTAAAACCAGGCACATGCCAATGGGTGTGGAACCATGACACAATTCTAGGAGGCATAACCTTTCCCAAATGCACGAGTGGAACCATGAACTGAAGAATTTTCCCAAGGAGGTAAAAATTCATTTTATCATAATGGTATCAAATTTATAGTCAAATTTCATGAAATTTCACAAGGAACACAAAAAAAACACTATATTCTCCATTTGAGCAATGGATTTCGAGGTAGACCATGGAACAAAAATTTTGGTGAATCATAGGGAATCTAAAAGATTCTTGAAGGCCCATATTTTGACTGTCAGAATTTTACGTGTGGATAGACGATTTTACACTACTCGATGCCACAAATTCTTCGGTGTAGTCATATTGAGCAATTGAACATTCCATTTTTAGCCAACTTCAAGAGTGAAGGTACATGAAGAAGTCATATATGTTTTCCTTTCATTATTCCTCAGATGATGTATTGTTTTTCAGATCCCTATTTGATGTTATGTTGCGGGATCATTATTTCCACATTATGTGAGATGTCATTAGCTTTTCATGGTATTTGTTTTTTTTAGATCCCTGTGTAACTATATTGAGGGGATACTCATTGCCACATTCTGTGAGATCTTGTTAGTTTGTCATGATGACACGAAGACCTTCTTGAGTGAGTGCTCATGTAAGAGAAACATCTTGTGGAGAGACAGGTCGCTCTATTTGAGGGTGTATGACCTTGTTATGACAAAGAGTTGTCCATGTACATCGTCATCTCTTACAACATTATATGAAGCGGCCTACGCCATCTTGACATTGGGCTCGAAGACGTATCCCACACTCAGAGAACTCCATTATCAACTCGTGTTATTGTGTTGTTGATTGCCATCATGTTTCTTCTTTATTAAAGCATGCATATGTGTTCTTTTGGGCTCTTTCAAAATGAATTTATAACAACATCACATAAGTAAAAGATCATGGGTAGATCTAGTAGATGATAGACCCAGATCAATGGCCTAAGATTATGCATGGTCCATGGCAAGATGAATATGATCACGGGTACGTTCGTAACATCTCTATGCAATAGAATGAGCCCTATAAATTCCTTCGCCCTTGATACATGAGCATTTTTATCTTCCCATTCAATGTTGAGGAATGATGAGCAAATGAAAATCAAGAAGGAGACTGAGAGGAGAAAAGTGGAGACATAAAAGAGAAAGAGAGTATGCTAACTCATGGAAGGAGTAAGAGTTGACTAAGATAAACGATGTTTAGTGGGAGGTGATGAAGTGAATGTAACACTGGAGAGATAGAGCCGTGGACCAAATAGGTAGCAAGAAACAATAAGAAATACAAGGAAAATTAAAATCAAAGGGAGACCTTGATACATGGGCAAGAATAGGACGATAATGAGTTATATAATATCAGAAAAATAATAGAGAAAATAAAGGATATGAAACAATAAGCCAAATAAAAATTTTATATGGACCAAATCGACCAAGGATAAGAGTATCCTTAAAGAGCATGTGATGTCAATAGTAGTGTAGAAGAAGTTCAAGATGAGCCTCATTACTCGAGCACCTAAAATATGAGTATTTATTGTCATGCTGCATCAAACTTATCCCCATGAACATTTCCTCCTCCCTTTCCCCATTATCTTAAAGAGAACACCACATGAATTAGTTTTCACAACAACATAGACCCACTCGATCTCTAAATAAATATGTATAGAGGATTTTAGGTCAGGGGAACTCGGGCCTTCCCCCCACTACAAAATGGAAACAACTACAAGAAACAAAACACCAAGGCTGAAGGTAGCAAGTTGTCTCTAACACTACTCGAAAATGGGAAGTTTTCTTCTCTGCTTCAATATGATAATAAGTATAAAAACCATAATTAACTCGTAATCACCTGTCAAATCCAGTAATGGAAAGAATGAAAAACATCTTATAAGTTTCATGGTCAATAAATTTTTAGGGGCAGGTCGAGGGAGCGATGACCATGCCTCTGCAACGTCTCTTCCTTCCACCCTCGAAATTTTTTTTTTCTATTTATAGTTTAGTTCAGTGCTTCTATTGGCCACAACTATTCAATTCTACTTTCTAATTTCGTCAATTATGATCTGTTATGGAGGAGAGTTACTATTCCTCCTATTACTCTTGGGAGTATAGTTTTATTGTTTTCTTCCACTAATGGTTGTGGCTGATGGAATTTACAAATATATATCACCATCTCTATTATATGGTTGCATTTACTCCCATGCTTGTCTATCTATGCCTATTGTAAATTATACATATACTCTACCACATTTATATGGTCCTCACACATGACAGTTTACTCATAAATATTTATGCACACATTTATAGGCTTATTAACTCTATGTTTTTATTCAACAGCATTCCCTTACATATTAGATATGGTATTCGATGGGTTTTAAGTCTTTGTATAACTCTAATTCTTATCACCCCACAGTTGAATTGTGAATTATTCAAGGTCTATTCATATTTACCCTCTTGTCAAGGATATGAAATTATTGTGAGCATAACCATCGCATCGTTTATTCTTTACGTACATATCTCTTATGATGAGTGATGTGGAGGTATGCGCATTTAATTTCCAATGCATTCGTTGTGTCTCGTTGGCATGGTTGACTAAGGTATTTGACCACGTTAACTTGTTTAAGCCCCCTCGTCATCCTATTCGTTGACACTTTGTTGCTTTTCAAGTTTATTAGTTTTGCATATGTCCATACTTAAGGATATATGTATCTATATTTTTTCTGTGATATGCCATGCCAGAACGCACTTTTAATACGCCGACCACATGATATGATCGATGGTACTGTGGTGTAGATTTCATAGATCAACATTTATGTTTTGAAATACTTTGTATTAAATGCCAATTTCCCAAACTCGATTCATGGCTAAGCCGTGGATTCGAGGCCAATTGGATGGTGAAGATCATCCCTGTTCATTAGGGTTTCGTCAGTTCTTGGGTTTGGGACATTCGTATAATTATCTGTGTTATTGTTGAGGTGGTTCTTTCTCCCTTCATTCGTTCTACTTGCCTCCCGGTGGCGAGACTCTGCACCTTGGAGGAACTGAGCGTAAACTCTCCCAGGCTTCGGCGTATCTATTCCCTCATCGTATGATGTTTCAGGTATGACGTTTATGCACGTCTCTAGTTTTTAATGTTAAGCTTACGCTCTGTGTTTATATCTCGACATGGATTTTTCCTTTCCATAGAAAT